>JAOXXN010000162.1:1109792-1130075 GCA_026770055.1 Myrmophylax atrothorax | reverse complement strand
CCCGAACCCCCCGGCACCCCCGCGGCCGCCGCCCGCGCCCCGGAGGCAGGTGAGGCCCGGCAGGGAGCGGGGAGGGGAGCGAGGCAGAATGCGGCCGCTGAGCGGGATTGCGGCTCCCCTAAAGCACCGAGGGTGCCGGGGCCGGTGGGGCAATGCGGGGGCGCGGCATACGGGGAGGGAGAGCGGGGGAACCTCCCGCCATCCCGGGGGGCTCGGCCGCTGCCTGCCCCGGTGTGGAGGTAACCGGGGCCCTCCAGCCGTCCTGATTTGGGGGTCACCGGGGCCCTCCCACCGCCCCGGTATGGGGGTTTGGGGGTCACCGGGATCCTCCCACCATCCCGGTGTGGGGGTCTCTGGGACCCTCCCGCCACCCCGGTGTGGGGATTTGGGGGTCACCGGGGCCCTCCCACGATCCCGGTGTGGGGTTCAGACCCTCCCGCCGCCCCGGTGTGCGGGGGGCCGATATCACGGCCCGTGGCCGCTGGCACAGTAGATAAGCAGAATCTCCAACGGCTCCGTGGGTGTCCGGGTTGGAGCAGGGCCGGGAAAGGCTGTGCCGGGGCTTTTCCCGGTGCTGGCAGGCGGTCAGGGCACAGCGAGGAATGGAGGATATTTCCACAGGGTGGGAATGCCACAGGTCAAAATACTGGGAGATGCTTCCCATCCTGCCCTGCTGCTCCGGGCCGGGAGCTGCGTGTCCCCCCTGGGGCACTGTCGGGGGCTGAGGAGTGGCCGAGGGGCACGGCGGCTGAAAATCCTGGGGAGATAAACCCCGGGAAAGGGGAAGAACTGCTGAGACAGAGGGATGGCACTGGCAGAGCCCCAGGAACACCACAGTGAGGAGGAGGCTCCTCTGCAGGGACACTGGGGCCAGAAAGGCTGATTTTGAGTCAGCTAATGTGGGAAGGGTCAGTGGGAAGGGAGTCTCTTCCTGCCTGGGTTTTCTGTGCTGCAGGCAGCAGGATGAGGGGAAGGGGAACATCCCAGGTGTGTCAGTGCTGTCACCCAGCAGGGATGAGGGGGAACATCCCAGGTGTGTCAGTGCTGTCACCCAACAGCTGGATCCCTCTCGGCAGGAATCGGCAGAGCCCTGAGCACCGGGTACTGTCGCCTGTGCCACGGGAAGTTCTCGTCCAGGAGCCTGCGCAATGCCTTTGGGAAGGTGCCCGTGGTGGGGGAGAACTCGGAGAAGCAGCGGCGCGTGGACCAGGTGTTCTTCACCGACTTCCAGCGGCTGGTGGGGGTGGTGGTGCGGCAGGACCCGGCGCTGCCGCAGTTCGTCTGCAAGAAATGCCATGCCCAGTTCTACAAGTGCCGCAGCGTGCTCCGCACCTTCATCCAGAGGGTGAACGCCTCGCCCACGGGCCACGCCAGGGCCAAGGGAAAGTAGGTGGCCTTTCTCCCCTGCCAGGAGTGGCGTGGTGCCATGCAGTGCCACACAGTGCCGTGCAGTGCCACACGGTGCCTTAGTCTCTCCATGACCCCAAACCCCATTGTGCCATTCTGATTTTTGCAGGAACAGCACGGCCCCAGCACAGCCAGGCACGGAAGGAGGTGCCTCCTGCCTGGGTGAGTGCCCACTCCTGGAGCTGCTCCCCTTTTCCTTCTGCTGTGCCACCAGCTGGGCTTGGTGGGTGGTGGGGAATGGCCACGCATAGGGCAGTTTTGGTGTCCTTTGACACGGCTGGTTGTGGTTCCCCTTCCTCGCTCTGGCCTCCCAGGAAGATTCTCACCTTCTCAAGTTGAGCCACTCAGGCTCAGGCTCACCTGAGCAGGTAGAGCACGTTTGAGTGGCCTTGCTAGGCCTGTCCCAGCTGCTGCTGGACACTGGTGACAGTGGGAATTACACTTTGAGCTGTGAAGTGAATGATGGAGGAAGGGAGTGGAGGCCCCATCCCTGGAAGTGTTTAAGTAAAGAATGACGGGGCACTCAGTGCTCTGCTCTGGGTGACAGAGTGGGTGTCAGTCACAGGTTGGACTCGGTGACTTTGGAGGTCTTTTCCAACCTCAGCGATTTTGTGATCTTGGCAGGTGCTGGGGCTGCCCCACTCCAGCCCACCTGGGTGCAGCCCCTTAGGGTGGCTCCCACCTGCCTTCTGGGGCAGCCCCGTGGGAAGCAGCTCCACATCCCTGTCCCCTCTGTGCCCCCAGTGCCCTGTGCTGTCCCCAGCCCTGACTGTGCTGCCTCTGTCCCGCACAGTTGACCTGATCACGTCCAGCCCGCAGTGCCTGCACAGCCTGGTGACGTGGGCGCACACCCACGCCGGGAGCTGCCCGTCGGTGCCCGGCCTGCGCAGCGTCCTGTCCTCCGAGTACTGCGGCATCATCCGCGCCGTGTGGGGCTGCGGCGATGGCCACGACTACGTCATGGACACGGACTCGGACTGCAGCACCGCGCTCCTGGACGGCGCCCTGGCTGTCAGGCACGAGTGGGGCAAGGGCACGGCCCAGCAGCGCCTGACTGACAACGGGGCCGGGGCAGACAATGCCGAGGCTGTTCCCGCTCCCAAAGCCCAGCATGCTCCAGGAAGGACAGCTCCCTGCCAGCAGCCTGTGAACAAAGGGACCACGGCGGTGCCGCTGGACGTGGAGGACGAGGCGCCGCAGGACAGGGACCCGTCTCGCTCGGAGCTGGACAGCGCGGCCTCTGTGCAGGAGCAGGCCCTGCCACAGCCTGTGTCTCCACTGAGCACTGCCACAGGTAAGGGATTGGCCTCCTGATCTCCCTCCTGGCTTCGGGGAAGGGCAGGGAGCTGGAGAGGTGGCCCAGGGATCTATGGGGGGTGGACCCCCTTCTAGGAGTCTGCTGCTTCTCAAAGAGGGCATAGATCCATCTGGGAAGCACTGACTGCCTGCAGAACCACCTCTGACTGGGGAGGGGTGGTCTGAGTCCTGCAGAAGGGGTGGGTAACACGGGGTCACACTCCTCTCCCTCCCCATGTGCTGCTCCCCCTCTGATGGAGGGGCTGGACCCCACTGCCGTGCTCTTCCCGGGGACATGGTGTGGAGCAGTTGCTGGTTCTCCAGCACCACATCTGCCAGGTGTTTCTTTCTGCTGAACCTCAGGAGCTCTTTCTGTCCCCAGACGAAAACTGCTCTGTGGGTTTGGACTGAGTAAATGTGGGTTTGCCACTGAACTGCCCCAAATGCCACTTCCAGAAGTGAAGAATTAATACCCATTTTGAGTTCCAGAAGTGGCACTGTGTTTAGCTCCAGCATCCACAGGAGATGCCCACTGCTGGACACAGGAATAGCAGCTGGGACTTGCCTGGGGACAAATCTTTCAGTTATGGGTGTTACAGGGGGACCAAAAGCTGCTCCTGGGAGCTGCAGGGCCCAGGCTGTCCTGTCCCAGGGCACAGGGAGAGCTGTCTCTGAGCACACAGACAGAGCCTGGTTTAAACCATCCTTGATTTGTCACGGAGCACGTGTTTCCCGTGGCGTGAGCACAGCCAGAGCAGTCGGTTCCTCCTCAGCAGCCGTGGCTCTGCTGCTTTTCCTTGTAACGCACCGTGTTCTCCTTCATTCCCTAGGACAGTTGAGTGGGAAGCAGGTTCTGTCTGCAACGTCGGATGAGCGGGTAAAAGACGAGTTCAGTGACCTTTCTGAGGGGTGAGAGAAGAGTGGGTTTAAAATAGCCTAAATGTCTTCTTTGCCAGTGTGAACTGCCCCAGCTCACAGAGCTCTTTCTCCACCACTGCCCCTCAGAGCCGGTGCTGGATCTGTGGCCGTCACGGAGCCCACAGCACTGAGCTCCCCACTCTGTTGTGGGCAGCTTGCAGGCATGTGTGCTGTGTTTGGTGGCTGCTCCCAGCAGTCCTGGCCCTGTTTCATCTCCTCTGTGCACTGGAGAAGTAGCTGTGCCGGGGGCTCGCTCGATCGGGTGCCGCTGCCCCAGCCCCGCGGCCTTGGAGCAGTTCCCATCGTGGCTGGGGCTGTAGAAGAGCAGTGGGGGCTGGAATGGGGTGGCACGTGCAGAAACCACCCTGTTTGCTCCCAGGGAGAGCAGTAACTGGGAGTGGGAGCGGGAGGGATGCTGGCAGCTCCACAGTCCCTGTGAGCAGAGATCTGGCTCAGTCCTTCCAACACAGGTGTTTGGAGTGGGGCTGTGAACACACAAATCCAGGAGTCTCAAAGGCCAAGTGCAGAGTGATTCCAGTGTCAGCTGAGCCTGTCAGCTGCTGCATTAGAAAACCATTGCCCATTTCCTGGCTTCAGGAATTAATTGCTGCTTCTGTGGCCTAAGATCTAAAAGGAGGAAAAAGAAAACCCCAAACCCACGTGGCTGCTATGTTTGAGGGAATGACCCACAGCTTCATTAACCTGGGCCAGACAATTATGTGACATTCTTGCTCCACAAAATTCCTTCTCCCAGTAGAGGAAGCAGAGCCACATCCCTCACCCATGAATAGATCCTTTCAGCAACAGCCGTTTTCTTGTTCTCCTGACAGTGGTTCGATTATTCTTACAGAGATTTAGTCCTAAAAGGACCTGATTTGGATCTTTGCTCTCTTGGAGAGAGGCTGGGGAGGAGGGCATGGAGTGGCTGCCGTGCCCTGCGGTGGGGATGGATGTGCTGGGAACAGGGAACTGCCGGTGCCGAGGGGCAGTCCAGGCACTGCGTCGGTAAAGGGCAAACCTTCTCTCAATCAGGGACTTCCTGAGTGATGATGAAAGCGAGAAGAGAAATGTGCAATCTTCAGATGACTCCTTCGAGCCTTACCCTGACAAGAAGTAAGAAGGGGCTCTGGGGGTGGGCAGGGGTTGGTGTCCCTCCCTGCAGGGCCAATATGACATCATTCCTCATGGCTTTGTTCCCTACACACCCCTGCGGGGTCACAGCAGTGCCCCCAAGCCCCACGTCAGGCTGAAGTTGGGCCACATCTCTCACCCCCAGGCCTGGCACAGCCACGGCCTGGCTCGTGTGCCTGAGCCTGTGTGTGCTCCTGGTTTGGCAGGTGTAACACTCAGGGACACTTGGGTGGGAGGACTAAAACCAAGATCAAGTCTTAAATCCACTGTCCTGGTTCCTTTTCGGAGGGTTTCTGGCAAGAAGAGCGACAGCAAAGAAGCAAAGAAGGTGGAAGAGCCCAAAATAAGGAAGAAGCCGGGGCCTAAGCCAGGCTGGAAAAAAAAAATCAAATGTGAACGGTAAGGAGGCTCCAGGGGGCCGGGCCCCAGCCCTGTGCCCACACTGCCTCACACAGCTCTGCTTCCAGGGAGGAGCTGCCCACCATCTACAAGTGTCCTTACCAGGGCTGCACCGCTGTCTACAGAGGGGCCGATGGCATGAAGGTGAGCTGGGGTCTGCTCCTGTCTCAAACCAGGAGCTTCCAGCACTTTGGAGCCACTTCCATGTGAGCAGAGGATCCCCAATGGGTTTAATTCCCTGCCTTGCTCCATAGGAGGCAGTGAGCCACTAAAGGCAGCCTGCTGAGAGTCCCAGCCTTTTCCAGTCTGCTCTGCCTCTTCCTGCTCCTCCTGTCCTGGAAGGCTGGCTCACAGTCCTTGGAATAGGCTCTGCTGTGTCTGGTTAAAGCCTCTGCTGCCAGGGGTAGATTGGGGTGCAAATCCTGGTTTTTCTCATGGTGGTCTCTGCTTTGAGGGATCCAAGCTTTCCCCTGCCAGCTCTGGCCTTGCTTTGCAGAAGCACATCAAGGAGCATCACGAGGAGGTGCGGGAGAGGCCCTGTCCTCACCCAGGCTGCAACAAGGTGTTCATGATCGACAGGTACCTACAGCGGCACGTCAAGCTCATCCACACAGGTGTGTCCCGGCAGGGGACAGGTCACAAACACCCCACGCCTGCTGGCACAAGGCTTGGGAGGTGCCTTGGGAGGGCTCTGCGAGGAGGGCGGGACTGCCTGTAGACCTGGAAGGACCCCTCTTGTGGGGGATGAGGCAGGGTAGGAGTTGAGGCTCCAGCAGGGAGTGTGGGCCAGTGCGTGTGCGGTGCCTGTTCCAGGGGCTTGGCACATTCCGTGACTCCCGTTCCTGTTGCAGAGGTACGGAACTATATCTGTGACGAGTGTGGGCAGACCTTCAAGCAACGCAAACACCTCTCGGTCCATCAGATGCGGCACTCGGGAGCGAAGCCCCTGCAGTAAGTGATTCCAGCCCTCCCTCCTTAGCAGGGGGATCAGAGGCATCAGTCACTGACTCTGGAACAGGAATTCTGGGATACAAACCCTGCCTGTAGCTGGCAGCATCCTTGGCTGGATTGCTTTAAATGGAATAAATGAGGAGAGGGAATGGAACACCTCTCCTATGAGGAAAGGCAGAGAAGGCTGGGGGTGTTTGGCGTGGAGAAGAGAAGGCTCCAGGAGAGCTGGAGGGAGACTCTGGACAAGATCCTGGAATGACAGGACAAGGGGGAATGACTTCCCACTGCCAGAGGGCAGGGTTAGATGGGATATTGGGAAGGAATTCTTCCCTAGGAGGGGGTGGAGGTCCAGGCACAGGTTACCTAGAGAAGCTGTGGCTGCCCCATCCCTGGAGTGTCCAAGGCCAGGTTGGATGGGGCTTGGAGCAACCTGGGACAGTGGAAGGTGTCCCTGCCCATGGCAAGGGGTGGAATGGGATGATCTTTAAGGTCCCTTACAACTCAAACCATTCCCAATTCTATGATTGAAAGAAATATCCATCCCCAACACCTGCTGCAGCTCCAGAGCCCTCCCTGGCTGAGCGAGGCGGTGCCAGGCCTGGTGCTGAGCCCCCTTTGCCCTGCAGGTGTGAGATCTGTGGGTTCCAGTGCCGCCAGCGCGCGTCCCTCAAGTACCACATGACCAAACACAAGGCCGAGGCGGAGCTGGAGTTCGCCTGCGACCAGTGCGGGAAGCGCTTCGAGAAGGCCCATAACCTTAACGTCCACATGTCCATGGTGCACCCTCTGACCCAGACTCAGGACAAAGCCAAGCCACTGGAGCCAGAGCCCATCCTCCTCCTCACTACTTCAGGGACTACGGAGAGCCAGGTGGTGAAGCCAGAAGTGACTGCGCAGCAGGAGCCCACCTGAGGGGGACAGGGCTCCGTGCCCAGCCCAGCCCCGTAGGATCCGTACGGCAGAGTGGAGATTTTTAATTGACATTTTAGTCTCCCAAAGAACTCCGTGGAATTAGCTTCAGCTTGCTCCGACAAGGCTTGTTCTCATGCAGTGATTTCCATGCTCACGTCTGATTCAGCAGTGTTGTACTAAGAGTGTCTAATCCCCGGGGAGGGGACGTTGGCAGCACCCCCTCATGTCCCTGTCCCCACGCACACACAGAAACCAAGTTGGCCACAACTGTTCCCTGCCTGCACAGAGGTGCCCTCGGGGGCTCGAGGGGGACAGAGGATAGTGGGACAACTTTACGCAGACATTCTGTTTGTTTCGGAAGAAAAAGAAAAAAAAAAAACATAATTACAATTCCCAAAGCAAGTCTAAACTGAAATTTGTAACCTACTTTTTATTGTAACAAGAGCTTCATGGTTATGCTTGTAATAAATTATTTACAAAGTAATTTGAAAAAAAGTGGCCCAGGTGAGAAAGGTGGCACCTTTGCGTGTCTTGCAGGTGTGGTTGGGGTATTGTGCTGTGCCAGTGTCTGCCCCTTGCTCAGAACAGTTCCAGCTCTTCCTCCAGCTCCATGGCCACAGCAGGCCGGGAGAAGTGCAGGAGGGTGGCTCCCAGCTCTGGGTCCAGTTCTTCACAGGGGGCCAGGAGCTGGGGAGAGGGCAGGGAGCCAGTTTAGACCTCCTCGTGCTTCACCTGAGCATTTTGCTGCCTCTTGGCCAAGCACAGGCAGAGGAGGGGGAAACTTCAGCAGCTGCCCTTGGCTGTGCTTGTTTCCCTCAGACCAAGTGGGATTGGCCATGTGAGGGCAGGATTTGATGTGCTGGGAATGGTGGAGGACCTGGCCATGGCGTCGGCTGAGCAGCAGGTGTCCTCCTGCTCCCAAGTGAGTTAGGGAAGCACGGAGCACTCCCAGGCAGCTCAGGGAGTGTGGACTTTGGCACAGGTCAAACTTGCAGCACCAGTGCAGGATCAGTGCCCCAGGAAGGCTGTGCATGCAGCAGGAGCAGCACACCCAGCACTCACACACTGTGAGAAAAGGGAAAATATCAACATACCGGCTGGATATTCCCAAAGCTGTGGGCAGGGCAGTGGGGGATGGCTCCCAGCAGGAACTGCCGGGCCAGCGAGATCACCTCCAAGGGATCCTGCATGACATGGGAGAGACACGGCCATGGAGGCCAGGCAGACATCAGCCCAGCCCAGTCCCTGCTGCAGAGGGCAAGGGGAGCCACGACCCCACACCCAGGGCTGTCACAGCATGCATAGCTCAGGTGTGTGGGGGGGGAGGGTTTGGAAGCAGTCCTGACAGCTCCTCTCTGCTCTTGGGAGTGAGAAACCTGCTGCCTGCAAAGGCATATGCACAAGCTCCCTCTGCCCTGTACGGGAAGGTGGGAACAGGAGGGATGCTGCAAGTGGCAGGGGAAGGTCTAAAGAATAGGATCGGTTACAAGAGGTTTTAAACTGAAAAAGGGTAGATTTAGATTTATTGCCCAAGGCCAGGTTGGACAGGGCTTGGAGCAATCTGGTCTAGTGGAAGGTGTCCCTGCCCATGGCAGGGATGGAATGAGATGAGCTTTAAGGTCCCTCCCATCTCAACCGATCCTGTGATTCTGGGAGAGGAGAGAAAAAAGTCCAGGCTTCACTCACGTGCTCTGTGGGGTCTTGATCAGACTGTGGCAGGCCCTCCCCTTCCACAAAGAGCCGGAGCAGCTGGATGTACAGGCCGAGTGCCGTGCAGAGGAAGGTCGGCTCCCGCTGGAGCAGCTCCCGGGGGAAGCGAGGGGTGAGGCTGGAGGAGTCACACACAGGCTCTGTTAGTTCTGGTTCCATGGGAGTCACACACAGGCACCAGCCAAACGCAGCTGCTGCTCTGCCCATGTCTGGTTTACAAGTACCGTTGTGTTCCCTCCCAGAAGGGAAGGCAGCCAGGACACCCCTGTTGGGAGCACAAGGCTGAAGGGAAACTTCTAGGAAAGTTCTTTAGCCTGCAGGCCAGAAGTGCTGTCACCTCCTTCCCAGCTGCTGTAGGTACAAACATATCCCCTCTCACAGCTCCTTCCCAGCCCAGCAGGGCTTTACCTGTAGAATGCAATGGGCAGGAGCCGGATGTGCCGGTCCGAGGCCGCGCCGCGCAGGACACGGTATTTCCCAGGGTCTGGAGGACAGAGAGAAGCACTGAGCACCCTCAGTCCTTTCACACTTCCAGAGCAGTATAGTGGCTGCACAGTTTCCTTCCAGCCCACAATAAACACTGGTGCATGGGGGTGGTGACCAGCAAGAGAAGCGAGGTCCCCTCACATTTTCTTTATCAGCAGAAACAGAGTTCAGCCATTCCTGATCAGCAGCTGAGTCACCAACCCATTCCTGATCAGCACCTGGGTCTCCATACTCTGGGGCAGGAACAGGATTCTGCTCTTACCTTTCACTGAAGTATTTTTGTGCTGCTTCCTCTCACAGGTACACTCTGACCCAAGCAATGGGCTCACCTGTGCAACACTGAACCTCTCCCTTCCACCCCCTGGGGACAGGACTCACCTCCCTCTGCTGAATGGAAGAGAAGTGGCCACAATATGCCCTTCTTTTCCAGGCACTGCAAGATATCCATGGACCATTCCAGAGATGTCTGAAAATCCACTCCTTCCTGAGTGTCAGAAAGGACAGGTCATTTGTCTTAGGCTTTAGTTGCATTAAAGAAGAAAGGAACCCTCACAAGACTGTACTTTGTTAAAGGACATTAAAAATTTAGCCCAAGTCATTCCCCTCACCTGGCAGCCTGGATTCCCCCAGGGAATTGGGCCCTGGAGCAAGGCAGTGCATCTATCACCAAACCAGGCTCAGCTGAGAGGGATTTGTGAGAGAGGGGGAAGCTGAATCATGGAATAGTTTGGGTTGGAAGGGACCTTAAATATCATCCAGCTTCAGCCCCCTGCCATGGGCAGGGACACCTTCCACTATCCCAGGTTGCTCCAAGCCCCATCCAACCTGGATCAATCAACAATCCACTGCACATCCTGCTCCCACCCCACTATGGTCCTCAGCAGGTTTTGTGCTCTCTAACCTTCCTAGTGACATGTCCTGGGATTATTGTGGGGTGGGTTTTTTTCTTTTGCATTACTCAGTTTACTCAGCTCAGCCTCCCAGCTCTGTTTGCTCAAGATGTTTCTCTCCTCCCTGGCTCTTCCTCCAGACTCTCCCACGGGCAGACTGAGACCAAATGGTTATTTTTCTCTTGAATCTGCTCCCTGATCCAATCTGTGAGGCGACTTCACAAGCGGCTGCACTTCAAATCTGAGGTGACAGCAAAGGGACAGCAACAAGCCTTCACAGGCAGGAGGATGCTCAGGGCAGACAGCAGCTGGAAGCAGCCTGTCATCTTTGCTCCTCCACTTAATAGCATTAAATCATTTGGAAACTAATGTTCCTCCTTACTGGGCACCCCTTCTCCCGTGAGTACCACATTCCAGCCTGAGGGAAACCATCACCTGACAGATGTGAAATGCTACATAAAAGCTGAGTGAGATATGAGGTTTCTGTGCTACCTGGGAGGGGTAAAGTCTGAACAGGAAACTGCAAATAGTAAGTCATTCAGGAAGAGAAATAAAAGTAGTGAAAGGGGAGATAACGTCAGCGAGAGGCAAACACGGGTTTAATCTGATGGGCACAGAAGGGCTTTCAGTAGGCTTGTCTGGGGTGGTGCTGATCCCTTCCTCCTGGCAGAACAAGCTCCCAGCCTTCCCAGTGCTGGTACAAAGTTTTTGGGCAGCAAACCAAGCTGATCAGACACATCCAGTGTCATGAGAATTCCCTCGAGGCTGAACTCACCTTTGGTGCTATTTTGGCTGAGATGAGATCCAGGAGTGAGAAGAACAGCAGGGAAACAAGAACCTGCAAGGAAAGGAGGCTGCCTGTTAGTTGTACCTGCAGTGGTGACTCTGAATTTGGCCTTTCCAAACAGGGAATAGCATTTCACCAGGTACATTCCCAGGCTGGACCTGGATGAACCACAAGCACTGTGTGTTTGCCCTGCTGGGACCCCAGATACCCTCAGCCCTCCCAGGCACCCCCCAGGGCCCTCGGGGTGAAAGCTGCTGTTCCTTCCTGTGTATAAATGCTGAAATCAGCGCAGTGACAACAGTTTCTGGCTCCAGACCAGCACAAACACTGCAGGAGTCAATCCCACAGGAAGAGGAGCTGCTACTGTAACTGCTGCCTGGAGCTACAAACCTCCAGAGTAAACACGTGGCTCAGGTTCTGCTTCAGCACCTTTACCTGTGACCCTCCTAGCACAGAGCCTGTGCTGTAATCCTGACCTTTTCTGGAAGATCAACAGACAGGACTGCCTGGCAGCAGCCTGGCTTCCTTCTCAGCCCTTGAGAGAATTCCCCTGCCCTGAGGGTTCTGACCACAGTGAAAGGCAGAGGCATTTCCTCAATCAGACTTGGGGAAACCCTCAGGAAATCTGTCCTTGGGATTCCCAGCAGTTTCCCAGAGCCCTTAAAATGCCTGCACTGCTGTCTCACAAATTTCCTGCATGTCCTTAACCTTCCAGCCAAGTTTCCTGAGCTAAAACCCACAGGGGCTGCTCCATTGTTGGAGGGTGAGGGGATCCTGGCACGGCATGGATCGAGCTCCCAACCTCTGCAGGGCCCTCTCCAGCTTCAGCTTTTAAAGCCACTGTTGAATGGCCCTTCCTGACTTCAGAGGAGCCAAAGTCTGAGTTAAAAGTTTAATCTTTGCACAACTTTGCCTTTAGGATAAGAATTTAGCAACTGATAATTTACAGCCAGCCTTTATCAGGTAGCCACCAGCAAGATTTCCCAACAGGGAGTACCAGGGACAGATACAGCACTAGCTCAGGACAACTTGTCTCATTTAAAGACCTTCTCTTTCTAGTTTTCAGGTGTAGGGAAGAGCAGACACATAAAATGCTCCCAGCCTTGCCTGCTCTGCATCAGTCCCCAGTCTCTCCAGTGCCTCTCTCCCTCGTCCATGGCGTGACTGCTGTAGGATGGCACTGTGGAGGAAGGCAGCTGAGAGCCAAGGAGGGTCAGAGAGAGGGAAAACAGCTCCTGAAGACAGGAATCTGGGAAACAAAACAAGCATGGCATGGGTTTGGAGGAAAAAAAGGGGAAAAAAACCAGCTGTGAATGAGGAGGAAATCGGGGACTTGGGCAAAGGTGCATGTTTGTGATTGGGTCCTAAAAAACTAATTATTCTCTGCATTTTTCCCCCTGCAGTTGGATGTAACATGGAGACAGTTTAAGAAAAGAAAACAAGTCTAGAAACAGGCAGAAGCATTCTCAAATCTCTTTTATCAGCAGTTGGACAGGTAGTTAACTCTGCACTACAGAAGCATCATATGATTATCACCTGCCATAACCTGCAAGGAGATTCTTACACAAATTCCCAGCTTTTGGAGAGAAGCTGCAGGGCACTGACAGACAACGTAAGGACAGGTATGGAGGGAAGCAAACAGCCAGTCAGCAGCTTCAGGAGCCCAGATTCCCCAAATCCAGGGAGCAAAGGGTGTGGCAGCTTGAGGGAATGACTCAACACTGTGCTAAGGCTTTGTCTAACCAGGGCTCTGCCTTCCAGCCTCCTCTGCAGAGATTCCCTTTTCCTTATGGGGAAGCACTCTGACCCACATCACACACAGGGCCAGACTAAATAATTACAATGACCCATTTTGAGTTTAAACCCTACAAAGGAGTCTGTGTAGAGCTGTCCTGCAAGCCTCAGCCCATGCGAGCATTCTGGGGCTCCTGGGGCTGGTCCCTCCAGGGCAGCAGCTCCACACACCATCCCTCACACACACCTGGTACCTGAGGACTGCCAGCTCCTCAGTCTGTCCAGTTCCTCTGCAAGTGGAGCCCCAAAGAGTCTCTTCCACTGCGAGCAAAGTACTGGCTCCAGCCTTGGCCACCACAGCTGGGAACAAAGATGGAAACCAGCAGCATTAGTGGTGGTTGGTTGCAGTCAGGTACTCAGAGAACAGGGTTTTTCCCCCTCTCCGTAATTAGAAAGTCCAAGTTGTGCATAAACACATCACAAATGGGAGAAATTTCCCATCCTGGAAGTGACCCAGAGGGTCATTTGTGACTGTGCTTGTACCACAGTGCCCTGGGACTCCTCCAGCTGGACCAGTCAGGAGGAAAGAACTGCTCCCCAGGGGGGATGCCCACACTCACCACATGGAACAAAACGTGCATCCCTGTGTAAAACAGCACACAAGGAGCTACTCACAGGACAGAGAAAAAAAATCTGGTGGTTTTTTTTTTTTGGTTGCTTGGCATGTGACAACGAGCCCCCCTTGGTGCCTCAGAGACCAGGACAAGCCTCCAGCCCCCCACTCTGAAAGAGCCCCTGTGGGAACACTCCAAGGAGCCCAGAGCTGGGATCAGTGATACCAAGGGCTCAAAAACACTCTGTAACTTTCTAAAGGCATTAAGAGTTTCTGCTAAATGTTACACACTTAAAAAACACTTAAAACAAGAGCTCTGAACTGGTGCTGAATTTCTCCCAGCACTCTTCAGCCAAACTGAGAACAGTTACCGCTGCAGAGAGGAGCACCAGGGGACATTTGGTTTGACAGGCTGTTAGAGCATCGTTCACTCCTTCTGCTGCCTCCTCACAGTCCAGGCTGGCATTAAGCAGGCCCTGAAAGAGCATAAATGACAGGATGACTCCACACGTACACCTCTGCTGCTCCAAGTCCCTCCCCGAGCCGTGTGAACTAATCAGAGATAACTGTAGGGGTCAGCATGGCTCAGCAAAAGAAACATGTGCCAAACAGTTCCTTCCCCCACCAGCTTTGCTGCATCGTATTACAATTCACCTCTACCACCACATCCTCCTGCTACCTCTCCTCGTTTTCCTGGATTACTGCTCTTCTTGGAATTACACCAAGAGTTCTCAGAGCAAGGGGACAAAGGGCACACCTCGTGTATCAGGTGTCCTGGGGAGGAAAGCTCTGAGCAGGGCCAGTGAGGCAGAGTGACAAAAGCAGCAGTTACCCTGAAGAAGTGAGCTGTGATGTCGTAGGAGAGTGCATACCCTCTGGAACAGACGTTCTTCTGCGGGAACACAAGGAGAGGGAAACAAAAAAAATCATTCCTTCCCTTTGGAACACAATTTTCTTAAGGCATTTTGAGTGTCTGGCACGATGGGGCTCAGACAGCACAGGGTCACCCTGTGAATCCTGATGGCAGGAACACGGTTTCAATACAAAGCCACCCCACAGTCCCTGCATCCCCAACCACCCCGTGCCAGGGGTGGCAGCAGCAGAGGGATTAACAGTCTTGGGATGAATGGAGGTTTCTGGCTGTGCAGGAGGGCCTGGAAAGGCCTCAGAGCACAAAGCAGTGTCTTGAGGGACCTGCAAGCCAAGTGACCTTCCCCCAGGAAGGTGCAGGGATGTTTCTGGACGTTTCTCCACTGTATGTTTGTGGGAGGATGAAGAGGATCTCACTTCCCAGCAAACCAGTTCAAGGCCATGGCATGACAGAGAGATTGGAGAAGGGCTCATGCTCAGCCCCTTCCAGGCCTCCACAGGAACACCTGAGGTTGGTCCCTCACCAAAAAAGAGCAGGTGGCTCCCAAGGATTCACTCTCAATAGTGTAAAATGCCACCACAATTTCAAATGAACAAACTCAAAAGTCATAGAATCATGGAATTATTTGGGTTGGAAGGAACCTTAAAGGATATCTCATTCCACCCCCTGCCATGGGCAGGGACACCTCCCCCTAGTCCAGGTTCCTCCAAGCCCTGTCCAACCTGGCCTTGGGCACTCCCAGGGATCCAGGGGCAGCCACAGCTGCTCTGGGCAGTTTGGCTGCACTGGGCCTCCTGCCCTAAACCCAAGTTTAAGGGTTTTGGAGCATTTACCAACAAGGAACCACTGTTTGACTCCCGACACGCACCAGCTCTGTGTTCACAAAACCAAAAAAGTCTTCACAGTCCAACACTGTTTTTCTTCCTTTCTGACATGTGGTGATCAGAGCAGATGCAGGGAGCCCGACCAGAACCCTTGGGCAGGGAAGAATGGAAAACTGAGGTTACTGTCAGGAGAAGAATCAGCCTCCCCAAGAAGATGTGTGGTCTTTGAAATTCAGTCTACTAGTAGGGGCAACAGGTAGCCAAAGATGGCACATGAAATGAAGTCAGTTGAGGTGAACACCAGGGATAAGTGTCCCTTGCACAACTGTCACCATAGCATAGTGTGGCTGTCACTTGCTGTGGAATCAGAGGGGAGGACACACCACACACACCACTCTGCTCTGAGCAGCAGTGTTGCTGGAGTTATTCCCAACTGCTCAGACCTGCACTTACCTTCTGTGCAGCAGCAGCTCCTGCTGCCTCCACAGCTGCTCTCCCAAGGCAGATCCATGCTTTCTGTCTCTCAGCCTTCCCTGGAGAATCTCAAACAGGAAGTGTCTCTGGGCAGCAGAGCAGCTGGGAAGCAGCTTTCTCCTGCAGCCCAGCTCCAGCACCAGCTCCTGAGCAGGTGTGGGGGAAACAGTCAGGGCTACACATCAGCCTGCACCCAAACCCTCTTTGTTTCTCTGAAGTAACACCAAGAGATCAATAAAACCCTCCCTCAATCCCCACCCCACTGCTCACATATGGAGCTGAATGGAGCCTCACAAACACCGGGGTGTGAAGGGATGCTTTGCTCGAGTTCAAGGGCTGAACACTCAGGTAACACATCACAGTTCAAAATCACCTGCAGCCTGCAGAGAATCTCAGGGCTGAGTGACACCTTCAACTGGCCACAGCCCCCCAGGTCCAGCCTGAAATGAAGGGACACACCAGGTCACCAGCCCTGTTAGCCCAGGGCACAGCGCAGTTCAAACACAGTCAGATGAACACAGAGCTCAAACATTAATGTGCCTTAAATAAGCTGTAGCTGAGACAGCAGCTCTCCCCAACCTCCCTCCTCATTTTCCAGCTCCAGCCACTCCCCCAGGGAATTGATGCTTGTCTGGCCGAACAAATCTGAGTACAAAGTCAACTTAAAAAGAGACAGTCAGACAGGGCCTCTCTGTGGCTGCAGACCCAGACCTCTGTCACCCACAGCAAGATGCTTATGCAAAGGCTGGTGAGTCACTCAGGGCCACCTCCCAGCTCCCACTTCCAGCCAGACCAGAAGGCAACAGCTCCCACAGCCACATGGAAGGGACAAGCTCCCAGTTCACAGCTTCAAGGTCACGAGAAATGGAAGCCATGCCACAGAATACCTGTGTGAGGAATCCAGGAGGGCACTGATGATGACTGCACATGCCTTCTCCAGGTCTCCATCGCAGCCACCATCAGCGGAAGGTGCAGGGAGATACCGCTGGTAGATGGCCCAGTAATGGAAATCCTGTCTGAAATGTGGAAAAGGAGGAGATGGGAAATCTATTTGAATGGTGCCCTTCCCTTGATGCAAAAGGAAGCTCACACATCAAGTGTGATGAATGATGTGTGCTCAGATAAAAGCACCACGTAAGTACAGACATGAAGATTCCTCCAGCAGATCCCACCACTCCCATGCCGGTCAGCTCTTGGCTCTGGAGACCAGGAGGTTTTGTGGCAAGTTATTTGAAAGGGCTGCCCATGCAGACTGTGTTGGTGAGCTCTTCACAGAATCCCAGAATGGTTTGGGTGGGAAGGGAGCCTAAAGTCCATCTTGTTCCAGCTCCTGCCATGGGCAGGGACACCTCCCACCAGCCCAGGCTGGTCCAAGCCCCGTCCAACTGGCCCTCCTCAGGTTAACACCCCCCCCTCATTCCAGCAGTCTTAACTCAGGACAAACCACAGCAGGCAACAGGCATTTGTGTCCTGCAGTAGCTGTTTATTTACTTCCTGATTTTCAGTGCTTTGCCCTTATTTGGGTGGGAGACGCGTGGACTATTCTCTTTCCAAGAGTCCTTCTGCACTTACCTTTCTGAAGCAGAGAGAATATCCTTTTCAGGGCACACCTCCAGCTCCATCAGCAGCCACTCTCTGAGAGACAGCTGGGAAAAGCAAGGATTTAGAGTGGGGGAGAACAGCAAAGGAAGTCACTTGTGCAGAACAGCCACCTGCTTTCCAACATAAAACCCACCTTCACTTCATCCCCAGACATGATCCTGTGTGGATGAAGATACATGAAACAGGGGACACCAACCCAAGGAAGTTTCTGTGCTGTTTCTCTTGCAGGAAATCCAAGCTAAAACCCCACTGGCCTTCAAAGTTTCATGGAAGGCCTGTGAAGCCTCACACACACCCACCCCTTTGACACATTCAAACACATTCATCACCTCCAAGCCCAGATACCAGAATGGATGTGTGTTATTAGAAATAAAGGCTAAAATGAGCAAAGACCCTCTGTCAGACAGGCTGGTGTGAGCACCAAGGGAGGCTGTAACACAGAGGTGTTTCACCCTGCACAGAGGGAGCACAAGGAGTCATTCTAGGAACACCACAAACTCCCCTGCACAAAGACAAACTGGTTTTAGAGGAAGGAGGTTAAAAAAAGAAAGTCTGTCAAATCAGACACACCACAAGGTGGTACAAAGAGAAGAGCTGAGATGGAGACCTGCTTCCAGCAAGGCAGAGCCACACAATCCAAGCTGCTCAGGTGGCTCAGGGGAACACTGATATTTAGACAAAGCACCCAAAAAGCAAAGGTTTTCAGTTATGTCCCTCACTCTCACTTCACAGAGAGCACAGCAAGGAGCCAAGGTGATGGGCAGGTCTTTGCCCTACAGTTCCTGAGCAGTTTCCTGCTGATATGGGATAGCTTGCCAAGCTTCCTGCTTTTCCAAGAAGCAAGACACAAAGTTTTACCTCTGGTTTTCTCTTTCTATTTTATCAACACCATCAAAATCCACAAATAACACCGAGCAACATCCCAGCCCATATGACTCAGCTGCCAGACCAACTTTTCAGGCATTTAGCTCTTACTTTCAGGCATTAAGTTCTTACAGGAAGCTTTTGATCACCAATAAGGAAATTGCAAAGGGCAGATCTAAAAAAATAAGAATTACAGGGTGAATTTAAGGGCTGGAAAAGCTTTGTACCTGGAATGCTTTTTCCTTTAGGAGCTCCTGGAAGCATGCTTGCTTCCACAAGCACAGGCTGGCTCTTCTGTAGTTCAGAGAGGGGCAGGACAGGGAGCTCCAGGGCAGGGCAGTTTTATCCTCCTCACACAGGACCCCCCGAGCTTCCAAGCTCAGTCGAGGCACGAGGTGCTGCAGCTGGAACAAAGACAGGACCCACTGCATGTGGCTGCCACAGAAACAGGCCCAGAGCCACCTCTGGCTGTGTGGAACCAGAGATACACCAAGTGGTAAGAGGGGAGGGCACAAAGATGTATTTTTATATTGTTTTCTTGGTGTAAGTTATACTTGCACAAGGTCCTGCGGTAGGAAATTGGGCTGAGACTGAACTTTCTCACAGATAATGGCAAAGCTTTTCTCCTTTTACCTTTTTCATCAGGCCAGGAGGAATCAAGGCACAAAAATCTTCATGGGAACAGGATGAAAACTTGCACATCACATAAGTTGCTGCTGCGGTGCAAAACCTGAGAGAGAAAAAGAAACAATTCCATTATCTGGCTGGTTCAATCCCCTTCACACACTCTGGAAATCCTCCATGGCAGCTTTCCCAGGATTCTCAAATCCCTTCAGCTGAGGGAGCAAGGAGGTGGTGGATGCACCATCTCACCTCATGCAGAAGGCAAAGGACTCCTCTGTCCTGCACATGAGCAAGCAGGTCCAGTACTCAGATATGGAAAGGGCCTTTTCAGGAGCAGGCTGGGAAACCCCAAAATGGGCTTCCACTCCAGGAATTAAAGCTCTGCATTCACTTAAGTGGATCACAAAAGCTGCTAGTCCTAAAATGTGAGCATCAGTCAGGGAAGGACCCTGAAAGGCAAAATAAATAATTAAAGAAATAAACTTCGTCTGCAACTTTGTAATGTTTCATTTATAATATTTTAACATTTTGTTTGTCCCATTGTAACACTTCATTTGTACCATTTTAATATTTCATTTCTAACATTGTAAAACTTCATTTTTATCATTGTAACATTCCTTTTGCACCAAGACAACCTTTCTCAGGGAAAAAAACTCCCCATTAATGAAGCAGCAGAATGTTGCTTCTGCCCACTGACCAATTAGTGCAGAAACATCAACTGAGCAGAGAGACAACCTGCAGCAGAACTGGAGGTTTCTGTGACACAGCAACTCCAAGCAATGTGCTGTAAATTCAGAACCTGTGATTCTCAAGGCTTTTTATCTCCTCTGACAGCTAGTTTGGTCTATCAGCCTTCTAATTTCACCCTTGCAATACCACAGGGTAGAGGCAACAAACCAAACAATTCTTTAATAAGAAAACCATGCACTGCTGCAGTCCAGATTTGGGGGGGGTTATTTTATTTTTAAACCTTTACAGCCAAATTATTTGATGTGGAATGAAGTGTTCTACTATTTTTCTTTTGTCTCATTCCTAAACTTGCCCATTTTTGCTTCAGTTAAAACGCATCTAGAATGCCTGAACCTTCCACAGCACTGTTTCTGCAGGAAAACATTCACCTCACACTCCTGCAGGCTGCTCTATACTATTTAATGAAAATGGGATTATTTTTGGAAGCCTGGAGGCCAGAGGAGTCCCTCCACAGTGCAGCCCAGGCAGGCCCATGCCCCCCAGCCCAGGAAATGGAGTAGGACAGTCCTCAGCACACAATAACCATTGGATTCCTGCTTGCAAAACTGACCTGATGATAAATAAGCTGACAGAGCCTGGCCAGAAGTGCAGGTAAGAGATTCCTGTGTCCACACATCATCTTCACCAACAAGGACAGGCACGGGCCCTGCCTGCAGAAGGTGAAACCACAGACTCATTTTATGTAACCCCATGCAGGAAGAGGTGATTAAAAACGCTGGAACGCCCTGAAGCTGAGCCATCCTCGTCTGTAAATACACCACAACTATTCCATTCACAGGCTCCAAGGAAGGGGCACTTCTGGGGCACCAGAGCAGAGAGCCCCTACAGACATGACCCCCACCAGTGCCCTGCCTCATATTTGATGATATCCCAAATACTTGTTCTCATCTCAGAAGGCCCAAGTGGCCTCTGAGGTGACAACAAGGGGAGGAGGAGCTGCCTGGGGCACAGCCCCAGCTCAAGGGAAACAGAGGCAGAGCAATAAATGGGATCAAGAACAAAGCAGAAAGGACTTGGTATCACAAGGTCCTGCTGCAAAG
>JAOXXN010000162.1:1089026-1109692 GCA_026770055.1 Myrmophylax atrothorax | reverse complement strand
GGAGGGAGGGAGGGAGTTTCCCACCCAGCTCACAGGGGAGATCCGGTGGGAGTTGGGTTAGAGACCATTTATTTCCTGGGACTCTTGTTTATGGCAGCCACTTCCCAGCACAGGTTTTTAGCACTGATTCATCTGCTCCAGGGCAAAGCAGTGTAAGAGAGGGAAGGATGCTCTGGCTGCCAAAGCAGGCTGCCCTCTGGAGAGCAGCCCCAGCAGCTGGGATCCCAGCCAGCTCCTCAGCACGCTGCTGTTTGCCAACAAAGTGATTTTCCACTGACATGTTGCCCATAATGCTTACAGACTCTGCTACATCACCAAGAACGTGGCTATCACCAGTTCTTCAGAGGCAGAGCAGTGCTGCCTCTGCCTCCTCAGCCAGGCCAGAATCAAAGCAGTCCCTGCCAGGGGGAAGTAATTCCAGGACAGGAAGGATTTACTTCCTTGCCATCCCCCCCCAGTGAGCTGCAAACACCTGCCCGAGCACGCTGTGTTTAACCCTTGTCACAGAGCACCAAGCAGAGCCAAAGGCCGCTTTTCTGAAGCGTTCAGTAACAAAAGAGGAGAAACTTGTTTTATTTACTCAAATACTTCAAAGTGCATTAGTTCTCAGAGTGCAGAAGCTCTGAGTGAAGCAGCCTGCTGCTACCAGCCTGGGAATGAACAGCCAAAATCCATCCTCATCCCTGGAAAAGTGTGAGAATTCTGAGTATCAACCAGTTCTGATTTCCCTACTCTTGGACTCACATCTTACCTGTCAGGAGGGTTAAAAGAGGAAGCAGCTATTAGGATTTGGCAGAATGATGTCAGCAGAAGATCAACAACCTGAAATAAAAAAACCATCAGGAATAAAAACCAGGAATAAACCTGGAATAAAAACCACACTGCTAATTCCTGCTTGTCAGGCTGGATACCTAGTCCTGGTTTTCTGCTTGGTATATATCATGTCTCCTGACACTCAAACAAGGAGCCACACTGGTTAATGAGATTCACTCCAAGTTGTACAGATCCACTGGCACTGGAAAATTAAGCCCAAAAGAGCCCAGGAATGATCCCAGCAACAACAAACACCCAGACAAGGCTGCTGAGGGAAGCCTTGCTCATCACAGGACTGCTGTGCTAGAATATATCTCCACATCTCCTCATCCAGCAGCTTCCAGGAGAGTAAAACACATGAATAGTCTGTGCAGGGCAGGACAAGGGAGACAAAAGGAGAAGTGCATTTCCTGTTGTCTGCAGACAAAGCAGCCTTTCACACCTCCTATGCAGATGCATTTTCCCCAGCCCCACTGTCCTCAGCCCAGCCAGATGGTACTCACGCTCTGCTGGCAGGATTCCAGCCTGGGGGCAGGAATGGACACTGGGATGGGAGAACTCAAAGGAGCAGCTTCATTCTCAGCACTGCTGTCACCCAGGACCCTGCGGAGTCTGTCCGAAATCACGGCAATCTGTGCTGGCACATCTGTGGGGAGGGAGCAGGGGCAGAGAGAGGAACCAGGACAGCAGGCACCAAACAGCTACAGCCCCCACAGCAGCAAGAGAACAAGTGAAAGTTTAATGGATCAGAGCCGAGTATGTTAGGGAAAGCTTTAGTGAGGAAGAAATGTTAGCTGGGACACAGTGGTCAGCATGACTTCCTCCCCAGTACTATTACCAACACTCCAGGAATAGTTTTTCACACCAGAAAGGAAACAGCTTTCCAAAAAGGGCCCAGATCAGCAGGTGAGCCCCCGGAGTGGGGCTGTAGAGACTGGTGTGGCACCAGCTCATTGTCACAAAGACCCCAAATTAAGCACAGGGAATACATCAGATATTCAAATATATATATTCATTTATGAGCTCTGAGGGATTGCCAGCTTCAGGGAGCAGTGGCAGTAACTCCTGCTGTGGCTTTGGCCAGCATTGGCCATGCTTTATTCAGGCAGCTTTTGAAACAGCGAATGAGGGGTAGTTGTGACTTGCCTCCCTCATACCTTCCCACTGAGCCTGGTCCACAACCAGCGTCCTGAGCTCAGCCAACTCAGCCTTCAGCTGCTCAACAGGCTCTTTGGAATGGCTGGGCTCTGCTTTGGAGTCATCTAGACAAGGAAGAGAGGAAATTCACTCAGCAATCTCTGTGTGCACCTTCTGCAAAAGCAGAATTTACTTTTCCTGAAGCTCTAACAAAACCCCAAACTGTCAATCTGCCACACACACAGCTTTATTTTTACATTCAGGGTGTGCTAGTTAATTAATAATTGATGGGTTTATGCCTGGTTGCAGAGAGGAATTCGGGTTTTAAAGACAAAAGCCAAAAAAAGTTCTACTTTCAGAGTTTTCTTTTAGCTCTGCCCTTCACAGACACATTTGCTGTCCTCAAAAGAGTGGAATGAGACTCAAAACACAGAGACAGACATTAGAGCATGGATACATCATCAGCTTCTCAGGCACTTCTCCAGATGTTACATTACTCTGTCCTTTTTGTTTAAAAGAAGGAATAAAAGGAAATTCCTTTAACCATTACAAGAGATGCCACCAGCAACTGCCACAGCCCCAAAACCCACCCAGAGTTCGTTAGACAGGAACAGCTTCTTGAATGAGGGCCAGGAATAAATCACCCAGGAACAAGAACAGCAAATAACAAAGGTTGAAATTAATACTGGTTGTAAACACGCTGTAAAATAAGGTGTTAGGAGAGCAGTGAGTCACCCGTGTGTGAGAGAGTGAGCACTGCCAGACAGGCTCACCCCTGCCCTAAACGTGGGGCCTGTGCAGAGCCCAGGGATGGAGCAGGGGATGGGAGCAGGGAGGAGGGGATGGGATCAAGGAGCAGGGGATGGGAGCAGAGGACAGGAGCAGGGAGGAGGGGATGGGATCAAGGAGCAGGGGATGGGAGCAGAGGACAGGAGCAGGGAGCAGGGGACAGCAGGGACAGGCTGAAGCAGCGCAGGAGGCCGGCACTCGGCTCGAGCTGTGCCACTAGA
The DNA here is from genome assembly GCA_026770055.1 of Myrmophylax atrothorax. Lineage (NCBI taxonomy): Eukaryota > Metazoa > Chordata > Aves > Passeriformes > Thamnophilidae > Myrmophylax > Myrmophylax atrothorax. The sequence continues at coordinate 1,106,732 of JAOXXN010000162.1, read as the reverse complement.
GGTCAGTGGCACTCCGGGAGCCCTGCGGGGATGCTGCGGATCCCGGGCCGGCCCGCAGGGACCTCGTCCCGCCCGTTGCCAGGCCAACCCCGCAGCCAGCCTGCCGCACATCTGCGGTGCCCGGGGACCCTCTGTCACGCCTCCCAAGCCGCAGCATCTCCACAAAGCCCCACAGGCCCCGAGCAGGGGGTGGCTACAGATTTATCCCCATAGTCACAGTATGCATCTGCAACTTGGCCCCAGCACACTCTGGGAACAATCTCTGCTCTCCAGCCTGAGCTTTACATTTCATATAAAACATTTGAAGGTGTGTTAGAAACACCCAACGGCTGACAGAGCTCATTAGACACCCATTACACTGACCTAGTAATGCTGCAGGGCCCTCCCACCCAAACACAAACCCAGGAGCTGCAACCTTTTCCCAGCCCCTCCTGCTCTCCAGATCTCCCTAATCCTCTCTTAAAAGAGGATGCCAGGAGCTCAGACAGCACCAGTGCCACTGCACAAGGGATCAGCACAGCAGGCTCCCAGCAGAGCAGGTTCCTGGGCTGAGCAGCTCAGGCTGCAAACGCTGATTCATGGAGAGGTCTCAGAGGTGGAATTCAGCCAGCTCAGGCTCAGGCATCATCTGCAGCCTCAGCACAGCACAGAGCTCTCCCAGGGACTGCAAAACTCCCACCCAAGCTGGGCTGGCAGAGAAGTCATTAAAGGAGTAACTATTGAACACCTCGACACAATATAAAAAACATACACTTATATATGTCTGCATTAAAGACTATCCAGCCACAAATCCCTGAGCATTTTCAATTCAAAGGGCATCAGTGGGAAAATTAACCTTTCAAACTGATCCATAAGCACAGGCTGTATTTTTTACCTTGTAACCTCTTCTCTTTCATAGCATGACAGGCTTGCAGGTATGTGGAGTACAAGTTTGAGGGTATTTTATCAGCTCTGCAACAACAGAAAATAAGAGATTTATTATGCTTTATAACCACACACTGCAGCTTTATTAAATATAAGCACAAACACCAGCTCTGCTATGAAATGTAATTAGAGGGGCTCTGAAGCATAAAGAGCATCTGAAACACTTTTTAATCTTCTGACAAGAGGGGCAGAGATTTCTACCCAAGCAATGTAACACACACAAACCCAATACTATATATGTTATTAATTCATGCTTTAATGTCTATTTCATATCTAGTAGGTGGCTAAGATCTCCTTCAGAGTGGGAGCTGTGAGATGCAGCATTGGCACATGTAAAACACGAACATGCTGAGCCCAAGGTGTGACCTCTCCTTGCTGGACAGGCACTCAGAGCTACAAACACGTCCCACGAGGCTCCCTGGAACTCAGCTGCTCCTCTTACAACTTTAATTTCACTAAATTATCCAGTCTTTAATTTCAGAGTCAGACTGGAATGACAAGGCAGGACCAAGCACTTCATTAGCAGGCAGCGTTGCAAATATTTTTCCTTCATGAGAGGTTACAGAGGAACTTCTGGATGTAAAATAAAGCTGTTTCTGCAATGCAGAAAAGCACTTTTAAACACGCATGCAGGGAAAGCTGGAGTCCTGAGAGGGGCTGTGCCCTCCTGGGGCACCATCCTGGTGTCCCTTCAGCACTAACAGACATTTAAGTTGCATTTTCCACTCCTCCCACATCCTCTCCCAAAGAGGCTTTCACAGGGGGGCCTCATATTCCTGGGGAAATTTTATATTCATTTATATCCTCCAAAATTTGCATAAAAATATACCTGGCCTGGAGCCAGAGGGATTCCTAGTTAACGATTTCACAGTGGGCAGAGGACTAATTACAGACCTGAAGACTACAAAGATAAGCTTCCCTTTCCACAACCTGCAAGCCACAAGCCTGGGCCACAAAGCCCTGCCAAGAGGTTGGTTGGAACCAGGGTGTCAAAGCCTCTGATAAGGGGATATCAAGTGTCCTGAAAAGAAAGCCCATCAGCACAGAAAATGACAGTGGGAAGTCTCAGTACCTCTTGAGAGAGTCTATAAAAGCCATGTGTGCATCTGGGGTTTTAGGGAGCTGCAACAGAGAAGGAGACAGGTCAGGGGCAAACCACCTGTGTACAAACACAGCTCATGGGAGGGGAAAAAGGAAAAGCCAAATACTGACCACACGTGGCCTGAGCAAAGCAGGAAGGAACCAGGAAATGTAATATGGGCGCCTGAAAATACTGACAAAACAAACAGTTTGTTATTAACAATGCCAAAGTGCCATCTCCTTACCTCAGGAATTAATTTGGCTCCTGCAAATATGAAATATTCATGGCAATGTGAATAACCACAGACAAACCAGATTCAGGTTAGCCAGTGGTTATTAATTTCTTTAATTTTGCTTTTTATTATAACAATTCTAGAGCTCTCCTGCAGGAGTGCATATTCCTTTTCACTCTCCCCATAAATATTCTCTAGGAAGATGACTCCTGAGGAAGTGGGAAGAACTTCCTCAACGCTCCTTTGCTCACATCCTCAATTTTATTTGTTTCCTTATTTTGGTGTGGACTCAGCTTTTATAATTACACCTAAACCCAAGCAGAGTTAGCAAGCACACAGTACCTGGCTTCTATCACAGATGTTGGGATCTTCCTGGTGTTCTCAAATATCTGAAGGGCCTTTTCAACATCACGGAGTGCCTGGCCCTGGGGCTGCCCCACACAGAGAACAAGATGGAGATGATGTGAGAAATCAAGGGTGATGAGGAACTTCCCTTTTCTGTTCTGAATTTGGTTTATTGTGATTCTGGTTTAGTTGTACATGTGGAATTAAGACCCATCTCTCCACTTCCAGCCCGTGCCTGCAGGCAGAGGGACCGACACCCCAGGTTTCTCTTATCTGAGACACCACACACCTCAAACTGCAACGAGTTTCTCAACTGACAAACAGATCAGACTTGGAAAAATTAAATTAAATCTTCACTTATGACTGTCAGTTCATCACAGGACTGCATTTCTTGCAGTACATTCCATTACCTTGTCTCCAGCCTGTGTTTCATGTACTGACTGACACTGTGAGGTCTCTCAGTCTGACCAAATTGTAGGAAGGAATAATAAAGCCAGATGCTTCCTTAGAGATTACTGGTGTTACCCCAAATCTATCACAAACCACAGAGTGAAGCTGCAGACTGTGGATTCCATCCCCATTATCTGCTCTGAATATCCACACTTTGGTACAACACCACACAGGTGATGTGCTCCACAGAAAAGAACCAAGATACCCATAAAATGTTATTCCAGTTCTCATGAAATCAGGGGAGCTCCTGTGTTTATGGCCACTAACCCCACTGGCTTAAAGCTGGAGATCTGGCAGCATGCTCCACCTGGGAATGGCAGGGAGCTTGGCAACCTAAGTGCTATTCCAGAGGAAAAGGGACACGGCTGATGAGAAAACCGGGAGGCACAGCAGCAGTACCTGCACAGCCTCATCGGTGGAAGACAAGTCTTCATAGAGCCCCATGTCCTCTATGGCCACCTGTGTGAGGTGACAGAGACGCAGAGGGTCACACACAGCAGACACAGAGGGACTCCTTCTCAAAAGAGACCCTTCCTACTGACCCTGAGGTCGGCCAGGCGGGTTTTAGCCAGGGTGATGTACTCCAAGAGCAGCGACCGGTGCTTTGTTGGCACAAAAGGTGGGTACATTATATGGACCTGAAATAGGAAAACCACAACCAGATTTGCCATTTTCACAGGAAATCAGTGTAAAATTCTGACTAATGTTTGCAGTCACTTACCCCAACTATTCCCCAAAGAAAGCATTATTGCTTGGTTGAGGATAAACCATTTTCATGGCAACTGAGACATAATTTTTCCCAACAACAAATAAACAAAATCACTGAAGTGCTTAAATGTAATTCCATGAAGGGAATTCTCCTTACCAATAAATGAAAGAATTTTGTCCTTCCTTATTCCAGGAAGGGTTTGAATAATGTACCAGAAGTAATGCAATTACTGTAACAACATTAACAACAAGCTGAGCCTACTCAAAGGCACAAGGACAGTCACTTTGGGGTGGTTCTGGATGCGAAAACCATCTGTCAGCATCTCCTCACCTTCAGGTATGGGGCAGCCTCAAAGGGCACCAGCTCCGACAGGAACTCGAAGAGGAAGACCAGAGCTTTCTTACTGCTCCCATGGTGGCCACCAGCATTCCCAAAGGAAGCCTGAGGCAGGGAAAAAATGACAAGACAGCCTTTCAGCCTGGAGAGAATCCTCATCCCAGCCGTGCCGTAACAGCACACAAAGCCCAGACATCCCACTGCTGTCAGGGGAATCTTTCTGGAGAAAAGCCTCCAGAGAAAGTTTATAGGATCCCAGAATGGCTTGGGTTGGAAGGGACCTCAAAGACCACCTAGATCCAAACCCCTGCTAGGGACAGGGACACCTTCCACCAGCCCAGGTTGCTCCAAGCCCTGTCCAGCCTGACCTTGGACACTTCCAGGGATGGGGCAGCCACAGCTGCTCTGGGCAACCCCTCACAGGGAAGAATTCCTTTCCAATATCTCTCTGGCAGTGGGAAGCCATTCCCCCTTGTCCTGTCACTCCAGGCCCTCATCCCAAGTCCCTCTCCAGCTCTCCTGGAACTCCTTTAGGTGCTGGAAGGGGCTCTCAGGTCTCCCCAGAGCCTTCTCTTCTCCCAGTGAACACTCCCAGCTCTCCCAGTCTGGCTCCAGAGCAGAGGGATCCAGGCCTGGGATCACAGGCACTTACAGAAGTCACTACAGAAGTTTGCTGCCATGAGAACACTCAGAGTTTAAACAAGGCAACACCAAGATGCACCAAAGGATTGAGATTCATGAGAGAAACACAAACCTGCAGGTTCCTACACAGGTTTATCTGGGCATTCCAAGGAAAACAACCAGTCTGAGACTACACAGAACAAAACCAGATTGTCATTTGATACCTCATGAACACTCTATCAGCCAAAGCTGAGCTTGGTTTTGCAAGCTCATACAAAGGAATTTCCAGGTTGAATTTACTTGGAGATTTGCATCCCTAAAATACCCACCTGTTTACAATTAAAAACAACCAATTATCTCTAAGGTCACACACAGCAATTGGAGCTGCATGCAAACCTCCAGGAAACAGGAATGCTTCCTCTGCCACAACCCACCACTTATGCAATAACAACAGTGCTGGTTATCAAGATACTGAAATCCATCCAAGATGATGATTATAACAGGAATTACATGTCTGCATTCCTAACAAATAACTAGAGCAGGCAAGGTGGACTCAAAAGATGAAAGGAGGCAAGGCTGGAGAAAGCCAAATAAAATTTTTCTTTGCAGACACAAAGGCAGTAATAAATATTCAATCATTCCTAATATCAGTACAATCATTCATTACTCTTTCTTCTTTTTTTTGTTCTCCCCTTTCTCATTCCTGGCTATCCTGTCTGGAACAAGGCCCTCTCCATGCAGCAGAACATTCCTTGTGCACATGTTTCCTCACACAAGTCAAACAAAGCTCCCCATCAGGCCTCATTTAATCTTACCTTAAACCACTCAGGGTAAGGCATGAAGACAGCAGGGCCCTCCAGAGCAGCCTGACGAGCGATCAGGAACGCAGTGATCATATTTTCCATGTCATAATTCCCAAAGGCCTTTAGCAGGAGATGGCTCAGTAGATCTAGGAACATAAAACAATAACCTCACACTTTGCTCTTGACAATGGTGCTGTGATTTTCTACAGTAAATGAAGACAAATGTCTGTGATAAAGCATAAGGCAGGACGTGTATTGCAGCCTGGGGAACCTTTGGGATCTGATATAATTTTTTCATGAACTGTCAACAGCCAAACACTCTTGGATTCCCTGCAGGAATTGCAGAGAGTCCAGCACTGGGATAATCAGTAAGGAATTCTCACAAACAAGCTCTGCTATTAAAGGTGAGCTAGACCTAAGCTCCAGTAATCACTGTGCCAATTAATAATGAAGGTAATTATCCAATAACCACCCTGAGCTGTACACAAAGTTTGAGAAGTGGCAGGCACAAGGCCTGGCATTCCTATCACTGCTGACATGGAAAGTCTGAGAGGAAGAGCAGATGTCCTGCTGTACTTTTCCATGAAGGAATCCCAGGCAGCACCCGTGGATGACTCCCCTGTTCCCCACCAGGGCAGCACAGGCACTCCCCAGCCTGGCAGTGCCCACATACCCTTGAAGAGCTGCTCAGCCTCAGCCTGGCACACCACCAGCGTGGAAACACAGGACAGGACGTGCTGCCAGTTCACCTCGTGGGTCTCCAGGACTTGCTGCAGCTGGCAGATGGATTCCTTTGCACTGAAAGCCACCAGCAGCTGGAAGAGTGATGGCACTGCCTGTTAGCTGGACATACAGGACATGGAAGAGGGAGACACAGACAAGACTGACTTTCCTGTGTCAGATAAGATGGCACAGACAAGATGGTTTTTCTGTGACTTTCTCAAGCTATCCTGAAACTTTTGCATGAGCCTTCCAGGCCCAGAGATCAGCCTGGCTTGGAACCAGCACTGGCTACAATAACCAGCAATATCCCAGTTCTCTGAGAACTCATGTCATATTCTGTAACACTGAACACTCACATCTCCAATCAGCACCTGCATTCTCATTAAGAGCTCTGCACAAACAAAAACCCCTGTAGTTCTTTCCTTCATGCTTCCTCCAGCCTGCAGTTTCTGGCAGCTGGTTTGGATCCTGTGACTGGAACACTGCACTGATTTCCACAATCTCATTTCAGGTGTTTCAGTGAACATAAACCCAACACAATAAAGTCCTCTCTGTGGCACCAGCCAGACGTACTTTGCGATACAGGGCAGTGAGCAGGGAAGAAGTTCTGGTAAAGCTCCACTCTTTCTGCATCTGGATGGCATCAGACACTGCACCCAGAAAAAGAAAACTTCAGCAACAGGTTTTAAAATACACCCAAAATGCAAAGTTGACCACACCAGGTGTCCCTTTGGCAGCCAGACACATTAGAAACTGCCCACTCTCTCTCCCATTTGCTTTTGGAACACTGACTGTGGCACGAGGACTGTGCCATTCCAGAATGGCGCTGTCATCCCAGAGCTGTTCCACACACACGTGTAGGCTGACATGGCACATGCACAGAGATTCAGAAAGGAATCAGCTTTTCCTTCATTAACCTCTCTCATCTGGAAGCCAGCAATGACACAGCTCTCCCACACAACAGGCAAGCAGCTCCAGATCACAGCTCACAGGCATTTTATAGTTCAAACATATTTCTTTCTAAAAACCACAAGCTTCAAATTACTGATCAGGGATTAGAACCTTCCTGCCTTGCTCTCTCATCTACCCAAACACTCATGTCTTGCTGTAAGCCCAGCACGTGGGGCCAGCCTGGTTTATCCCCAGGCTCTCTCTGCAGCATCCCCTCTCCCACTCAGCTCCTTTGCCCAGAACTCTTCCCAAAGGCCAGAGCTCTCCCATGGCTACTATTAGATGTTATTCCAAATCTCTGTGCAAGAGCCCTTGGCTGAAGCTCTGTTTGAATTTTCCTCCTGATCTGTGACCCTCTAAAAGCCCAGATGATTTTTTGTCTGATCTGGCACCCCGATTATATGGACCCCAAGAAGGAATTAGGGAGCCAGGCAGCTTTCCTGGCTCTGGGTCCTCCAGGCTGGACCCTGCACAGCAAGGGCTGGGTGGGATGGAGCTGCAGACACACTGGAGACCCTTCTCCCCACCCATCCCTACCTTTCAGCACTGGGTTGTAGGTGAGAACCTCGGTCAGGGTGTGTCTGAAAAACTGCTGCACAGACTCTGGGTGAGCCACACTGCCATACACTGACACATTGAACACATTCAGCCTGCAAACGACAAGGACACACCAGAAACAAGGCCAGGAAGTATGAGCAGCCAGGTACTGATTAAATATTATCCATGAGTTGCTGATTAAATATGATCAACCAGGTTCTGCTCAGGGTGAACCACTTATTTTTATTCTACATCCACCACCTCAAATTGCCACAAATACACACTTTTTAATGTACTTTATCTTAAAAAGTCTGATGGTTACTCAACACTGTAGACATCAGGTTTACAAGTGTGAGTCTAATGTATCTCCCTGCACAGGACTGAAGGTGACACGTACAAAGCAGTTAAACAAAACAGGTTTGGAAGCAGGAACTGGAGGTGATGGCACACTCCAGGAGCAGTGACAAAACTTGATGGGGAATTTTCTGCATGCCAAGAGGGATCTCCAAGGTTGGTTCCAGCCATGCCAGAACCCCCTTTCCAACCTGGCCCTTATCTTCTTACAAGCACTTTCATCTGTACATATTTTATTGGAGGAGAATACCGAAGACAAGTAGCACTGGGAGGGGTGGAGTGTGTGTAAATAAGTAAAAACACCCCAAACATTCCCCCTACTTCAGTAGCAAGTGTAACAGCGAATAAAAACCTACTCCTGATGACACCATTTGGAGCATTTCTTACCAGAACCTGACAGCTTGCACTGTGGAAACATCTTCCTGCTTCTCTTTACCAACAGCATCAAGCACCCCTGTGCCCCAAAATACACAAAACCAGAATGAGAAATGGAAGTGAAACACTAAACACCACACAGGAACAAGAATGAGCAATTTGTGCACCTTTTCAAAGGTGACCCTGCCAGGGAAGTGTGCAGAAGCCACTCAGCAGTGTTAAATTCCTACCAAATTTTTTCCAAGGTGACCCAGAGACTCAGAAATTATTACCACTGACCTTGAACCAACTTAAAAGCATTTCCAAGAATATGCTAATAATGAAACCATCTAAAAATGCACATAAATGAGTATCTAATTTCCAAAGCCAAACCTAACAGTGCTGTGCATCTGTGAGTGTGAGCAGGGCGAGGCTGCAGGAGAGGAAAGCCTGTCTGGAGGAAGGGATTTGCACAGGCTGAATTAACCAGCCTGGGAACCCCAGACAGAACAAAGAGCAGGCTGGGGGAGGGCCACACATTTGTAATGTTCCATTTGCCGAGCAGAAATTCCTTTAAAAGCCAGATCTGCCCCAAAAGGGCTGGTGGAGATCAAACAGGTTGGCAGCTTGCGCAGCTCCGTTGTCTTGACGATCAGCCCACACCACTCAGAGCCCACAGACTGGGAGACCCTTTGCTTTGCAGCCTGCTGCTGCAGCACTTCTGCTCCTCGTGCCATCCTGCCTTGAGAACCCTCCTTACTGAACAGCTAAAGGAGCCTGGTTTGTTTGTTACAATCATTGAGTGAAGAGAAAAACCCTGAAACGACAATTTGCGGAGCAGGGTTAGTGAACCAGACCTGCCTCACAAGCCTTTACAGGGCTGGGATGTAACACTCTCCTCTCGTGCTGAGGAATTCTTTAAGGTTAAGTAGAGGAGAATAAAGAAAAGGAGATAAACTCAGCTTATCTTCAGGCACAGCAGTTCAGCACAGTCAGATCATCACAGCCCTCCCATGCTGCTCACAGCCTGTCCTTCTCCTCCTGTGAAGGTCTTCAGTGATAGGGAATTCTTTTACATAAAAAATCCCAATGTTCTCCAAAAATTAATGAAGTAAAACGGCTCAGAGGTGACCCAAAAGTATAGACTAATAAAATCTTGTCTATGAAACTCATGTATTACATTTTGCAGGCACACAGACTGCGAGTGTGGCAGTGCAGGCTGCGCAAACGGGAAGGTCGAATGAAGAGCAGGATGCAGCCTCCTGTCTGCCTGCCAACAGCCTGCTCCTCCTCCTCCAAAATCCCTACTCCTCTGCTGGGAAGGGTTGGTTTTCAACTGTTAAAGGGCCATCAGAGATGAGATTCATATGTATTAAATAATAAAGAGCTCCTCTTGCAGCTTTCCCTTTTTAGAAGCACTCACAAGGCCTGGGAGGATTCTGTGTGTACAGACAGCTCTCCCTGCGAGACCTGGGGCAAGGGATGGGGCTGGCAGTGCCCACAGGGAATGGCACAGGATGGAGGGGACAGTCCTGGTGGCATGTCCTGGGTTTGGGTCACCTTACAGCAGAGGTAAAGCAGCAGCCTCTGCAGCAGCACCGAGCAGGAAACGAGCCAGCAAGGAAAGTGGTGGAGCACTGTCACTAAGGAGACCAGAGAGTGACAGCAGCTGTGCAGTCAGGTGACACTACCCAGGAGTGTGAGGGGTGTCAGAAAGGTGACAACAGCAAGTACAGCATCTCCCCGTGAAGATCAGCTGTGGCACAAGACAAAAATAACCCCTGTGTGTGTTTAGTCTTCCTGCCTCAGGATTTGCATGTAAATCAGGCACTGCCACTCTTGAGCCCTCAGCAGTCAGGGCAGCTCAGGCCAAGGCAGGCACGTTGTCAGTTCATGAGGGCTGTTTAAAGACTACACAACAACATTAGATGCCTTTGCTCAGCATAAAACAAGAGGTTCTACAAAACATTGAACTGCAAACCCAAACGGTGAGTCAGCAAAACGGCTTATAACGTTGTGAGTTCAAAGTTTAATTCTCTAAGCAGAAAAAAATAAATCTAAGCAGCAAAACTGATCCTGGCCTAACCCCTGTGCTCCACCTGCTTCCCAGCAAACCTGTTAAAAATCAGGAAAGCAGGTCAGGTATCTGTCTGATGTCACAGCTGGGAGCATCAGAACGAAGTGGCATAAAAGGCAAGAAATTATCTGCAGTGTCTGGAGACACTTTAAAGAGCAACGGGAAAAGCAGAGGCAAATAAAGTCAGTGGCATAAATATTATGCACAACAGCACAGGCAAAGGATTTCTCCTCGAGGATTTAGCAGTGAACAAAGAACAGAAGTCTTGGAAGCAGCAGAGGCTGCAGAAAGCCAGGATGGCACCAATACTCACATGCCAGCATTCTCTGTAAGACAGCACGGCAGATCTGTTCAAAAGTGACAAATTGAGGCATTTAGAATTTCAAAGAGCTGCAGTTCTAGGCAGAAAAGGTAAATTGACTCCAAGAAAGAATTTTGACCCCTCTTAAAGCTTCACTTTGACCTCAGGCTCAGCAGTAGAACAGGTAAAACAGACAGAGGGGCAGTATTTCCTATCCTAACCAGCATTCCATGCCTCACATTCAAATGGAAAAAACAGAGCAGTCAACGTGAAAGGAAGTTTAAAAAGCCCTTGATGAGCCACCTTGGAGCAATTCTCCACACAAACAGCATCTGCTCTGGCTTCACCATTCCCCCCACTCCAGCACCTGGACCACCACCCTCCCCTTGCTGTTCCAAGCTCTGATTTATTTCCACTCAGCAAGGCCCAGGGATTCATTATGGAACCACTTTTTAAAAGCACCGTGTGTAGCCAGATATGTTTTGTCCTTACACAGGGAACCTTCTGGAATTCCCCCTTCCTCCCCAGCTCCAAAGCTTGCTCAAAGCCCTTCTGGAGGAGCACGATGGCAAAATCTGCAAATCAAGAATCAGGGTGTCATCATCCCCCTTGCACACAGACCACCTGCTCCTTCCCCTCCCACCTGTCCCAGCAGTGTCTGAAAAGCCTCGTTTGCCACTCAGGAGGAATCATTTTTTGTCTTGGAGTAAAATTACTCCCAGGACAAAGGATGCAGAACTTAAAGGATTATAAAGACTAAAGAATTCACAGATGCTCCGTGGCCACTGCAGAACTCAGAGGGGCTGGGGCTGACCAGCTGCACTGGCCACAGTCAGACTGGGTGGGAAATTTTTCCTAAATAAAATTAGAAAATAAATAACAGGAAATGACAGGGGGAGGGTGGAACTGCCAAATATTTGTGGTCCAAAATCTGGCACTTTGCAGTGTATCATACCTGGCCACACAGACCTCCCAGCTATATTTTCTTGTGTTACTACAACTCCACGGGATGCAAAAACTCAAACCATTTTCTAAGGGGAAAAATGGCTGAATTTGCCAAATACATAAAAATTATATTTCCCTCACTGAGATGAGGTAAGAAAACACAAAGTCAGGCTCGTGTTTTTACACCTCCAAGGTGTAAAAACCCCCACACAGATGAGACTTGCCTGAGAGAAGGTGCTGTGCCACCTCTGTGTCCCCAGAGGGGACATTCCCAGCCTGCTGGCAGAGCCCACAGAGGCCACTGCACAGCCACTCCACCACCACAGGGCCTGCTGGACTCCTGGAACACACAAAAACACCAAAACCACCTTCACTTCAGTCCCTCCTGCTTCCTGTGGGGCCTGGTTGTCTCCACCACCATCTTCCAGGCTCAGGCAAGAGCCACCTGTGCACTCTGCCCTAAATGTGGCATTTCATTTATTTAATTTGGAGCAGCACATCTGCTTTACAAACAGTTGCTTTTTATATTATTTGCTTTATAAAAAGATCCCACAACACACACACACAAAGGCAAAAATGCATGTGAAGCTAACTGTGCATCTAAGTATTTCCTCTTCTCTGACATGAGAGAGTTTCCATCGAGAAAGCCCTGCTAGAAGAACTTCAGTCCCAATTTCTAAGATACTTGGATTAAAATGCCTTAGAAAAGAAATTAAGGTCTTAATCTATGCCTTTGGTTCCCTTCAATGTGCAGCACAGTGGGCACTGAAGACTTTCATCATCAACAGACAAATAAACCAATATCAAAAGCCTAAAAAGATAATTGTAATGATTCTTTGAGACCATAAGGAAACAACCTGAACGTCACAAAGATAACTCTGTATGGCTCTGTGTGTAGGGTTTTTGTATATACATATTCTTTTTAGCTCTGTATTATGGAATCCTGGAATGGTTTGAGCTGGAAGGCACCTTGGAAGTCATGAAGTTCCACCCCTTGCCATGGGCAGGAACATCTTCCACTAGACCAGTTTGCTCCAGCCTGGCCTTCAACACTAACAGGGGGAGGAGAACTAAAAATAAAATTCTTAGACTAATTATTCTCTGGAGATTAACTCTGCCAGACCAAAAGTGAAAGTTTTTGTGAAAAGGGAAGCCCCAGCTGCTGCAGAACAAGACTCCTCCAGTCCAGCAGCTGGTTTGGTGGACATCAACAAGCCACTGCACCTAAACTGGGCTAATTATCCCAGAGTAACCTCCCAAACCCACAGTAACTCCTTAATCCTGCTAATCTGAACCCTTGCCAGCACCTGACTATATCCTGGGTCCAGAATACTCATGACTAATCCCTGATTATATTTCAATAGGCTTTAAGAGATTAAATACATCTGCAAAGCCACAAGCTCTGCTCACCTCTCCAGCAGCTCTGCCAGCCCAGCGATGCCACCACGGTGCAGGTGCCACACAACTTCCAGCACTGGAGGCTCCTAAAGAGATGCCACCATTAGGTCACAGGCTGCATTTTGCAGGTAACATTTGGCTGATATAAATGACACATAAAAATAAACCTGAATTCTGTTTCTCCAAACTACCCAGAAGTTGTTAAAATTTAAACCAGATACTACTGGAAATACCTGAGGGGGAAAGATAAGGTTTGATTTTTCCCTTCCCACGGATTTTGGATGGTTTAGGGTTGTAGATGCATCAACATTTTAAATTTTCATGGACAACAATGAATATATCCATCTTTTCCCCCTGGAATAATGCTGATTCTGCACATTCAAAGGAGCAGTGGCTATTCCAGGAAGCACATAACACCACTGAGGTTCAGGTCTTGTTAATTCAGATCCAGATCCAGATTACAGAATTGACTTTTAGTCTATGAACTGTTTATTAGTCTCTGTGGAACGAGTTTGCTGCTTTCAAATCTGTATCCCAGCACAGACTGGGATTGTAGGAGGCTACAGGAAGCAACACAGCAACACCCAGGCAGAGAGGCCGATGGACACAGAGGAAAAATGAACAACCTCTGGCCAAAATCTGCACCAAGCATTGCTCCTGTGGGGACCCAATTGCTGCCCTGCACCATCCCTTCCAGCCTCTGCATGGGACAGCATTTCCAGGAGAGCTCTGAGCCAGCAAAACACCACTGCAGGGTGCATCTGGCAGGGAAGAGGTGCAGCAGCAGCTTCTGCTCATTCCAGACAGAACCCAAACCTTGCCACCTTGGGCAGAAAGAGGTGCTTGGGAGCCTTGGGCACAGGGGAACAGCCAAAGGCCCAGGAGCTTTCTGCAGCCACCAGCAGCTGCCTCATCCCCTGACCCCAAACTCGCCCACATACTTTGTCTTCACAACCTAATTCTCACTGTAACACCCTCAGTTGCAGGGCAGCACTTATCTCCCACTTAGCCTGTGTCTGCCCCAGGACCGGGAGATCTTAATCAGCCTCTGAAACACACAGGTTCTATTTTCAGCCCAGGAGCAGATATTTGAGCTCCAAGCACAGCCCTTTATCCTGGCAGATCAGCCTCTTTCTCCTTTCCCACCAGAGCAGGGAGGAATCAGAACTGTCCTGCTCACAAAGAGCTCTGAACTCCTCTCAGAGAATCACTTGTCTTCACAAAACAAACCCAAATGAAATCAAGACATGCCATTTGTGAGGCAACACAACCTGTTATCTGCTCTCTCTCTTACTCTGTGACCTCACTCTGGCTGATCACCATTCCCAGATAAGCAGGGAGGAGCACCAGGACAGCAGCCACAAGGAATATTGTTGGCAAATCACAAGAAGGACTTTGGGACTGGGTCACAGCCAGTTGGGACCTTCTGCACTGGACCTGCAGAGCTCCCCAAACCAGCACTTGATCACCAAGGTGCTTCCAGTGCTACTTTGGGGCAGCTTCTAATAATTCCCCTCATTCCAAACCTTGACCAAGTCCTGCGAAAAGCAAGTCCCACTGCACAGACAAGGAAGCTCCCACTGAAATTGCTTTAAAATAAACAAAACAACAACCCCCCCTCACATTTATAATTCAGGTCACACCTCTGGCAGGTCAGGAAGACCACAGTCATTCTCAGGAATTCAGGGGTGCCACATCCCACAGATAAAAATCTCACAGTCTGTAACAGCACACTGGTTCTCCAGGAGAGATTACCTTCATTTTCCACACTTCTTGGCAGAAGAGGGAGCGACAGAACACGTTGTTGGCCAGCAGATCCTTCACTGTCTGAAGCAAGCAGGACAACCTCTCCTGGCATCACCCCGGAAATGAAGAAGAAATAACATTCTTTGTGAAGAACAGGCTCTTATAAAAATAATTTGTTGCTTTTCTCTAATTGCTGCTTTTTAAAGGGTCAGACGGTGGAGAGAATTCAGGAAAAAGGCCCAAACTTCTCATCTTAAACATCTTGTCCTTCTGGGAGCGAATCAGACAAATCAGTGAATAATTGTCCACTCAGGGCCTCTGAGTTTGGGGGTTTTACCTGAGCAGATAAACTGGGCTTAAAGTCAAACCTAATATTGCTGTTCTCTTGGTAAATTAAGTTTAACCCTTCCCCCTTACTCTCTGGTCCAGGCTGAGCAGTGGCACCGGGGAGGGGCTGGCAGGAGCCCGGCAGATCCGCTCCAGGTTGGCGAGGGCGGTTTGGGCTGCCAAGGTGGCAGTGGGCACACCCAGTTTGGAGGCCTGTTCCTGCAGAACAGAGACTGAACACAACAAGCTGTCAGCATGGCAGGAAAAGG
The DNA here is from genome assembly GCA_026770055.1 of Myrmophylax atrothorax. NCBI lineage: Eukaryota > Metazoa > Chordata > Aves > Passeriformes > Thamnophilidae > Myrmophylax > Myrmophylax atrothorax. The sequence continues at coordinate 1,091,249 of JAOXXN010000162.1, read as the reverse complement.
GGTTTGAAAACCTGACTGTGAAGCATGGAATGCTTTGGGCTGGAAGGGACCTTGAAGCTCTTCTTCCACCCCCTGCTCCCATCTGACCTGGCCTTGGACACTTCCAAGACAGAATCTCGAGCCTCAAACCCCTTTCAGCACTGATATCATCTGTTGCACCAGGCAAATCGTTTTCATTTCCACGTGTCACTCCTTTACCACACATACAACAGAGGCAGAACAGCCACAGAGCTGGAATGCCCCTGAGAAGCAGATTTTTTTTTCGTTTCAGCCTTGTAACACTTCCAAATAAAATATTCAAAGATCAGCCTTTGCCAGGGGTGTCATCACCAGGCAAGTAGGAAAGAGGACCAGAACAGTGAAAAGAAAGTATAAGTGGAGTTAGATTTAACAGGCACAAATTCAGTATGGGAGGAATTCTTCCCCACATCTGTCCCCAGTAGGTACTCACCAATAAGTGGCTCTGATGACACTCCCAGGTGCTCTGGGCCATCCTGCACGCCTGGCTTGGCTGAATCTCCCACCTGGATGCCAAATAAAGTCCTCAGATGTCTGTTACACACATTTAAAAGACTATTCCCTCTAAAGCTCTGGCACTGCTGGAGCAACTGAAGCGAAGTTAACACTGAGCTCCCCCATGGGAATGGAAGACCATGGATTTCAGGGCACCTTGCAAGAAACACATGTGCAGTTATTGTCATTTTGTGCAGAAAAAAGATACAGGTCAAAGTTCCTCATCCCTGGGCACCCAACAGCTCAGCAGCAGTGCCAGGAACAGAATTCCTGCAATTCCCATCTTTCGAGTCCTTTCTGTGAAGCCACATGGCCATAAATATTTGATGAAACACGTCCAGTTGTTGCATCCTTTTCTAGTTAAATCCCCCTTTTCTTTTCAAAAGGAAAATATTCTGCAGAGAAAGAAAAATCCTGAACTATGGGAGGTTTTTGCAGTGTCTGTTGCAGGTGTAAAAACGTGAGAAGATGAACAAGGCCAAGTCAGAAGGTTGTCTCAAGTCTAGGTTGTCCTGAAGACAGTCAGGTTAGTCAGAAATTGTGGATAATTCAGAGAAATTCCCTCCTAATTTTTCCCCCCTAGATTCACAAGAAGCCAGTTCTGACTCTAAGAAAAATGTGCTGGATTTCCCTTTTTCCCAAATCCAAGCCACACTTAATCATTTTTAGTCTGTAAAAGTGTAAAACATAGAGAAAAAAGGATAAAATTATCTCATTTTGGCAACACAGACCTCCAAGCTTCAGCTTCCTCCTAGAGGGTTGGTTTTTCTTTTCATGTGCCATGAAAACTGTGTTCCTGGGGCATTCACTGCACAGCTGGTGGGACCCTCCATCCCAGTTGGGATCTCCCACCATCCCAGCCAGGATCTCCCACCATCCCAGCCGGGATCCCCCACCATCCCAGTTGGGATCTCCCACCATCCCAGCCGGGATCCCCCACCATCCCAGTTGGGATCTCCCACCATCCTGGCCAGGATCTCCCATCATCCCAGCCGGGATCTCCCACCATCCCAGTCGGATCATGACCCCCAAGCCATCCCGCTCCCACCTCCAGCAGGAGGTCAGTCAGGTTCTGGTGGTGATCCAGCAGCCGCAGAGCTGCTTCCTGGAGCTCCACTCCACTCCCAAAGGGGCTTTTCCGCTTCCTGGCTCTCCCTGCTGAGAAGTTTGGGGTTGTTTTATGACCACAGCTTGTTCCCACAGCCCCCAAGGACACCTCCTTCTCCCTGCTGCTGCTGTATGAGGGCTGAGGAGGGGTCTGAGGGAAAAGGGAGGGGAGTGTATGAAGGCAGAGGGAGCTGCATGAGGTCAAAGAAAGGAGGCTGTATAAGGGCTGGGGTGGTGTATGAAGACAAGGGGTTATGAGAAAGGCAGAGAGAGCAGAGGCGGGGGGGGTGTCAGGGCAGAGGGTCTGTGTGAGGGCAGAGGGTCTGTGTGAGGGCAGAGGGTCTGTGTGAGGGCAGAGGGTCTGTGTGAGGGCAGAGGGGGGTGTGAGCGCAGAGGGAGCTGTATGCAGGCAGAGAGGGGCGGCATATTTGGGCAGCGGGGGGACATTTCGCCCCCCGTCCCCCTCGCTGTCCCTGCGGGAAGGTCCGGCCCGGAGCCCGCCCGGTGCCGCCTCAGCCCCACATACCGACCAAGTCCCGCCAGCTCCGCCCGCCCGTGCCCGCCATGGCGCGCCGCCGCTTCCCGCCACACCGGCCAGCGCCG
>JAOXXN010000162.1:1055387-1065665 GCA_026770055.1 Myrmophylax atrothorax | reverse complement strand
TGGCACAGGTTGCCCAGAGAAGCTGTGGCTGCCCCATCCCTGGAAGTGTCCAAGGCCAAGTTGGACAGGGCTTGGAGGAACTTGGGCAGGTGAGAGGTGTCCCTGCCTGTGGTAGGGGGTGGGATGAGATGATCTTTAAGGTTCTTTCCAAACCAAACTATTCCATGTCTCAGAACGGATGGAAGGGTTGCCTGGCCATGGCAAGATCCCTCCTGTAGGACATCCCTTGTGGAAGGAGGGTCTGATTTAGTAGCTCCAGGAAGGCCACCCTTCCATGGGGAGCCTGCCCAGCTTCTCTCCCTCTGCTCAGCATCCTGAGGTTGGCATGTGGGGCTCTGCTCTGATCCTGAGGGGGTCAGACATTCCAGGAGTCCCCAGCCTATGCTGAGGCCCTGGAGTCAGGTGGGCTGTTTGGAAATGGGGTATGTGCTCTGCAGCATGACAGGAGGGGCAGGGGCGAAGTGAGGACAGGAGCTTGGCTTTCTCATGTGAAAATAGTTGTGGCAGAGGCAGCTGGACCAACCTCAGTGCTAGAAGGGTTCCTTTTCCCAGCTGGAGCATGATCTGATGCCCACAGGAGGCAACAGCATTCGCTGCCCTGGTATCTGTTGCCACCACACAGTGTGAAATAGCTTTGTGCCTCTCTGAGCTGGCAGTGAACTGATTTCATGTCTTTTGGGCTAAATGGAGTGCTGGGTGGTGGCACTGTCCTGTCCCTGATGTGTCCCTGCTGTCCCCAGAGCGGGCACTGTACAGCCTGGAGTGCGCCTTCCACCCCGTCTTCAGCCTCACCAGCGGGACCTGCCGGCTGGACTACCGGAGACCAGAGAACAGGTGGGAGGGCTGGGGAGCAGGAAGGCTCAGCTGGAGCTCCTGGCCCACCTTGGACAATCCAGGGCGACCCTGGGAGTCCCTTTCTGTTGGGGGCTCCCAGGATGGTGCTGGAGCACAGGCACTTGGTACACTGAAGCTTCTGTGCAAGCATCCCTTTTCCCAAGGAATACTTTTGTGGAGCACTTGTCCCTCCCCATCCAATCCTTCTCATGCCATTACTAATGGGCATTACCCTTTCGCTGAAAATGACATTTATTTGGTCACAAAAATCCTTGCTGTGTGTTTGCAGCCATCATCCCCAGCACTCACACTCCTTCCAGCACAGCTCTTTATGTAACTCCAGCTCTGCAGCTGCTGGGAAAGGTGACTTTATTCTGGGAATTTTCCAGTCAGCTGACCCAAGCCATCTCTCCCAAACTGCTGTACCTGGAGGGTGCTCACATTTCCAGTCCCTGTGGCTGACAGGCTTTGTGCTATCAATGTCCTGTAACAGCAGTTGGGTGTTGGGCCTCCCCACACCTCGGGGACAAGGGAGGATGCAGACTTTGGGGATTTACTTGTGTTGGTCCCAGTCTGCACAGCAGGCCATGAGTTTTATGTCCCTGTACTTGCACAAAAAGATAGCAAAACTAAGAGATGAGATGGGAGGGTCTGTGACACCCTGTCCCACCCCAGGAGGGGAGATGCTTGGGAGTGAGGAGCTGGTGGTGACTCTGTGTCCCTACTTTTGAGTGGCACAGGGTGCTTCTCCACATCTGGCCTCTGAATCCTGCTGCTGTTCCCCACACAGGGCTTTCTTCCTGTCTCTCTTCAAGCACCTGATGTTTCTGGAGAAGAGGGGCTGTCCCCGCACAGCCCTGGAGTTCTGCAAGCTCATCCTGAGGTAGGTCTGCCCACTGAGGGTGGGGTGGCTGGGTTTGGGGAGACACACTTGGAACAACACACTGAAACCAACCTGAGGGAGGGGACAGTCACTCCAGAGGGGTCCTCCTGCTCCTGGGTTTTGTGAGGGGTCATTCCCACCACTTACAGCTGCATGGGTTTGTGCTGGTGCCCTTTGGAGGGGCGATGGGTGAGGGGGGGACCTGGATGGCCTCTGACCACTGAGCTCAGCAGAGGGGATATGTGACAGTGGCTTTAGCCCAGTCAGTTTGTGGCCACTGATGTCCTCCTGGGTGGTGACAGGGGGCTGCCCCTCTGCAGGGACACAGAACATCGCTCTGCCATCGTGGCCTTGCGGGAGTGACTGTGTTCCCATTCTCTCCTATTGCTGAGTCACAGGATGCCACTGGAAAGGTCTGTCTGACCCAGAAATCAGGGCATCTCTCTCAGCTGTTGTGACACTGGTTCTGTTTCCTCCCCTTGCTCCCCAGCCTTGATCCTGAGAACGACCCGCTCTGCGTGTTGCTGTTGATCGACTTCCTGTCCCTCCGGGCCAGGGAATACACCTTCCTGACCCGCCTCTTCCAGGAGTGGGAGGTGAGAGGGGGACAGCTGGTTCCTAGGACACTCTCCATGGGAGGGTTTCACAGCCAGGTGATTCTTTGGGGGGTCTCACGGCCCAACTGGCATCCCAGCAGTGTTGGAACGATGCATAAAGGCTGTGCTGTTTGTTCCTGTAATCCTGGGGCCCTGCAAACACTTGTAAGAGCTCCAAATTGCTCACTCAGCCGTGGGGGCACTGAGCCAGCAGCTGGGAACACACTTAACCCTGGAGGGCAGAGCGCCCACCCTGCCAGCTCAGCCCCTGCTGCACAGCATCATTTCTCGGTAACTCTCTCCCTGATCCTGCAGAGTCACCGGAATCTGTCCCAGCTGCCCAATTTTGCCTTCTCGGTGCCGCTGGCCTATTTCTTCCTGAGCCAGCAGGAGGAGCGGCCAGAGCTGGAGCGGAGCCAGGCCCGGGAGCGAGCAGCGCGGCTCATCCAGCTTGCGCTCGTCATGTTCCCAGGCGGTGAGTCTGCCCCACAGGTAGGGCTGTCCCCGTGGGCTTCCTCACCGGCCTCATCGCTGAGCCAGGGCTGATTCCGGGCAGGAATCTGCAAATGGCTGTTGAGGGAGATGGAGCCCTGAGTCAGAGGGAACGCGGTGGGGTGGTGGTGGTGGGGTCCACCCTGGGGGCAGTTCTGGGGCCCCTCGCCCCAACACAAACATTGAGGGGGTGGAGTGTGTCCAGGGAAGGGAACGGAGCTGGGGAAGGGGATGAAGCAGCAGGAGCAGCTGAGGGGGCTCAGCCTGGAGAAAAGGGGGCTCAGGGGGGACTTTCTCACTCTCTGCAACTCCCTGACAGAAGGAGAGAGACAATGGGAGATCGGGCTCGGTTCCCAGGGAACAGGGACAGGAGGAGAGGAAATGGCCTCAGGTTGCACCAGGGGAGGTTTAGTTTGGATATTGGGAAAAGGTCTTCATGGAAAGGGCTGTCCAGCCCTGGCACAACTGCCCAGGGCAGTGGTGGAGTCCCTGTCCCTGGAGGAATTCAACAGCTGTGTGGATGGGGCATCTGGGGACGTGGTTTAATGGTGGGCTTCACAGTGCTGGGGGAGTAGTTGGACTCAGTGAGCTTTTCCAACACAAACAGTTCTGTGATTCCATGATTCTGTCCTCCTCCCTCAGAGCAGCCACTGCCTCTCCACCAGCAGTGGTCAGGGGTGGGCAGGCTGGGGGAGGGAGACAACCAGAATCTTGGAGCAGGGAGATGTCTCACCTCCGTGGGCCGCCTGCAGCAGGGCCAAACCGGTCTCCTTGGTTTTCCCTCCAAGGCACAGCTCCATTTTGGATGTGCTGTGCCCCTGGGTGCCCATCACTCTCCCTTTCATCGTGTGGGTGCTGCTGTCCATGAAAGGAGGAGCATGCAGCCCTCGGGCCCAGGGGAGGGTGTGTGCAGCAGGCAGAACCAGCTCTCCAGCAGGGATTCAGTTTGTGGGGGCTGGAACCATCTTCTTGGCTCCCCATTTGGATGACTGAAATAACCCCTGTGCCAGCACAGGGACCAGCAGCATCCTCACCCCCTCCTTGGTCTTTATTGGTGCCCTGGGCAGTGCTGGCCCCTGGGATTGGGGTGTCTGCAGGGGTGACCCATTCCACACTGCTCCTCACCAGCAGGCCCAAATGAGTTCTCTGCCCTTGTCCTGCAGTTTTGATGCCGCTGTTGGATCACTGCAGTGTGCAGCCCGATGCCAGGGTCGCCTCCCACCCCTTCTTCGGGCTGAATGCCCAGGTCAGGTAAGGCCTGGAGATGTTCTCAGTGAAGGGAAGGGATCGATTTTGCTGTCGGCAGGGATTTTGCATGTTCAGACAGCTAATGGAGGAGCTTGTTTGGCTTCCCTGAGTAGGCTCATTTGATAATGCATCATTTGATAATCCATTTGATAATGGATTTCCATAATGGCCTCTGGATCAGGCTGGCAGACCCACCCCACCTCACCTCACCGTGGACAGGTCAGGAGTTCAGCCCGGAGCCTGCTGGTGTGTACAGCGAGGGAGGGTGACACATGTGTCCTCCCAGGGCAGGCTGTCTCCATCCAGTCTGCGTTCCCTGGACATGTGGTCTTCCTCTGCACATGAGGGCTCTCCCCTCAGGTCAGGGCAGTGTTCCCTCATTTCATGGCTCTGCTTAGCCTAAAAATAGATGGAGGCAGGAGATCTGGTGAAAGTGGATGGCCATAACCAGGCAGGAGCCTGCAAGCCCTTGTGTTGTGTTCCCACACCAAAGCCCAGCGCAGAGCCAAGCCCTCACCATCCCGTGAGGAGGAGGAGGAGGAGGGTGCCGTCAGTAACATCCATGTTCCGTAGCCAGTCGCCCGCCCTGAACCAGCTGACATCGCTGTACGTGGGCAGGACACACGCCCTGTGGAAGGACCCGGCCGTCATGGCCTGGCTGGAGCCCCACGCCCATGAGGTGCTGCGCATGGTGGAGGCCCAGGACCTGCTGGTGCAGGAGGCCGAGCACAAGTGAGCGTGGCAGGCAGAGGGCAGCGGGCCCAGTGCCAGGGATGGGACAGTGGGACCAGGGTCTGCACATCACTCAGACCTCGGGGTTGCCTTAGAGCCCCCCAGCTGCTGGTCTGATGCTCAGGGTCACACCGTGGGGCCAGGAAGGCAGAGGCTCTTTGATGCTTTTCACAAATGGGAAGGAGGAGCTGGACCTGCACTGCATGTCCTACACTGTCTTCCCCAGCCTCAGCTGTCACCTGTGCCCTGGAAATACTCTGGAGAGGGTGGAGGGGTGGCCTGGAGGGGCAAGGGTGGCCACAGAGGGCAGCTTAGAAATACCTCCCAGTGCTGAGAAGCAGGAGAGGGCCATCAGGTGATGTCCTAAACCAAGGTCAGCTCACTCTGCTGAGCACTCCATGCCACTCTCACTGTTTCTCTGGAGCTCAGCAGCTGCCACCTGCCTGTGGCTCACCCTAAGCCAGCTCCTTCCAATATGGGCTGTGCCCCAGAGCCAGGGAAGCTGCTGACTCTGTGCTTGGAGCAGCAGAAATGGGAATCTGCCTGCTAAGGGCTCCCTGCCCTGCTCCCTCCCTGCCTCAGGAGGAAGATCCGGTACCAGAGCGCTCCCAGGAACATCTACCGGCATGTCATCCTCTCGGAGATGAAGGAGGCCACAGCAGCCCTGCCTCTGGTGAGGGGCCTGACGGGGCACAGGGGCTGTGACTGCCCATGGCATGGTGGCACTTATGTCCTTGCTGGACACATGTTAACTCCAGTCACCTGCCAGAACCCAAAGTGTCCTCCCTGTGGGCATGACTTCTCCGTGCCTCTGTTTGCTGCAGCTGGATGTGCAGCCTTCATTCCTTCCCTTCTTCATCCCTTCCTTCCCCCACAGGAGGTGACCTCGCAGCCAGTGATGGGATTTGACCCCCTCCCTCCTCTGGACTCCATCGTTTCCTACACCCGACCGGAAAGGTACCACCTGCACCCCAGTGCCAGCATGCTCCCGTGTTCCTGGTGTGTTCCCATGTTCCTGGCGTGTTCCTGGCACACCCTCAGCCCCAGGCCAGGCTGCACGTGGGCACTGGGTGCTGGCATCCTCCTCCATGGCAGAGGAAGGGCCGTGGTGCTTCCGACAGGCAGAGCTACAGGCCAGACTGGTCCGGCTGCTTCCCATACTGGTCACCAGCAGCTGTTCCCAGCCACAGGGCAAAAGCCAGGGAAAACATGGGCTGTGGCTGAACTGGGGTGATTTGGGCTAAATACAGGTTTAAGTACAGCCAGTTCTGGGTTACACACTGACTCCCTCAGCAGAGCTGGTAGAATCATGGAATCTTGGAATGGTTTGGGTTGGAAGGGACCTTAAAGCTCATCATGTTCCACCCTGTGCCATAGATAGGAACACCTTCCCCCGTCCCCTAGACCAGGTTGCTCCAAGCCCCATCCAACCTGGCTTTCTTAGTGGTTTCAGTGACTGGTTTGTTTGGAGTTGCAGCTGCCTGGATCAGAAACCCCTTGGAACACCCCATTCCCTCCCTCGGGTCTGGCTCCAGCAGGGTTATGGCTCTCTCAGCACCGCCACATCCCCTTGAGCAGTCACAGACTGAGCTGTCCCTTCACCACAGTGCCACTTGTGTCTTGCAGGACGAGCCATCCCTCCAATGAAAGCACTTTATCCCTCTTCTTCCGCTCGCTGTTGCCAAATTTTAACTTGCAGGTGGGTGCATGCTGGGCTGTGGGCACATCACTCCTACTCTGGGAATGGCTGCTGGAGCAGCCTGATGCTGGTTTGGCTCCAGCATTGTCCCTGTCCCTGCCACCACAGCACTGCTGTCTTGCAGGGGGACCTCCGGCACGACGGGGACGACGAGGCTGGGGCAGGGCAGGACCTCAACCAGGGGGTGAACAGGCTGATGGCGGCCATGCGGGACATGCTGGCCAACATCCAGTTCCAGGAGCCCCCCCGTGATGACAATCCTGAGGGTGATGGGGACTGGGACTGAGCCCAGGATGTCCCTCCCCAAACCCTCTGGCATCACCCCTTGATTTGTGTTGCACTCCAATAAAGTCACACAAATGCACTCGCTGTGGGAATGGGCTTTTTCCCGGGACTGAGTCCACTGGGATGGGCCCTGCCCAGGGAGGGGGGCTGAATCTGAATCCACAGGGATGGGCACTGTGAAGAAGGGAGGGGCTTCCTTCCTGGGCTCCTCTCCCTTGTCTCAACAGGGGACAAGGACTGTCTGAGCATGTCCGAGCTAATTGACAGCAGCTGTCCCTTGTCCCCACGGTAGCTTAGTTGCCTTCTGGCCTCCTCCACACACAATTCCCAGCCCCTTCCCCTCCCTGTTCTTCTGGCTCTTGTCCTTAATTCCCAGAGGGCTTTTTTTGCCCTCTCCAGCTCCTTTGTGCTTCCTGCAGCTTCCTTCCCTCCACTAAACACTGTACCCTCACCACACTGACCCTTCCAAAGGTCTTGTTCCCTATGCCACTAGAGTTGTGCATGGAGCAGCTTTTCCAGCCTTTTAATCATGTTTGGAGCAGAAATCATCCCCCCTCTTTGTTTCTCCATCCTATATTCCCCCACCTTCACCTTGTAGAGCCAGGATTGAGGTCAGCCACACTTAAACCTTAACTCATCTTTGTTGCCACAAAGCTTTTTCCTCTTTTTTGCTGAGTAATGGTGAATATGTGGAATAAATCGTTATTTTTGCTGTGTTTTTTCTCTGGGGAATAAAGCTGGGGTGGTTTGGCTGGGTCCAAATCTCAGGTCTCAAGCCACCCCACCCTGGCTCTGTTCCCCAGTGGCACATCCAAGTCCCCTGGGATGCCAGGCCCTGTAGCTTGGCACTGTGACTGCACAGGACCCCATTCCCGGTGTATCCAGCTGAGCCATTTTCATCCATGCTGGAGGGAAGGGCTTCCCAGCGGAAGTGGATAACCGTGGGATCAGCCCTTTCATGGAGCAGTGAATGGCTCTTTGGCAGCCGAGCGGCTCCAGGCATCAACACGGACCCAAGGCACATGATGGTCAGATGGGGTCCGTGTCCCCCCCCCCAGCCTGCCTGGGATCCCTCCGGCGCCGGGCGCTGCACCATCCCCTTTCATCGGGTCTTTGACGATTCCTATTGGATCCCATGCCTGCCCTGTGGCAAAACAGCTTCCCTGAGGCTGTAGGGCTGGGACCCTTCTCAGTCCCCATGTGTGGGGCAGCTTGGTTCCTGCGGTTTGGGAGGGTCTCATGGGGGTCCCCAAGGTGCATGGGCCCCCAGGATGTATGGATGACCCCCAAGGCACATGGACCCTCATAGGACATACAGGCCTGCAGGGCACATGGGACCCCTCAAGTCACACTGTCCCCCAGGACACATGGGACTCCCCAAGACATGCAGTCCCCCAGGGTGCAGGGGATCCCCCCAGCACACACAGCACCCCAGGACACATGGGGACCCCAAGGTGCACAGTCCCCAGACACAGAGGACTCTTAGGACACACAGCCCCACAAGGAGCTTGACTCCAGGGGTGCACTGACCCCTCCAGGGCATATGGGACCCCTGGGCACAAGTGACCACAAGCAGTTGGGTCCACCAGGGCAATTCCAGGGGTCTGACAGCCCTGGCCTTGGCAGTGGCCCCTCTCACTGCCGGGGTGCCGCCGTCATGCAGGTGCCCACCCTCCTCTGGAGGAGGAGCCGCGGGAGTTGGCTTTTAAGTGGGGCAGAGAAAGGGCTCTTTCTTCCCCAGCACTCTGGGCCAGCGGGCGCGGGACAGCGCTGGCACAGGGCGGCCGCCACGCCGGGGGGTCCCGGCGGGCACACAACATCCCCGGCACACCCCACACCTCCCGTCCCTGGTTCCTCTGCATCACCTCGGCCTCGCCGCCGGGCACTGCAGGAGCACTGGCGGGGCACAACGGGGGCTCAGGGGTGCCACGGGGGGCCCCGAGGCTGAGGCAGGGGCCATGTCGACGCTGGCCCCCCTGCGTCTGCTGCGCGAGCCCTGGAACGCCAGCGAGGGCAACCAGAGCAACGCCACGGTCGGGGCCAGCGGCGGCTGGTGCCAGGGGCTGGACATTCCCAACGAGCTGTTCCTGGCACTGGGGCTGGTGAGCCTGGTGGAGAACCTGCTGGTAGTGGCTGCCATCCTCAAGAACAGGAACCTGCACTCGCCCACCTACTACTTCATCTGCTGCCTGGCAGTGTCTGACATGCTGGTGAGCATCAGCAACCTGGCGGAGATGCTCTTCATGCTGCTGCTGGAGCACGGGGTGCTGGTGATGCGCCCCAGCATCGTCCGCCACATGGACAACGTCATCGACATGCTCATCTGCAGCTCCGTCGTGTCCTCCCTCTCCTTCCTGGGGGTCATTGCCATCGATCGCTACATCACCATCTTCTATGCCCTGCGCTACCACAGCATCATGACGCTGCAGAGGGCCGTGGTGACCATGGCCAGCGTCTGGCTGGCCAGTACCGTTTCCAGCACCGTTCTCATCACCTACTACCACAGCAACACCATCCTCCTCTGCCTCATCAGCTTCTTCCTCTTCATGCTGGTCCTCATGCTGGTGCTCTACATCCACATGTTCGCCCTGGCCCGCCACCACCTCCACAGCATCTCAAGCCAGCAAAAGCCGCCCACTGCCCACCGTGGTGGCAGCCTGAAGGGCGCCGTCACCCTCACCATCCTCCTGGGTGTCTTCTTCATCTGCTGGGGGCCCTTCTTCTTCCACCTCATCCTCATCGTCACCTGCCCCACCAACCCCTTCTGCACCTGCTTCTTCAGCTACTTCAACCTCTTCCTCATCCTCATCATCTGTAACTCGGTGATTGACCCCCTCATTTATGCCTTCCGGAGCCAAGAGCTCCGGCGGACGCTGCGGGAGGTGGTGATGTGCTCCTGGTAGGCAGCGGGACGCGGTACCGGCATGGCCATCCCCGCCCTGAACGGAGGGATGGATGGACTGGTGGATGGGGATGGGACGAGCTGCGGGATGGCCCGGTCGGGGCAAGGGACTTGCGGTTCCCAATAAAGGCTCTTTGCAGTGACCATGTGGCTGGCATCGGTCAGCCCCGGGGAGCCCCGGGCGGGCGGGCGGCCCCTCCCGGCCCCTCCGCTCGGTCGAGGCTCAGCTGGTCCCGGTGGAGACCGGCAGGGATCGGGAGGGACCGGCGGGGCAGCGGGAGGCTGGTCCCCACGCGGGGGGCGGCCCCGGCCGCCCCCAGACAAAGGGCCCATCACTGCCGCCTTTGTTCTCGGGCCGCGCCCGCCACCGCCCACCCCGGCACCGGCATCGGCCCTGCCCCGGTCCCACGGGGGCTGCCGGCGACCGGGCCCCCCAGAGTGGCCCCTCTGTGACCTGTCCCCATCGCCCCCGTGACGGGAGGCTCGGGGGGTGTCCCGTGTGCGTGTCCCCCCCGGCTCCGCCGCTGCCGCCCCCCCCAGGATGCTCCCGGAGAAGGCGGGAGGGCCCAGGACCGCCCCGCGGGTCCCGGGGTGTCCCCGCCGCCGG
>JAOXXN010000162.1:1028446-1039452 GCA_026770055.1 Myrmophylax atrothorax | reverse complement strand
GTCCGCCCGGTCCCCCTGACGCCTCCCAACTGCCCTGGTTCCCCCGAGCCCCCGGTGCCCCCGGTTCCGTCCCCTTCCCCCGCCGGTGTCCCCGGTGTCCCCTCGGTCCCGCCCCGGTTCCCCCTCCCGGCCCCGCCGGCCCCGCCCCCGTTGCCAGGGCGGAGCGTGGCGTTGCCAGGGGGCGTGTCCTCAGCAGCGCAACTCCCGCGAGCTTTCGCCTTCCTCCCGCGAGATCTTCCCCACCGTTGCCTGGAGACCGCGGCGCCGGCGGCCGCCGCCATGGTGAGAGCGGGAGCGGGGCCGGGATCTGAACCGTGACCGGGATCTGAATGCAGAACCAGGGCGGCTGCGGAGGGTCCCCTGGACCCGGGGGGTGCAGACAGGGGACAGCGGTGCCGGGGGGCTCGCCGTGGAGCTGAGGCGGCAGCGGTGGCGCATGAACCACGAGGGGCCCGGGGAGGCCCGGAGGTTTCCAGGCTCCTCCCGAGCTCCGGCTCTGTTTCGCCGTTCTCTCTCTTGCCGTGAGAGCGGGGATGCTCCGGGGTCGGCACGGGGGCCCTGAGCAGCAGGGCTTCCTCCTCACCCATTCACCTCGTGTTTGGCTTCCGGTCCTCAGGCACCCAAAAAGAAAGCCTCGACTAAAGGGAAAGGTCCGGCGGTGGTGGATGGCTTGGACCTGGAGGACATGAGCAAGGAGCAGGTGAGAGATCCCCCAGGCCACCAAGAACAGCTCTTGGGACCCCTGTGCGGGGGGGTGGCGCCTGGCCTGGCTCTGGGGACAACAGGTGGCAGATGGTGACAGAGATGAGCATCCAGGCTTTGTGTCACTGCCTGTCTGGGCTGGGGAGGGGAGTTCTTGCTCTTCCTGGAAAGAGCAGCCACCTCATCCCACCCTCTGCTCTCCAGCCCTGTGTGCTGGCACTGCTGAGGCACCTCCTATCCTGAGGGCAGCTCTGGGTCCCCTACTCCAGCACAGGCACTGAGGGGCTGGAGCATGTCCAGGGCAGGGAATGGAGCTGGGAAGGGGCTGGAGCAGCAGGAGCAGCTGTGGGAGCTGGGGGAGCTCAGCCTGGAGAAAAGGAGGCTCAGGGGGCACCTTCTGGCTCTGCAACTCCCTGACAGGAGTGGGCAGCTGGGGGAGTTCAGGCTCTCCTCCAGGGAACAGGGACAGGACCAGAGGAAATGGCCTCAGGTTGTGCTAGGGTGGGTTTACGTTGGATGTTGAGAAAATTTCTTCATGGAAAGGGCTGTCCAGCTGCTCAGGGCAGTGGTGCAGTCCCCCATCCCTGGGGGGATTTAAGACCATGTGGATGTGGCACTTGGTGACATGGGTCAGTTGTGGCCTTGGCAGTGCTGGGAGACTGCTTGGACTTGATCTTAGAAGCTTTTCCAACCCAAACCATTCCATAACCAGGAGTGTTTAAACACCTGAGAATGGTGTTATTGGACACTACGAGCCAGAGCCCCATCCCAGGGCAGTGGGATGATGTTTTGTGGCTCCTTCTGCTGAGGCTGTTGGGTTCAGTCAGGGACCTCTCCTGCTCCATCCCAGTGACAGCCACCATGTCCTGCTGGGTTTGGGACACGGAGTCTCCAAAGGCACCTGTCCCAGGCCTCCCCTCCGCCTTATCTGTGCCTTCCTCTGGGCTGTGCAGCTGCTGCAGCATGTCCAGCGTCTCCGGGAGGAGCTGGACCGGGAGCGGCAGGAGCGGAACTCTTTCCAGCTGGAGTGTGCCAGGATTCAGAGCTGCTGGGACATCACCCGCCAGGAGCTGGAGGAGAAGAAAGCGGAGCTGCGGAGCCGGGACCGGGAGATGGAGGAGGCGGAGGAGCGGCACCACGTGGAGATCAAGGTGGGAGAAAAGGGCTCCAGGGGAGCCTGGGGCAGCTCTGAGGAGGAGAGGAAGGGGAAGAGGAGGAGCATCCCAGCTCCGGGTGTCTCCTGCTGAGCCACTCACCCAGTCTCTGGCCTGTCCTTAGGTGTACAAGCAGAAGGTGAAGCACCTGTTGCACGAGCAGCAGGAGACCCTGACGGAGCTGAAGGCGGAGGGAATCCTGTCCCTGAAGCGGGCCCAGAAGGATCACTGGGACCAGGAGCAGGAGCTGTGGAAAGAGAAACGCTCCTTGAAAGTCAAATTGAAGGAGCAGCAGTTGGCCAATGAGGCAGCAGTGACAAACCTATGCCTGGTACGTCCCTGGCCAGGCTGGAGCCACCTGTGAGGTGCCTCAGCCCTAGGGTGGGAGCAGGGGCAGGGTCCTGCCTCCCTGGTTCTCTGTGGGGTGGGGTGGTGTTTCTGCTGCAGGAATGGGGAGAAGGGATTCCTGGTGACCCCTCTCCTGCAGCAGGGAGCTGGGAGAGCAGCTGGAGAACTTCCAAGCCACTGTTTTCATCAGCATGGGGTCAGAATCCTTTCCCAGGGAGCAGGAGGGAATCCCTGGGGGTGGGCTGACTCAGGATTTGGTTGTCTGCTCTAAGACAGAGCCTCTCCTTCACAGAAACACGAGGAGGAGATGGCCCGGCTGCGCAGCGACTTCGAGACACAGGCCAAAGGTGAGGGCTGAGGCAGATCCTGCAGGAGCAGGATGGGGAGAGCTGCTCCAGACTCCTTGAGCAGAGCCTCTAGCAGATGTGAGCTGGGGATTCCCTCCAGTTCTGTAAATTTTTTTTGTCCGAGTTCTGGCTATTTTTCCCCCCAAGTTCTGGCTGTTTTTATCCCCTAGTTCTGGCCAGTTTTCCCTATAAATTCCAGATGATTTTCCCTGCCAGTTCTCTCTAGTTTCCTCACCAGATCTGTCCAGTTTGCCCTCAAGCTCTGGCTTTTTTTTCTCATCTCCCCATTCTGGTCACTTTTCTTCCCCAGTTCCAGCCAGTCTTCCCCCAGCCCTGGCCATTTTTGCCCCCAGTTCTTGCTCCCAGTGCTATGGCACTGCCAGCCCTTTTGCTGTGGGGTGGGATGGCTGGAGGAGCCCTTGCTGAGTCCTCACTCCTGTGTCCCACTCAGGGAACATTTCAGTGTGGGATAGGCCCACCTGGGGCCCTCCCATGCCCTCTTTCCAAGGATGTCATTCCTGGACTCAGCTCTCCCTAGTCCTCACAAGGGTCCCAATGCCGACATGATGGCACAGGAGCTGGGCTGTGGGGTCTGCAGGAGGCCCCCCCTCACTCACCCTGTCCCCCCCAGAGATGGATGCTAAGTACAACAGGAAGATGGAGGCACTGCGGGAGGAGATGGACCTGCGAAGGAAGACAGAGATCCATGAGCTGGAGGAGAGGAAGAACAACCAGATCAGCGAGTTGATGGTGAAACATGAGGGGGCTTTTGGTGACATCAAGAACTACTACAACGATATTACTGCCAAAAACATGTCACTCATCAGCCTCCTGAAGGTACTGGCCGTCCCTGTGCCACCCCTCCACTTGGGGAGCACTCCTGCCAGGGTGTCACCTGGATCTGGTAGTTCCCAGGTGTTGGTGTGTGTGCCTCTGGTGGGCTGAACACCACCATGTGAACAGGGAGGGCCCTCTGAGGGGCTGGGCAGCTCACAAGAGCCAGCACTTGTGTTCCTAAGAACAGGAGCAGGTGGAGGAGATGAAGAAGAAGGAGATTATCTTGGAAAAGGAGAAGTCGGATGTGGTGCAACAGAACAAGGAGCTGACAGAGCCTCTGCAGCAGGCCCAGGAGCAGGTGGCTGAGCTGCAGAAGAAGTTGGCTCACTATGATAAGGACAAGGAGAGCTTGATGGTGAGTGGCCAGCCCTGCCCTTTTCTGGGCTCATTCCCGGAGGAAAAGCAGTAGCCTCTGCCACTTAGTGTGCCAGGATTGCTGGGCAAAGTGAGTCCCATTCCACTTAGCTGGGTGTTCGTGAGAGCTCAGATGGGGATCCAGAGGGAGGCCAGAGTAGCCCTCACTGCAGAGAGGTTGGTGTGGGCGCTGCCTGGTTTTGTCTCTGCTGCTCACTCTCCTCCCTTCCCAGAACACATCCCCAGCAGTTCCCAGGTAATCACGCGCTCCTTAACCCTCCCTTCCTGCTCACAGAACTCCAAGGCTCGTCTGAAAGTCACCCAGAAGGAACTGAAGGACCTTCAGTGGGAACACGAGGTGCTGGAGCAGCGCTTCAGTAAGGTGAGAGCTGCAGGCAGGGTTGAATGTCCCGTTTCCTCTCCAAACCCTCTCCAGAGGGCAGGGCGTGGGGGCTTAGCAGAGCCTGTGCTTAGCCAAGGGCTTTCCAAAGCTAATCCAGAGCTGGGCGATAACGCTGCTCCCAACAAAGCTGCTCCCAGCTCTGGCCTCTCCCACGGTCAGCAGACAGGCCTGGCCTTGTACTTTGCTAAGCAATCACACACGCTCCAGCGGGCCCCCCTGGCTGCCGGGGGCTGCATGGGGCAGAGCCAGGGGAGGTTGCCACAGCCCCCTCCTTCTGCAGGCATTCCAGGGTCGCTCCCCTTCTTGTCATGCCGGGGAAGCTCGGGATGAGCCCTACAGAGCAAGTTCTCCCCTGCCACTAACCCAGATAAATCTGTTAAGGCAGGAGAGAGCTCATTTGCAATTCGTAGAAATCCCCAGGAATATGAACATTGATCCGAGGCCTCGTTAACAATCCATCATTAAGACATCGCCAGATTCAGGGCGTTCAGAAATAGGCTTTGGAGGAGAGACTGTCCTAATTAGAACACTTAACAACTAGCTGTGAGCCAGAGACTACTGCCAGCTGTGGGGAGCAGAGGAGAGACCCCCATGTGCCAGGGGGCCCTCACTGGGGTCTGAATGAGTATCAGGGAGCCTGCCAGGGCATCCATTGCCTTGAGGGGAGGAGGAGGAGGAGGAGGAGGAGGAGGAGGAGGAGGAGGAGGAGGAGGAGGAAGGAGAAACACAGGTGCTGTGCCATGGAGAGAGGGAGAGAAGCTGTGCCACAGCACCTGCCTTCCCTGCGGGCTGCAGGTGCTGTGGGGAATGGCTGGGTTGAGCTGCCAGACTAGTTTGCTGCCCCGTTTGTGCTCCACACCATTAAGCAAACCCCTTCAGCCTCCTGCATACCCCTCTGTCCCCCCTGAGTTCCTGAGGGTGGTGTGACACTGTGCTGTGCCATCTCCTGGAGCAGGTCCAGGTAGAGCGAGATGAGCTCTATCAGAAGTTCACCAAAGCCATTAACGAGGTGCAGCAGAAGACAGGGTTCAAGAACCTGCTCCTGGAGCGGAAGCTGCAGGGACTCCTCAGCCTCCTGGAGCAGAAGGAGGTGGAGCTCAGTGAGGTCGTCGCAGTCTCCCACCTGGACCCCAGCGCCCTGTCCTTGGTCTCGCACAAGCTGAAGGTACTGGGGGCTGGTGGGGGCAGGTTTTGGGGGCAGAGCCTGCTGTGGGGTGTCTGAAGCCCCTGGAACATGCAGGTCCTCATCTGCATGGCCACAGCTGCAGCTTCACTCGTTCCTGGCACTCCCAGGGCCACGCGCGGTGCCGTGGGGCATCGGCTCTGCCTCCAGAGCGGAGCGTGTGGGTGTCGGAGATTGGCACTGATCTGTCCCTCAGGTGGAGCCTGTTCGGAGGAGCGTGGCCCCAGGCCTTGTGGTGCTGCCAGCACCCCGTGCTGCCACAGTGCTGGCTGCCAGGAGGTCTGGTGGTTCCCGGGACCTCTGTGCACAGGGGTTGCACATGGCGAGCCTCGCCTGGCCACGGGGACAGTGCAGACAGGATCCTGGGGCTCTGCGGCGGCTGCCATGCTAAAAATACCTCTGCAGAGAGCCCAGAGACCCACATTCCCGCAGCCTGCCGCAGCCAGAGCCGGGCAGCAGCGCTGGCTGCAGGTCGGGCTCAGACACAGGATGAGGGCTCTGCTGCCCCAGTGCCCTCCCGTTCGTCCCCATCCAGGTCCCCACCGTGAGAGGTGGCAGGGAAGCTCTGGGCTGCCCTATCAGTGGGTAGCATGGCTGTGGGACAGGCAGCGGATGTGTCACCTCCCAGCAGGTGGAAGGAAAACACATTCCTGGGATGGCGTCGCGGTGTCTGGCGCAGCTGCTGGGGTCCCACATTCCTCCGCTCAGCTGCCTCGGGCAGCTTGGCTCCCTCTAATTCCCCCGGTGCCGCCGCAGCAGGATGGTGCTGCCAGAGCAGGTGCTGCCGGCGCTCCCTGCGTGGTGGGGCAGACCAGGATGGCTGTGGTGTTGAGCCAGGAGGTCCCTGTCTCTGCCTGGGGCTGGCTGTCCCTGGCAGTGCCTCTCGGAGGGGGCAGGGTGGTGGCCGCCTGCCAGGCCATGCTGCCGGACGCTCTGCTCGCGCCGTGGCT
This sequence comes from Myrmophylax atrothorax, assembly GCA_026770055.1. NCBI lineage: Eukaryota > Metazoa > Chordata > Aves > Passeriformes > Thamnophilidae > Myrmophylax > Myrmophylax atrothorax. The sequence continues at coordinate 1,033,174 of JAOXXN010000162.1, read as the reverse complement.
CCTCCGTGTGCTGTGCCACACCACTCCCGCCTACAGCACGGCCACCGTGTCCCCAGGGCTGGGCTGCGTGGCCTCACACCCTGTCTCCCCGCACAGGACGTGCTCAGTTCCAAGAATGACACCATCCAGGACCTGCAGCTCCAGCTGGCCCGAGTCTGCAAGGTGATGGTGGGAAGGAATCCTTGAGTGATTTAAAAACCACATGGATGTGGCACATGGGGACATGGGTTAGTGGTGGCCTTGGCAGTGCTGGGGGAATGGTTGGATTTGATCTTAGAGGCCTTTTCTAACCCAAAAGACTCTGTGATTCCATGGCTGTGGCTTGAGGGATGGGAACAGGACTGGGGGGTGCAGGAACCCCCTGCGCTGGCACAAAGGGGCTGATGGGGACTCTCTCCTCACAGGCACACAATGACATGCTGCAGACCTTCGAGGCGAAGCTGACAGCCTTCGGCATCCCCCTGGACAACCTGGGCTTCCAGCCACTGTCCTTCCCCCTGCCAGGGCAGGAGCTGGGGCAGGGCCCTGCTGGACTCGTTTCGTTGCCCACCTGACACCAGCTGGCACCGAGGGTCCCACTGGCACACCATAAGTGGGGTTGTGCCCTTCTCCATGCCATTAAACAGACCCCAGTGAGCATCTTTGGCACCCTCTGCTCGCTGGAGGGACCATGGTGCAGCTGGAGGGCTGTGGGTATCCCACCCACCACACCACGCTGCCCCTGGGGCTCCCTCCTTCAACCCCCAACCACAAGGTGATTTTTTGAAACAAGTGGTGTTGTTTGGAGCCTTTAATGGCATTGGTAGAGTCATTCCTGCATCCCTGGGGAGAGGCTGTGCCCCCCTAACTGCCCCGGTACGTTGAGTAGGAGTAGGGGCTGATCAGCAGCGGGACATGGAGCTTCTGCGCCGGGTCAGTGATGGTGAAGATGACCTGGGGGAGAGCAAGGAGGCAGCAACGAGGATCCCCCTCCTAGAGCCAGGCCCTTCTGGGGGGACAGCTCCCCCAGGCCTGACTGTGGCCCCCAGACCCACCCCAGGCTCCCCACACTCCATACCTCCACGTAGGGGTAGAAGCTGGTGTGCCCCTGCCCCTGCCAATATGCCGCTGTTTCAAAGCGCAGCTTGTAGGTGCCAGCCTTGGCCTGTCCTGCTGCCAGGAGGGGCTGGCAGCGCCCATCTGTGTCCGTGTGCCTGAAACCAGAGGAGCCAGCCATGCTGTGCCATGAAACCTGTCCCTGCCATACCCCCAGGACCTGGTCGTACCCCCAGGCACTGGGCCTGCCGCTGGCAGCCCCCAGGCAAAGGCTGGGCAGCCGGTTGTGCCAGGAGCCTTCAGCCAAGCTCACGGGGACCGGCAACAGCGTCCCTATCCCATTCTGGTGGCACCGGCTCTCCTACCTCTGCGCCAGCTCCCTCCACTGTGGCCCCGGCTCCTGTAGCTGGTCCAGGCGGATGGCGAGGCTGGCTGCCGGCAGCCCCGTGACCGTGTTCAGCACATGGGTGGTCAGGGTACCGTTCCCCACCTCGGACATGCCGGCAGCCTGCGGCAGAGGGGGAAGAGTGGCTGGGACCTGTCCTGGCAGCACCATCTGCCTCCCACTCGGACGTGCCATAGCTGAGCCGCCGCACCCCCCTGTGCCCCAGGGCCAGGATATGGGTCCCCACATCCTTCCCATGCCATGGGACTCAGCCCCTGGCACCGCAACCTGCATGCCGTGGGTGCCGACTGGTTCCTGATGGGATGCCGGGCTCCGTGCCTGCAGCAGCACCACACTCCCTGCTCCCCTGCCCGTCCCGGTGGGCCGTGGCACAGCAGCAGCAGCTGGCCTGGACCCAACAAGGAAGTAGCCCCGTCCCAGCAGCCCCTGTCCTGCCGCCGGTGCCATGTGCGGGCGGATATTGACCCTGCCCAGCTCTCTGGAGCTATCTGGGGTCAATGTCAGAGCGCTGGGGGTGGCTGGGCCCCTTCCCCACCTGGAGCTCCCAGGCTGGGGTGGGACCACAACTCGGGGCTGTGTCCCAGCAGCTGGCACAGCCAAGTGGCCTCCCTGGAGCCGGACCAGCTCCCGCGGCCAGCCCAACACTGGCACCAGCTGACATGGAGAGTCACCCGGCAAGCTTACCTGGCTGTCCTCAGTCCCCCTCAGCCAGGGGCTCACAGTTGGTGACACCGTGCAGAACACCAGCCCCAGCCCCAGCCGCCCTTCCTGGCGCCACAGCCTCTCCCCACAGAGCTGGCGCAGCTGAATGCCGCTATCCTGGCACAAGGCTCCCGCAGAACCGGGTGCTCCTCCCTGGCTGGGCCGAGCCGGCACGGGCGGCTTCCCGCTGGGAGCAGTGCACAGGAGCCTGCTGGCACCCACACTCTGGCAGCGCCGCAGCCCTGGGGCTGGTGGCCCAGAGCCCGGTGGGAAGTTGGGGCGCCAGGCCAGTGGAAGCCACGAAAGAGCTGCCATCCCAGCCTTGCCTCCCACCATGGAAAGCACCTGAAGCGCGTTGGCGCTGCGGTGGCCGGGCATGTGGTGCTGCTGAGAGCCAGCACCGGCTTCACCACAGCCTCACCCTCCCTGTCTGCACCGGCTGGGCACGGGGGGTGCTCTGTGGCTCACCTGCACTGTGATGCGGGCGGTGGTGGTGGCTCGCAGCCCATAGCCCTCCATGTCAGCTGCCTGGATCTCCAGCGTGTATTCGGGGACCACCTGCGGCGAGAGGCTGCGTCACCCCCAAACTGGGGCTGAGAGCAGGGTGGGGACTGAGCCCGGACTCACCGCTGCCGCCAGCCCTGGCGCCGCCACAGAGATCAGCCCGGAGCTGCTGCTGATGGTGAACATGTGGGGCTGGGGCTGCTCCGGCACCTGCCTCAGGATGGAATAGACCACCACTCCGTTGTTGGAGCTCACGGCATCGTCTGCATCGGTGGCCAGCACCTGCAGCACCAGCGTGCCTGGAGCAGGTGATTATTGGTGACCTGTCCCCACAGCCCCCCAACGCTGCCTCCCAGGCAGTGGCAGTGGTCCCACCTGGCTCAGCTCCCTCTGGCACAGAGCCATGGAAAACTGCCTGGGAGAAGACAGGCCGGTTGTCGTTCTGGTCAGTGATAGTGATGGTGAACTCCATGGGGTCCTCCACAGGCTGCCCACTGACCGACACGGCAAGGGCGTAGAGCTGCAAGGGCACAGTAAGCCCGTGCTTAAGTCCCCCGTCCCAGGGACCATCCCCTCCCTGCTGCCCTGGTCCCAGAGACCATCCCTGCCACAGCCCCCCACTCACTCACCACATATTTGTCCCTCTCCTCCCGGTCCAGCGGCTTTGTCACCTCCAGCCACCCCGTCTCCCGCTCAATGATGAAGACACCCACGGGGGTGGTGTCTGCTCCCTGCCCCGTGATGCTGTAGAAAACCTTAATCTCCTTGTCCTTGTTGGATTTGATCTGGCAGTGAGAAGGGAAGAGGGGATCAAGGAGGGTTCTGGTGCTCCAGAGGTCCCCCAGCCCCACACCTGCTCCCCTTGGGGCCGTGTACCTGCACCAGCTTCTTGGGGAAGGGCCCCCGCTCATTCTCAGGGCAGATGACGGGAGGAATGACCCAGTCCCTCTTCTGCCGCCGGAGGCCGTGTCCATGCTCCGGGAAGGTCAGCACGTCCTGTGGGATGGAGAGTGAGGCTGCAGGGCTGTGGGACGTGGCTCTGCCCCGGGGCTCTGGTGGGGTGGCCGTGCAGTGCCCCCGGCCCCATTGGGATGGTCCCACCAGGAGGAGGAGGAGAGTGAAGGTGCAGGGTGACATGGCTGCAGCTGCAATGGCTGGTCCCCCGGGTGCCAGCTGGGGACCTTCCCTGTGGCGTCAGTGACCTTGGCTGCGTCCTGCTGAGAAAGCAGTGCTGCCTTTCCAGTGCTGCCAGTCCCGGGCAGGAGAGCGGGGGGGCCCTGTGCATGAGATGCTGCTCCATGCTGAGGGAGATAAAGGAGCCCAGGAACCCCCCAGGGCACTGTTCCTCGGTGGCCACAGGACCCCCCACTCGGCAGGGTGCATACATGGTTCCCATGGGGGTCCCAGTGCAGCCCTGGGGGTCCCGTGCACCCATAGCGGCAGAGGGGGAGGAGACACCGGCGGTGGCACAAGGAGATTGGGGGCGTTCCCGCGGGGAGTGGGAGGTCGGGGATACCGGGGTTCATGGGGACACCAGGAGGGATGCACGGTGGCAGCAGGAAGGCACCAGGGGGTAGCGGGGTGCCCGGGTGTGTCCTCGGGGGGCAGTGGTGAGGGGCTGGGGGCAGCACGGAGAGACAGGGCGCTACCCGGCGGGTACCGGGCAGTGCCCGAGGGTTGTTGGGGCGTGCCGGCGGTTGCCAGAGGGCTCCCGAGGAGGACGGATGGGTGCCCCAGAGGTGCCGGGTGGGTGCCCAAGGGGTAACGGGGGGTGACCGGGGGTTAATGGGCGGTATCGAGGGTTGTTCCGGGTTGCCGAGAGGTTCCAAGAGATTACCAGGCAGTGCCCGCGTGGTACCGAAGGGGGTTTCAGGGGAATACCAGGCAGTGCCCGAGGGGTACCGGGGGGTGCCCAGAGCTTGAGAGATGGATGCCCGGGGCTAACAGGGGGTTCCAGGGAGGTATCGGCCGTGCCTGGGTGGTACCGGAGGGTGCCCGGGTGGTAACTCGGAGGTGCCATGTGGTATCGGGGGTTGCCGGCGGTTTTCAGAGAGGTACTGGAGTTTGCCGGGGGATGCCCG
>JAOXXN010000162.1:988221-1010366 GCA_026770055.1 Myrmophylax atrothorax | reverse complement strand
CCGCGCCGCTGCTCGCCCGCCACCTCCGCCCGCTGCTCGCCGCGCTCTGCGCGCTCGGCCACGGCCCCTCCGCGCTCTGCCAGGTCCCGCTGCCCGCCCGCCCACCGGTTCCCCCGTGTCCGGCCCCGCACTCCCCACGCGGAGGATCACACCAAGCCCCGCGGGGGCTGCAGGGCAGGTGTTTGGTGCCCAGCCGGGCTGCCCTCGCCCACCATCCCGATCGGTGCGTGTCGTTGCAGGGCGTTTCGGAAGCGGAGCGAGCGCGGTGCCGGGAGGACCTGCGGGACATCCTGGACCGGGTGTACCAGCCGCTGGCAGTGCAGGAGCTGCTCGTCCTGCAGGGGCCACCCAAGCAGGTACCCAGCGGCCGTGGGGCCCATGGAGATGGGGCTGTGTGTTCCCGCATTCAGAGGGTGCTGCTCTCCTGGAAATGTTCTTAACACTCCAAAAACCAGTTCCCGAGCGCTGAAGGGTGCTTGTTGTGTGTGTGTGTCGTTCCAGCCCTGCAGTGTGTAAGTGGGGTGTGTGGGTGGGTGTGAACACAGGGACTGTCATCACGGCACGTGCCACCTTGGCTTGGCACCCACATCCACCATGCCCGGCCAGGTGGAGCTCCTGCTCCTCCAGAACCTGCCCCTTCCCGCTCAGGGGGTGGCACAGGGCACCCACTGCTGTTTGGGGCCATTCCAAAGCCTCCTGTGGGGGAGGAGATGGAGAATCTCCTGAGTGTTGTTTTTGGAAAGTGTGTAAGGGATAATAATAGAATCACAGAATCCTGGAATGGTTTGGGTTGGAAGGGACTTTAAAGTTCATCCCATTCCAACTAGACACCTTCCACTAGACCAGGTTGCTCCAAGCCCAAGTCCCACCTGGCTTTGAACTCTTCCAGGGGCATAATAACATGCTGAGCACTTGAGGACTGACCAAAAGTTGAGGTACCTTGGATTGATGGTCCTTGTAGGTGCCTTCCAGCTGGCCTTTCGTTCATTCCTGCTCTGCTTTGTGCCACTGGATGAGGCAGCGGTTCAAAGCCTGTCCCTGTCCTGTGCTGTCTGACAGGGCACAGGTTGTCTGCCCATCCTTGGGGCTGGCACACGAGTGTGCAAGGTTGCTCCTTACCCTGCTCCTGTGTCCCTTGCAGAGCGCTCCGTGCCCCGGGGTGGGCCCGGCTCCGGCTCCGGCGTGGCTGCGGCGGCTCTGCGGGCACCTTCTCTCCGAGAGGTTGCTGCGGCCCAGCGGGGTGCAGGCTGTGGTCAGGGGCATCCTGGAGGGCACCGGCGGTGAGTGGGGGGCTCTGGGCACCAGGGGGCACAGACTCAGAGCTGTCTGAGATGGTTCATCCCATGAGAGCTACCAGAGCATGGGCACAGCAGTTGCTTTTCCTGGGCCGGGGGGGCGTGGAGACACACAGATTTTGCCTCTGGCTCTGCTGAGCTCCCAAACTGCCCTAATTTGGGGTACACTGTCGTGTTTGAGGCTTACACTGAAAGCCCCCAACCCCATTTGGTGTGTTATGCCTCTGTGGGGGTCTCACCTCATGTGTGTCCAGAGTGTGGTCAGTCCCAAGGAGTGCCCAGTGCCAGTGTGGTGGGAGCTGTGCTGGGCACTGGGCTGTGAGAGCTGCAGGGAAACTGAGACCCATCCCCTGCTCTCCATATCCTGCCAGGGAGGGAAACTTGCTCTCCAAAAGCTGATTTTAGTGCCAAAGCCTCCTCCAGCCAACACCAACCTGAGAGCACTCACTGTCCGTGCACAACCTCCCTCCACCTTTTAGCTCATCCTTCTGTCTGTAGAGTTGTTTTCCATTATCAAAGCTCTTGCACAGCAATTTTGCCCCTTCTGTCCTTAAGTTCAGATGTCTCCTGAAAGATAGTTGTTTTAATGACAGCAATAAAAGCTTGAAATCCAATTTTTGGCCAGAACACCTGGCTTCAGCCAGAGCTGGCCATCGTCGGAGCTGATCCTGGATTTCTGCTGCTGCAGGTAGTGCTGGCGCTGAAGCAGCAGCTCTGGACTGGAGGAAATGTGATGCAGTTGCAAAGGTCCTGGCTTCCTGCCCACAGCAGTGCCTCTCTCTCGAGGACTACTACAGACAGGTGTGCCCCCAGGTAAGTCCTTCGTCCCCTCTGCCCAAGGAATGCAGAGCCAACTCCAGCTTGGAGAGTGTTGGCACTGTCCCTTCTACTCAAGCATGGCCTGGCTCGAGCCAGCACAATATGGAGATGTTTTTCTGGCAGTGGGACATATTTCCACTCTTGAATTTTCTGTTTTACTGAGGTGCTGGATGGTGTTGCCTGATTGCACGAGCTGCTCGGCACTGCACCACACAGAGCTCTGTGTGGAGCTCTTGCTTCCAGCCTTCAGCTCTGGGAGTGGTGCAGGCTCTTGGTTTGAGCTCAGAAAAGCATCCTGCACACGTGGGAAGGACGCTGGCTGTTCCATACATGGAATGTCATGCCAAATGTCCAGCAAAGTAGCACATGGGCAGCTCTTTGGTCACTGTGAGGAGCCAGGCTGCCCCCTCTGGGTGTGGTGCTGATCCTTGTTCCTTTGTCATGGACTTGCCTTGCAGATTCTGGACCTGCTGCACATCCAGGACAAAGTGGTAGCACGGCAGTTCCAGCGTGTGGCCACCACCACACTGCTCACCATGGCCAGGGAGCACCCACAGCTGGCAGAGAGGCACCTGCTCCAGCCCCTGCTGTCCCCACTCCTGCGGTGCTCCGAGGCAGCAGGTACCCAGATTTGGGAAGGCTCTGGTTTCTCTCCTGGCTGATTTTTGTCATTCCATCCGAATTTCCTTGGGCTGCAGACCGTGTGAGCCCAGCTCTCCATGTTGCCCATGTCTGTCTGCATGGTTACACCATATTTACTACCACTTGAGCCAAGTTACTACAGTGTGGGAGCCGAGCACTGGGGCTCCTGCCATGGGCTCCTTGGGAAACTCTCCCAGTCTGACACACTTGTTTTGGGCTCCCAGACAGAAGCCATCCATTCCCCACTGGATCAGCAGCTCTCTGGGGAATCCATTGTGGAGTTGTGGTCTGCCTTGATTCCCACATATCCTTGGGGGTTTACAGCACTGCAGTGCAATTAGCAGCACTAACGAGCACTCCTGGGTTCCTGTGAGGAGGGGAGGGGAGGGAAGGGAGCTGTGGAAGTGCTTTTGGGTGCAGGGGATGGTGGGGCTGCTCTGCTGCTGGGGGCTCCAGGGTGTTTTGGGGTGCTGATATCTCTGCCCTTTGCTTCCAGAGCTGGCAGTGGAGGATTTGGCAGCAGGGACTGTGCTGGTGCCAGAGGCAGAGCTGGGCAGCTGCGTGGAAGATGTGCTAAAGGTACCATGTCAGATTTGCAGGAGAAAACTTTTAAAAAGAGCTGGTTTGAGACTTGGTGAGCAGGTCAGTGTGTGTTGGACCAGACAAACCCAGCATCTCCTGCAGCCATGCACAGACTCACCTCACCCTCATATGCAGGAGTACCCTGACCTCCACATGGGCTGTGCCAGGGTCTCACTGCCCTCACAGCCAAGAATTCCTTCCCAATATCCCATCTGACCCTGCCCCCTGGCAGTGGGAAGCCATTCCCCCTTGTCCTGTCACTCCACACCCTTGTCCAAATTCCCTGTCCAGCTCTCCCGGAGCCCCTTTAGGCACTGGAAGGGGCCCTGAGGTCTCACAGGGGCACAGGTTTGGCTCTGGTTTTTTTGGGGAGAGCTGAGGTCTGTCCTTGTGTTCCCTATGAAGGATCAGGGGTTTTGGTGGAGGCTTCTCCTCTGACACCTTCCCCCATAGCTCCATTTCCTACCATTCCCACCAGTATCCCCAGTGCCTCACTGCTGCTCCCCTGCCTGCCCTGACAGCAGCTTCCTGCTGCATGTTCCAACCAAGAAGGACATCTCCAACCCAGAAATTCAAATTTCAGAAGCTGGTGACTTGCTTCCTGGCATGCCCCAAGGCAGGCTAAGCTCTTAAATGCTGGAATTGTCTCTTTTCCCAGTAATGATCTGTTGTAACTGTCTGGCAGGCAGAGACTGGTCTGGAGGGCTGCTCCCTCCCAGTGCCGTGCTGGGGGGGTTGGGGTTGGTCCCTCCTTAATGGCAGAGTGCTGGAGGCCTGACAGCAGCCAGATTAGCGAGGGGACCCTGGATTTGGGGCAATTTCTTGCCTAGCAAGTGTCATTTGATGCTGGGTGAGAAACCATCCTTGGGGCTTCATCAGGGAGGCTTTGTGTACACAAGGGTCTGGGGAGGAGGAATGGCTCCGTGGGGATTAGCACAGGGAAGCAGGTCTGTTTGCATCAATGGAGCGTGGCAGGGTGTTATCAGGGTCATCTCCCTCCTACCTGGGCTGTCCCACCGCCTCGGGCAGGTCTGTTCCTAGGAGCAGGGATTTCAGAGGTCGAGGTGTGGGGTGAGGGAGGTTAAAGGTGTGGGGAACAGGAGGTAGAAAGTGTTAAAAGGAGGCTGGAGGTGTGGGAAGCAGGTCAGAAGTGTGGGGAACAGGAGGTCAGAGGTGTTAGGAGATGGTCAGAGGTGTAGGGAGCGTGAGGCCAGGGAAGTGAGGACTCTGCTGTGAAGGGAGAGCATCTTCTGAGCAAGTCGTTGGAAATCCTTTGGGAAACTTGGGAAAAGACTTTATTACCTGCCCTCCCCTTTTTTTAAAGCTAAAGGCTGCAAAGACAGATAGAGCCTGCCAAAACCAGGACAAGTACACTCAAAACACTGAGTGAACCCTGAGTCCAGGTGACACCAAATTTTCCCAGCATATTGCTCTGAGTGAAAGCATCCTACCTGGATTTTAGTTTGGGATAATTCCTTTAAAAAAATCCAAAAGGAAACACAATGCTAAGAGGCTTCTGTGAATGTTCTTCCTATGCTCTATGGGCAGCAAGGTGGGAGTTGTGTGCAGTGGGCCTGGGAAGGGTGTGCGGGTTCATAGAGGGCATTGACAGTGATTTGGAAGGCTGCTGGTTGAGGTGGAGCAGAGGAGCAGGGCCCTGCAACCCCTCCAGAGCCCCTACAATATCCCCAGAGGTCCTGCAACCCCCCCAGAGCCCCAGCAGCCTGGTGTCTCAGCTCAGCACCCATCAGCCCAGCTGCCCTGTTAGGGACTGATCTCTGTGTTTGACATTTGCAGTAATTCCATAAAGATTTGCTCATTCCAAGCTGCCTGTTGCATCTCTGCAACGGGCAGGACCTTACCCTTAAGCAGCAGATTTCCTGAAGGTCTGGCTGCAGCTTTCCTATAGCTTGGAACCTGCTGTGGTTAAGGAAATGCTTGGAGGAAAATGGTGCTGAAGGCAGGTTGTGATAGGGAATATGGCCTAATCAGGGAGAAGAGACTCCAGGCTGGAGGAAGAGGCTGAGAACACTCCACCATCCTCCCCGGCCGCCGCTCTGCGCACTGCCGTGTTCCCGCGCTCCCCTCTGCCCCACGCAGCTGTTGCCTCCCCTCGCCATGCCCTTCTCTCCGTAGGTGTATGTGGTTGGGAATGACAGCTCGAGCCTGCTGCTGGGATCCTTACAGTCAGTCCTGGGAGTGGTTTTTTCCCTCTATTCCTTCACCAAGCAGAATGTGTCATACTTACGGTAAGGAAGGATTGTGCTGGGCTCTGCTGGGGTTTCATCTACTTGGCTCTGCCCACCTCCAGCGGGCACTCTGTGGGCACAGACAGGAGCAGAGATCCATTTTCTCATCCCCAGGAGCTCTCATTCCAATCAGGCAGGAACCACAGGCAGGATAAATGACCTTGCTGGCAGCCCTGTGCCTGAGGAAGCAGTTCGCATGTTAGTTTTTGTCTTCCCTGAAACCAGAATGTTCCCTGTAGAGGCAAACATGCCCTTGGGAGCACAGGTTGGCTTTGCCTGGCGCAGGGATTGTGGTTGTCCATGGATGGAGGTGGTGATGCTGGGACCTGCCTGAGTGTCAGAGCGATGTACAAACAGTATAAAAACTGGATAAAACAGCTCAATTGCTGGCTCTTGAAAATACAAGATCTTTCTCCTCTGGTCTGAGATCACTCTCTGATCCATGCAGGATCACTCTCTGCCTCCTGGCAGCCATCCCTCATGCCATGCCCAGCTCCCCATGAGTGGGAAGCACCACGTGTGCCAATCATGGTGGCAGGGACAGCAGTGACCACGTGCTGGCTGTCCTCTGTCCTTCTCCCAGGCTTTTTCTGGGCTACCTGAAGTTTGGATCAGCCTGTTAAAAGCATTCCTGGTGGGGTTATGCTGTTCTCTGGTGATCCTGGCATGTGCAGGCTTTCCCTGAAAGGTGTGTGTAGACACAGCCTCTGCTGCTATTAAAGACATCGTTAATCACTTCGAAGAGCAGCGAGTGCCGAGGCAAGTTGGTGGAACATGCCAAGCTCACGTTGCTGGGCCAGCAGTCGCTGCTCCCTTTGCTAAGGAATTTGGCAGGGATGACTAAGCCCTCAGCTGCCTGGAAGTGTTCGGGTTTCCAGACCCCTGGCACAGCCCAGCGCAGCCGCTCCACCTCATTAACCTGCGTCTTTCCTTGGCAGGGCTCCCACGCCACCTCACAGTGCTCCCATCTCCTTCCTGTTTTCCCTTGGCACTGCCACCAGCCCTTCTCACCTTGGCATGAGGCATTGGCACAGCATGCCATGGATGTTCACAGTGCTCCCCTCCTCACCGGGCTCAAGTCTGGAGGGACCCAAATCCTTCCATCTGGCAGTGTCTAAAAAGCAGGATGTGCTGCTGGTCCCCTCAGAAAGTGGGGTTAATGCCTTAGGCTGCAGGAGTCAGGAGCCAGAGCATCCTGATGGGAGCACATGGCTGCTCCAGAGGGCTCCAGTGCTGTCCCTCATCCCAAAACGTGTGTCTATGTCGCAGGGAGGGGAGCAGCAGGCAGAGCAATGTCACCAGTGCCCCCTCTCTCCTTGCCAGCACGCCATGCCAGGAGATCCTGCTGTGGTTCCTGGAGAAGGCGGAGCGGGAGCGGTCGCTGGCCGTGCTGGCAGGCCTGGCCGGGCTGGGGGGCACCGTGCCCCCCCTCCACCCGCGGTGCCGTGTCTGTGTGGGCAGCGAGGGCGGTGCTACCATCGCCGTGGAGGAGACCATCAGGTGAGTGCTGTGGGGACAGTCCTCAGAGTCACTCAGCACCCAGGGCTTTCCAGGGAAGCCTGGCAGAGAGCCTGGGTGAGTGGGGAGCTGCCAGGACCATCCCACCAGGGTCTCAGCCCCTGAAGCTCAGGCAGGTTCCCAGGACACCACACAGAGCTCTGACGTCCAGCCTCAAAGAAAGCATCATGCTCCATCTGAGTGTTGGTGTGCACTCCCTGCCTGCTTTTCCTGGTTCCCAAGCCCTGCCTGAGGGCTGTCTGGGAATGGGATGTGCTTTTTCAGTTCCTGGAAATTCAACTTCCACCTTCCAGCCTGAGCCTGTCTCGTGGCATAGTGAGTGGAGTCCCTCAGGCACAGGTGGCACTGTCACAGCACGGACTCTGGCGATGCCAGCGTGGCAGAGCAGTGACTGAGCTCCTCTGGAGTGCACAGATGGCCTCTAAGTGGAGGCAGAGTGTGGTCGTGCTGGGAATAAACTGCAGCCATTAGTGTCCAGCCACACAGGCCGGGATGTCCAGCAGCAGGAGATTTGGTTTAAAGGAGGGGACTGTGAACTGGCAGGGAGTGGTGTGGGACAGGCAGAGATCTGGCCGTGTCCAGGAGTGTCTGTGGGGTGGGTGTGCAAGGAGCTGGGAGCACCTGCAGCAAAATCCCTGCAAGTGTGCTTGACTTGTCTTTGTTTCAGTCTATTCCTGACCAGGGACAGAATCACAGACTGGTTTGGGTGAGAAGGGATCTTAAAGCTCATCCCATTCCACCCCCTGCCATGGGCAGGGACACCTTCCACTATCCCAGGTTGCTCCAAGCCCTGTCCAACCTGGCCTTGGAGACTTCCAGGGATGGGGCAGCCACAGCTTCTCTGGGCACCTGTGCCAGGGCCTGCCCACCTTCACAGGGAAGGATTCCTTCCCAATATCCCATCTAACCCACCCTCTGTCAGTGGGAAGCCGTTACCCCTTATCCTGTCATTCCAAGCCCTTTTCCAAGGCCCCCCTCCAGCTTTTTTATAAAGTCTCTTTAGGTATTGGAAGGCCTCAATTAGAAGCAGCTCTGCTGTGGTTAAACTGGGAATACACTACTCCATGAGGCCCTGGCTCTGCCTATGTTCATGTCCCTGTTTCTATGGCTCTGACCACTGCATGACTTAACCAGCACTAATCCTGTTATTTATGGGATGGCTGGATGAAACGTGCATTTTGGGCTCACAGGTTCTGTTAATGAGTGTAGGTTCATTAATAAACGGAGCGAGTGATCACAAATTACCTGGGCAATGTTTGGCATAGATGCCTTCAGGCTCTGTTGGAAAGTGCTGGGAAGGAAGGCTTCCAGGAAAAGGCAGACTGGGATTTCACCTTGCCCTGGAGGGCCAAGGGGGTTTGGATGTGTTTGTGTTGGTGACAGTGACCCATTGCAGTGATGAAGATGAGGCCCTGTACCAGAAGATCTCCTCGGAGCAGTTCCATGTGCAGAGCTTGGTGGAGCTCCTGTCCCACTGCCAGAAGAGTGGGCTGGCTGGAGACTTCTTCATCCACTGCTTGAAGGTGAGGGCAGGCCTGTCCCTGGTTGGGGCACACCTGCAGGAATGGGTTCTTTGGGTCAAGCAGAAAAGATCATCCCCCTGCGTGTCTTGGACACGGAGCAGCCCTGTGTGCTGGGTGGGAGAGCCAAGGAGAGGGAGCAACTCTATCCCTGAAGGGGTTAACCCTCATCCCCCCTGGGCTTTTTTAACAACATGAGCATGTCTGGAGTTTAAAGGTGTGTTGGAAGCTGGGAATAATCCCTGTTGCTTCCTTGCCTTTTGCAGAGGGGCCCCAGCACCTGCTTCCTTTGTTCCCCCTGGGAGCCCCTGCAGTTCCCTCCTAGGCTGGACTGGGTTTTCTGTGTCCCCCCAGCCCACAGTCACACAAGGGGACAGGGATGGGACTCCAAGGAGCTGTGGCAGCTCTCAGAGACCTCCTTGTACCAATAGAAGGTCCTAGTGGTGTGAGGAGTCATCTGGCATTCGTGGCACTGGTTTCCAGCGTTCAACCACTGCCCCTCTGTGCCCTGTGCTTCCTTCCCGGCAGGAGCTGACTCAGGTGGCTGTGGAGGATGAGGCAGCTCCAAACCTGGCTGTGGAGCCTGGAGGGAGTTTGCTGGAGCTGGAGCAGGAGCAGGCCAGGCAGGGGAGGAAGCTGCTGGTCCTGCAGCTTGTGGCTGCGCTGTGCGAGAGCGTCTCGGACACCGTGTTCACTGACATTGTGCAGGTTGGTCATGGCAGAGCCGGGGGGATTGGCTGAACTCTGCCAGGAGGAAAGGCTGGGAGAGTTTGGATTGTTCAGCCTGGGGAAGAGAAGGGTCTGGCGTGACCTTAGAGCCACTTCCAGTGGAAGGAGCTCCAAGAGAGATGGAGAGGGGCTTTTGAGAAGGGCCTGGGGTGACAGAACAAGGGGAATTGCTTCCCACTGCCAGAGGGCAGGGTTAGATAGGAGATTGGAAAGGAATTTTTGGCTGTCAGGGTGATGGGGCCCTGGCACAGGTAGCCCAGAGAAGCTGTGCCCCATCCCTGGAAGTGTTCAAGGCCAGGTTGGATGAATATTGGAGCAACTTGGTTTGTGTTAACTGTACTCCATGAGTGGGCAGTGCAAAATGTATTAAATGTTGTAATTTCAAAATCTACTGGGGCTCCTTAACCATGGTCCTAAAAAAGATCATTAAAACTTGGCACATCTGCCCCTGAGCATGCACTGGACAGGGTCAGCTGTCCCACACCATGCCAATCGGGAATGCAGCTGGACATGGCATTCCCCTGTGGACTGGTATCTTTAAACTTCCACATCCTGGTTTTTATTGCTGTTTTTTAGCCCAGTGCCCGGGTTATGCCAGCTCTCCGTGCCTGCCATGGGCAGAGGCGGTCACTGCCGAGGCAGGTTTCCTCACGTTCCTCTTTGGGACAAAGGATCCTTTGTGTACTCCACAGCAGTGGGGAGGGGACACAGCCAGCACAGCTCTGTCCCCACCTGCCTCCCCTTCACACCCACCCGCAGGCCAGGGAGTCAGGGTGGGAACCAGGGAAGGGCTTTGCCAGGTTTCAGGGTCCAGCCAAAACTCTGGTGTAAAAACCCACCACCAAAGCAATCCAGACAAAAAATCCATTATCCTTCTGCCTGAGTTGTGTTTCAAGGAGGCCCCTGGGCTGGGACAGGGACAGGGACAAGCAGTGGCACTGCAGCCTTTGAGCCGGTTCCTTGGAGCATTTGGGGGGCCCTAATGGGGTGGGAATAAGTGGGATCCGTCTTTCCAAAGCTGGAGCCCAGAAACAGAGGCTGCTGTGGTCCCCTCAGCTCCACATTTATTTACATGTTCCCCCACATAACCAAGGTCAGCCTGATTTCCTTTCTGCACCCAGGATTTTCTCCTCCTGCCTGAAACACGACCATGCCCCAGGGTTTTATTTTTCAAGGTTTTCTTCATCTCCCACATTAAAGTGGGTTTTTTTTCCTTCTAGATTAGTTTTTTTTACCTTTCATTATCAGTAGCTCTCTGCTGATTATTTATTCACTATGTTCCTTTTCTTTACATTAAGTATCATTTCAGCCCCTTTGCTTGGGTGTTGCTGCGTTGTGAGAGCAGATACTCCAACTTTTATTACTTTCTTGCTATTTGATGGAGTTTATTCTCCGCAATAATCATTCCAGCAGGTATCTGAGCCTTTTCTGCAGCCTTTTTCAAAGCCTTTTTCCACAGCCCCCCTCCTTAAGGGATGTGCTCAAGGAGGCTGAGCAGCTGAGGAGGAAATGCTGCCTGCACCCAGTGCCTGTGCCCTGGGAGCTGGAAGTTTGGGATTGGGTGCAACAGGACCTTGTTGCCCTCCTACTTTGTTTTCCAAACAGGAGCACAATAGTTCTTTTGCAACACACCTGTTAGGTTGGAATGATCCTGATCCAACCCCTTCCCGGAATCACAGAGTATTTGAGTTGGAAAGGACCCACAAGGGTCATTGAGTCCTACTCCTGGCCCTGCACAGGACACCCCAACAATCCCACCATGTGCCTGAGAGCCCTGGCCAGCCTCTTCCTGGATTTGTATGGAGTTGTGCTAGAGAATGGCATAGGCTTGGGAAGTTGCGATGGCTGCAGAGACAAGGAGGGCTCAGGGAGGCACCCTGGGGATCCCCCTGCTGACTGCTCTTCCCTGGCAGGTGCAGGAGTTCGTGGCAGCCGTGCTGCAGCGGGCCTGTGCCAGCCCGGCACAGGGTCCTGGCGCGGCCGCCGAGGCACAGACCCTCGCCATGGCCATGGGGCTCGTGGCCGCCCTGCTCGGAGGGGCTGTGCAGGTGAGGAGCAATGCCAGGGGGCTCGGGGTGGGGGGTCAGGCACTGCCATTCCCAGCCCAGGGGGGCTGCAGCACGTCTGGGTGCCTTGGGTTGGGGTCTCTGCTTAGTCCCAGCCTGTATATGTATATATGTAATTCATATGTATTATTTTTACTGGGAGCAGTGTGGGAGCACTGGCTAGGGGTTTGATCCCAGCAGGACATCCCTGAAATTAATGTAATTTATTTATTTAATTTATATAAAGATAATATATTAATATATAACACATTATAAATTATGTATAAAATCACAATCATTGTATATACTATAATATTATATATTATAATAACATATATAATAAATTAATATATTACTTTATAATCCAAAGTTTGCTTCCAAGAAGGCACTGACAGCAGTGCAGCCATTTGAAATACCAGCACTGTGTCCTCTGCATCCCTGCACGCCATGGGCTCCGACCCTGAAGTGCAATAAACTTCCCATGTGGGCTGTACCCTTCTTGAAAGTCCTCTGCATTTTCATGTGGACATTTTTATACATAGTTACATTATTATTTACATCACTCAGTTACCACATTATACCTGTATATATAGAGAGAGCTGCCCATCTGTTAATGCACTGCTGTCCCTCCAGCTTGTGCTGCTGGCACTGAACTGCTGGGGTTGCCTCATCCCTGGCTTTGCCCAAAGGAAGATCCAGCTGTTAATGGTTTTTCCATCTTTTGTTGTGTCTTATTGCTGAATTTCTAACACTGGGAAAAGAACTTTATTTGGAGAGAAGTTAAAGCCAGAGTCTTGTGGCTGCAATGGGCCCCTCCCAGTTGAGCTTCTGCTCCCACTCTGGCGTTAATGGGAACAATTCAGCTTGGGAAGTGGAATGTGAAAGGTTTTGGAAGCAGCTGCAGAGCTGTTTGGGTTTCAGCAGCCAAAGGGTTTTTATGCAATCATTCAAACTCCGCTAAAACTAAAGCACCCCTTTTCAGGCCTCACAGCCCAGAATTTAGCAGTTACACCCAGGTTAGGGCAGGAGCTTCTCCTGCTCAGGCCAGGTTGCAGCTGCCATGCCAGGAGTGTCCTTCCTGGCAGGACTGACAGCAAGCCTGCCACAGCTCTGGGAACATGGTAAGAGGGTGTCCCTGATTTGGTCCCCATGCACAGACACCACTGTCCTTCAGGCTCGTGCCCTTCCCACCTTCTCCCATGGCGTCTGCTGGAGATGTCGGAGCTGGGATCAGCACTGGGCCATGGGCATTGCTGTCAGGGGCTCGTGGTGTCTGGAGCCCAGTTCATAGGATGGGGATGGGAGTGGCCACAGGGCTACAAAGCAGACTCTGGGGCTCATCATCCCCATGCCTGCCTGCCCGCCCTGCCTGGAGCATCCCAGGGAGCGGGTGGATCCCTGTTGTGGTGATGCCAGTGCTGCTTTTCTCCCTCCACAGCTCCAATCCAGTGACTTCTCTGTGCTGAAGCGGCTGGTGCCACTGCTGGAGGAGCTGTCCCACACCTACCCTGAGCCCCTCACACAGGAGCTGGCCTTGGACCTGCGCATCGCCATCTGCACCCACGGGGCCTGTGCCCCCGGCACAGTTGGCACTGCTGCTGACAGCATGCTGGGCAGGAGGCCTGGGATGGGAGTGCAGAGCCCTGCTGGCATTCCCAGTGGAGCCCCCAGCCTGGGGGACAGCCAGCACAGACACAGCAGCCCTTCGGCCCACAGAGAGAGGAGCACAGAGCAGAGCCATGAGCCCAGTGCCAGCAGTCCCACTCCAGCCCCCTGTGCCGACAGCCCGGCCCCAGCTGGGCTCCAGGAGCTGCTGGTGTCAGCCTACGACCCCCAGCCCCCGGGCCGGGCAGCTGCCCTGCGCCACCTCGCCAGCCTGGTCATCCAGCGCGATCCCGAGGCACTTCGGCTTCAGGAGAAGCTGCTGCAGGTACTGGCTCATGCCATGGTCCCTGTCCCTGCCATGGTCCCCATCCACTGCCATTGTCCCTGTCCCCTGCCATGGTGCAGAGCTTGTGCTGAGTGTGCCATTGGGCTGGAGACGATTCCGATTATTGGAGCCCTCTGGCCTTGCTGGCCCGGCCCTGGGTCACTGCTGATGGCACTTCCCGTTCCTTCCAGGTGTTCCTGGAGAATGTGCAGCATGAGGATGCCTTTGTCTATCTCTCCGCCATCCAAGGTCAGTGATGCCTGTTGGGATGAGTGCCTGTGCTTCCTCAGGGAAGGCTTCGTGCTGGGGGACTCTGGACAGTGAGAGGGAAGAGCAGCAAAGCTATGGCTGAGCTGAGGGCTCAGCATCTCCTGCCCTGCCAGACTATGGCTCCATGCTGTTTGATGGAGCCTGGAGCCATGTGTGGGCTCCATGATGATTTTCTGATGCTCCAGGCTTTGTCTCCCAGTTATTCTTACTCCCTGGAGCTGGTCACTATCCCTGTGCCAGATCTGTGCCACCAGCTGGGGCTGCAGTTTCAGCACAGCGTGGGCACACCACTGGCACGTCAGCCCAGCATCCACTGAGGGGTCTGCTCAGCTGAGACTGGCAGAGGAGCAGGGCTCTGGGGACCCACTGGTTATGCCTCAGGGCCCTGCCACATCCATCCCTATGGCCAAGCTGGCAGCTCCCACTTCCCAGGAAACCCTCAGGTCAGTTCTTGCTCCAACATGCTCAGCACAGCCCCACGGCACTGGGCTGCCTGTGGGATCCTCGGGCAGGTGCCTCTACACCAGGGTGACGTGGGTGGGCGTCCTGTGTGACACGGCTGGTCACAGTCTGCCGGGTTCCACGGAAGGGTGGTGCCATTCCCTTGGCCCACAGCGACGCCGGCACCACTGCTGTTGGGTTGGTAACCTTTGGCAGCAGCTGGGAAAGGAGTTTATCCTATGCTTCCCACTGCCTGTACAGTCTTGAGAGGGACGGGTCTGTCCTTGCCCAGCGGCTGAAGCACAAAGGCTGTACGTAACCATCCCGGTGATTAACGCGCCGCTGCAGCTGCCGCCGCGTTTGGCAGCGCGGCCGTGGCAGTGATTAACCCCAATGCGGTTCCTTGCGGCGGTGACTCACCTGGCCCGTGGCAGCGGCACCTGTGCCGAGCTGTGCCGAGCACAGGGCCAGTGGCTGTGCCAGCTGGCGCCCCGCAGCCCCCCTCGCTCCCCACTGCAGCGGCAGGGCTGGGATGGAGCTGGTGTTGTGGCACCGCTGGGTGCCACAGAGCTGGATTCCAACAGGGTATTCCTGCTGTGCTGGGCACCACACCTGGAATCCTGGAGTTGATTTTGGGCCCCTCACTGCAAGGCAGACCTTGAGGGGCTGGAGTGTGTCCAGAGAAGGGAACGGATCTGGGGAAGGGGCTGGAGCAGCAGGAGCAGCTGAGGGACCTGGGGGAGCTCAGCTTGGAGAAAAGGAGTCTCAGGGGGGACCTCTTGCTCTCTGCAACTCCTTGAAGGAGGAGAGAGCCAGGGCAGGGTCGGCCTCTGCTCCAGGGAACAAGGGACATGACCAGAGGAAACAGCCTCAGGTTGCACCAGGGGAAGTTTAAGTTGGATATTGGGAAAATTTCTTTGTGGAAAGTGCTGTCCAGCACTGGCACAACTGCCCAGGGCAGTGGTGCAGTCCCCCATCCCTGGAGGGATTTAAAAGCTCTCTGGATGCAGCACTTGGGGACATGGTCAGTGGTGGCCTTGACAGTGCTGGGGGAACGGTTGGACTCAATAATCTTGGAGGGCTTTTTCAATCCAAATGACTCTGTGATTCTGGGATAAGGCAGTGCTAGAGAAGAGGTTGCTGCCTTGCCAGATGTGCCTGGGCTTGAAAAGGGTGACCCACACAAGGCACCCTCCGATAACTGGGGAATGGGGCTGGAGGTGAAGCTTCTGTAAGGCCAGGACTCACTGTGAATTAGTGCTTGGCACTCTGTTACTCACTCTTTCCGTGGAAAGCAGCCCTCTTTCCCCATCAGAGAGGTGCCCAGTGCTGCCAGAGGCACTTCCCCCAGCCCATGGCTCCACAGAGACAGCAGAGCTGGTGCAACCCTTTGGCACTGCCCAGCCCATGTCCTGTGTCTGGGATCTGATCCCTCATCATCTTTGGGGAGATGAGATGGGCATAGGGTGCACTTGGGCTCAGCTAGTCAGGGCCAGCTGAATCCAGCAGGGACAAGGACACGCTGGCACCATGTGCCAATGGCCAGGAGCTGGGATCAGTGACCAGACCCTGTGCCTGAGCATCACCTGCAGTGCCCAGCTGCTCCCACACTGGGTCAATGGGCATCAACCAGCAGCAGTGAGTGGGCACCTGCTGCCGACTGCCAAATTACTGATTTTCCAGCTTTTTTCCCCCTCAGGCGTTGCCCTGCTCTCCAGTGAGTACCCAGAGCAGATCCTGCCCGTCCTGCTGGCACGGTATGAGTGCCCAGCACAGGGCAGGGGGGACACCACAGCCGCTGTCACCAGGATGAAGTTGGGCGAGGTGCTGATGCGTGTTACCCGAGCACTGGGTGAGTCCATGGCCATGGGCATGGCAGTGCCCGCTGCCGTCAGCCACGGCACCCCTTGGCATCTCCAAATCTTAGGAGGAAAGCCCGTGGGGGATTCTTGTTGAGGAAAGGTACGAAGGGTCCAGAAGCTGGAGGATGGCTGGTGTTTGCTGATGGCAGGAGCGGGGCAGGGGCTCCTGCCAGCAGCCCCCCATCCCCTTGGCCAGCAGTGCTGGGCTCAGAGGCTGCTGGGAAGTGCCCGGGCATGCAGGGCTGAGGGGTAGAAGCTGCATGAGGTCTTTCCATCAGCTGCTGTTGGGACACGTCCTAAAATGCCTCCTCTGACTCCCCGGAGTTGGCCAGGCCAGCAGCAGCGCGCAGCCGGGGCTCTCCGTGTCCAGGGGCAGAGCAGCCGGTGTGCCACTGCCAGGACAGCCGGGCCAGGGTTCCTGGTCCCCAGCCAGTGGCACTGTGTACCACTGTTGGGGTTGCTCCTGCACAGCCTGGACCCCCAGAGCCCTCGAGCCATAACTCTCCTGGGACCTCTGCTACATCTCCTGGCCCTGTTGGCATCCCTGGGCTTTGCTGGCTGTGGCATCCCACCGGTACCAGGCTGTGCCACCATCCAGCCCCGCTGCTGGGATCAGACAGGCCATCCCACCATCTCCAGGGGGGCTCCAGTGCTCAGCTGCAGAGCCCCTCAGTCCCTGAAGACCCCAGGCAACGCCTGTGTCTGGCCCGGTGCCGGGCATCCCTCAGCAGCTGCCCTGGAGATGGTGGCACAGCCTCCCTGTGCTCTCCCTGCTCCCCATGGTGCCGCTGCCGCAGGCGGCAGCTCTGGCACGTCCCGGCTCGCCGGCGTATTTATAGAACAAATTGCACCAAGTTGTTTCTGTTGCAAAGCTTCGGGATCCAAGAGCGAGGATTTATCCTGCGCTTCCAGGATCACTTTGCTTGTGCAGTTCCAAGATGTCCTGCTCTGCAAAGATCTCCTGCTCTGCTTCTTTCCCACCCCTTCCCTGTCCCCATCCCTGCCTGCCATCCCACTGGAGCAGCTTTTCCCATCCTGGATGGGATTTTGTAGCTGGAAGGGAAATGCTCCATGCTCCTCCTGTGGCCATCTGTCACAGGGCCAGTGTGCTGTTGGCTTCCAAGGGAATACATCCCACTCAGATCACCCAGCACTACTCAGACTGCCATGATTCCAGCCCCTGGGATGCAAAGAGCAGGAGGTATCCCCAGCAAGCCTGGCCATCCGTGGCATTGCAGCACTGTCCCAAGCTCCCCTATCTTGTCCCAGTCCCCAGCCCTGAGCTCTCATGTGTAGTGGAAGGGGGTCCCTCCTCTGCCTTCAGGGATTACTCCTGTCCTTGCATCCCAGGGCATCCCAAGGCATCTATCCCACTGTCTCCATCAGCTGCATGACACCAGGATCTGAGGAGCTTCCAAAGCTTGGGAAAACTGAAAAACCACCAAGCTTGTGGGCCAACCAACCTGCAGCATCTTACCTTCCAGCCCCTTGAGCCCTTCCTGGTGGGAGCCATGTCCACGCCATGGGGCACGCGGCTGCCCAGCTGCCATGGGATGACCACACTCCCGGGGTGTTCGTGGATGTGGGACACGGGCCCTGACCTCTCATTAGCAGCTCACACGTCCATGGCATTTCCCTGTGCTAACTGGGGTGGGAATTTGGGATTCATGCTTGGTGTGTCTGCAAGGCCTTGAATGGGGGGACTGGGATGTGCCAGAGCACCCCCCAGGGAATGTGCCAAGGGGCAGAAGCCGCGCTCCAGATGCTGCATCCAGCTGTTCTGCAGTGTTGCCATGGGGATGCCAAATCCATCTGCTCCCAAAGGAGCCAAGGCTTTGGCAGGAAAGGGCTGTGGGCTTTTCCATGTTGGTGACGTACCACTCTGCTCTGCCTTGCAGGGGACATGGTGTTCCAGCACCGGGAGCCGCTGATCCGGGCATTCCTGCGGGGTGCCCGGGACCCCGATGGAGCGCTGCGGGCCAGCAGCCTGTCCAACCTGGGTGAGCTGTGCCAGCACCTCGGCTTCCAGCTGGGATCCATCATCCAGGAGGTACCAGCTCCATCCTTCCCCACATTCCTGCCTGGGGATTGTGGGGTCATGGCTTGTTTACAAGCGGGTTCGTTAGCACGTGGTTGGGCTGCTGAGGACATGGTAATGTTCCATTTCCTTATGGAACATTTCCACAAAGGACATGAGTGATAATTGCTGATACCACGGAGTACAAAAGCCTTTGGGCCTGAAGCAAACACTCAGGAGGTTCTAGCCCTGATGTTTAGCAGCCTACTCCACCCTGCTGCCAGCTGCTGGCAGCTGCTGCCAGAGGAGACCTGGGGGCACACGTTGTGCCTGCCAGAGACACCTCCTGCTTAATGACACCTTGTTACCCTCCCGTTATCATAATTACCGTTATCAGTATCGCTGCAGGCTCTGGGTGAGACAGGGATGCTGCCGGAGCCGCCAGAGTGGCGAGCCTGCTTCTGGGGTCCAGCAACCCCCAAACCGGTGGCTCTGTGCCCTGTAGGAGCCAGAGCTTCACCCCCCTGGTGATCCCAGAGCTGCAGACATCATGGATTTGGTGCTCGGGCTTCTCCCCCCAGTTCCCGCTCGGCACCGGTGGGTCCCAGCAGTTGATGTGATGCCAACGCGCCACACGATGCTATTTCGGGAAGGCGCGAGCTCTGCTAATTCTCCTGGCTGTCGCTGCTGGGATTTAATTAGATTCCTTTGGCTCTGCCTGCTTTTCATACAGATGGTTATACAGCTTCCCCAGGCATCCACGAGCCGCCTGGGCCCAGCAGAAGGAGGGGCTGCTTGGAGCCTGCGCCCTGCAGGAAAAGGGACCCCCCAGCTGGGTGCCAGGCTGGGCACTGGGGTCCCCTCATCATCCTCAGAGTGTCCCCAACACGGCAGTGGCTGCTCCACTGGGATCCCCCACATCCTGCAGCCCTCACTGGTGCCCCCCTGCCCTGTCCCCACAGGTCACCTGCTGTGTGACGGCCATAGCCCGGACAGACCCCGAGGCCGAGGTGCGAAGAGCCGCCGTGCACGTGGTGGTGCTGCTGCTGCGGGGGCTGAGCGAGAAGGCCACTGAGGTGGGTCACCCCCTGCTTGTCCCCAGGGCAGGGGCAACCCCCAACAGGCTCCCGGGCATCCCTCAGGCACAGCCCCTGCCCCACAGGGGTTCATTTCCAGGGAAAGTGTCAAGAGACTGACACCCTTTCCCATCAAAGGGCCCCCTCAGCAAATCCCAGGAAAGATGGCACTTTGTGGGGGCATCCCTCTGAGCTGCTGGGATGTGCCGTGGGGCATTGCCATGCCATGGACAGTGCCAGCTCTCAAGAGCCGTGGGAGTTATTCATCACTGATTTGACTTGGAAATGCCCAGTTTTTCCGCCACTGTGGCCTCCCTTCCCAGTTCCCAGTAACAAGCATGTTGGGACTCAACTCCCGTGGAGGAAACAGCTGGTTCCCCATGGGAATCCCCACAGCCAGGATCTCAGCATCCCCCTGTGCCCCTGGGCTGCAGGTTCACCACAATATGCTGCTGGTGTGTGGGGAAACTGAGTCACAGGGCCAGAGCTGCGGCCGGCGGTGGTGGTGCCGCGGTGTCCTGGCACCGGCAGTGCCGGGGGAAGGGGCAGCCCCGCGCCTGCCGGGGCACGCTGAGGGGGCAGGTGCAGGTGAGGCGCTGGCGGGTGCTGACACTTGCCGTGCCCGCTGTGCCAGGTGCTGCGGGACGTGCTGCGGGACCTGTACCACCTGCTGAAGCACGTGGTGACGGCCGAGCGCGATGGCGCGACGGTGCTGCACGCACAGCTGGCGCTGGAGGAGCTGGACGCCGTCATGAGGAGGGTCCTGTTCCCCCCACAGACACTGGAGAAGAAGATTGTGGTGCTGCCGTAGCGGCGCTGAGCCCGTGGAAATGAACTGGTCCTGCTCCAGCACTGGGGCCAATGGCTCCCCAAGGGGAAGGGCCTGCTGTGCCCCCGGGATGCTCTCGGCGGGTGCCAGAAGGAGCGGGAACCTCGCTGGGACGAGGTGTGGGATTAAACAGAGACTCACTCAGCCCTGTGTCCATGGCATCTGTGGGGCACGCGTGAAGCTTCTGGGTGCCGTTGTGGCCTTGTCCTGGCCCCTGGGTCCCATGGAAAGGGGGGCTTTGCCCCCGGGGACAGCACCTGGGCTAGGGGAGCAGCCAATGGAGCCAGTGCCTCAGGCTCCCTGTGGCCAACCAGCCATGGCTGTCCCTGAAGGGAGTCAAGAAGATGGGGAACTCTGCTCTCTGCACCCCCAGAGTGGGTATCCATGGCCCCCACTTGGCACCATACTCACATCACAGGGATGCTGGGGGCTCTAGGGTCCCCTTTGTCACAGAGTTTGAGGATAGGCCCCTCCACCGTGGCACCAGGAGCCCCCTCCATGCCAAGGAGGCGCTGTGGGACCCTACAGGGTGCCTGGCTGTGAGCACGGCTCACCCCCATGTGCTTTAGGACACCCCAACATCAGAGTCACCCCTTCCTTCAGCCAGGGCAGCCCCCATGGGTGCTGCAGCACCACAGGCCTCATTCCTGCACCAGGAGTTGCTGCACACCTAGAGTGGTGGGGGAACAGAGTCCCCAAGAACCCAGTCCTTAGACACCCTCACTCTCCTGGCACCAGGCAGCCTCCAGCCCCTCCATGCACAGCCCCAGGTGCCCATTTCTCAGCTGCCCTGTGCCATGCCAGGTGGTGTGAGGGGGTCTGGTACACCCCTTTCCCTACAAGGTTGAGGGCCCTGGGCTGTCTCCACCCCCATGCTGTGCCGCGCTGTGTCCCGAGTGCATGAGCAGCAGGAGCACATTGTCCTCACCAGACAGCAGTGGTGGCCAAGTGCTCCTCCTCACTCCAGGTGCTGGTGTTGGACTATGGGCACCCACCAGGACGCTGCTGTACCAGCTGTGCCTGTCCAGGGACTGCCATGAATGGTGGAGGATGAATTTGGAATGAAAAGTCTCTTGATGCCACTGGCTGGGCACTGCCTGGCCATTGTGCCTCCAGGAACAAGGACATGACCAGCTGTCCTGCCTCTGGGAACAAGGTGTCTGGCTGTCCTGCCACTGGGAGCAGGGCATTGGCTATGCTGGAGGGAGTTTGGTTCCCACCTTAGGGAGCCACAGGCACACCAAAAAGTGAGGAGTCCCTAATGAGGGCATGGTGAGGGCTGTGCTGAGGGTCCTGGCATGTGTCTGTCCCATCCATGTGTGCTCATCAGATCCTCACCACCCACTCCAGGCACTAGGGGAGATCCCAGCTGGCATCACTGCAGTGCTGGGGGTGTCAGTCGAGTGGGACCTGCCCGCCCACAGTGCCCCCACTGGAGGGATTCCCTTCCCCAGCTCCTGGTGCTCAGGGGCTCCAGGTCCCGTCCTGGTGTCACCTCACGGCCGGCTCCCAGCACGGCAGAACACAATGGCCCATATTGGAGTGAGGAACCCAAATGTGCTGGATTTGAGCCCAGAGCCGAGGCTGCAGCTCCTGTGTGCTCAGAATGGTCCTGCCGGCGTTGTTTGTTCCCAGCCGTCAGCCCTGCACAAGGACATGATCCCAGGGCTATTTGTCGCCTGCCATCGTCCCGACACGGTGACATGGTGCTGCTGTCCCCGGCAAGACCCTGGTCCTGCCGTGGCACCCACTCGCTGGGGAACAGGATAACATGGGTGGCTCATAGCCGTGGGAGGACACGGCGGCACAGGGAGGTGACATGTGGGTGTCATGAGAGGGGCCCCAGGAGCGGGGCAAGGGTAGACGGAGGTGCCGGTCCCCGGCCCCTGGCGCTGCGCCGGTGCCCGGGGATGCCGGTGCCGGGTGATGGTGATGCCGATTCCTGGGCAGCACTGGTGCCACTGCCGGTGCAGCAGCTGTGCCTGGTGCCTGTGATGATGCCGGTGCCGCTGATGCCGGCGCTGCCGGTGCTGTCGGTGCCGGTCATCACTCCCGCAGTGCGGGGCTGGAGCCGGTGCCAGGTGCTGCCGGTGCGGGGGCGGGTCCCCGTGGCTACAGGCGGAGCCGGTGCCGGTGCCGGTGCCGGGGGCGGTGCCGGCGGTGCCGGTGCCGGTGCCGGGCGGGGCCCCCGCGGGCTGCGGGCGGTGCCGGCCCCGCCGCCGTATAAAGGGGCCGCACGGGCCGGGCTGGGCGCACAACGGCGGCGGCGGGCGGGGAGCGGCGGTACCGGTACCTCCACGGTGAGTCCCGGTCCCTCCTTC
>JAOXXN010000162.1:923474-936071 GCA_026770055.1 Myrmophylax atrothorax | reverse complement strand
GGTGTCCCCGTGGTTCGGCAGTGCCAGCTGTGTGTGCTGAGCTGCTGCCCTGGGGCTCTGTGTGGTGCCAGCGCAGCGCTCGGGGTGTGGGTGCCGCGTGTCACCGGCCCTGTGTGCTCCCCCAGCTGTGCCTGTGGGGGCCTGGCCTGGCCTTTGCTCATGGGTTGTTTGGCCAGGGTTGCTGGGCCTGCTGCCTTACCTGTGGGGATTGGGCAATCCTGAAGTAGCCTCGTGGCTAAAATGTTGAATTGTGCGTCCTGATTCCTGCAGACCCGAGCCCAGCAGGTCAGCCAGCCCTAAATCCGGGTGCTGCTGGAAGTTTAAACTTGAATTCACTTTATTTACTGTGTAGTAGGAGTAACAAGCAAGACGTTTATCACCCAGCACAACTCACTGAATTCTGAGCACGTGAGATGTGCAGAGATGGCAGCTGAGATGTCCTGGGGGTTTCTGGGAGCTGCAACCCCCTGTGCTTCACAGAGCCTGGGAGTGCCTGAAACGAAATGGGATTGTTTGGCCTCTGAGACACCCTTATGGAGCTGGATTTCCTCCCAAACCTGAGTAACTTGGAGCACCAGGACACACATTGTTACTCCTGGGTGCAGGGTTGCTCTCCCCGATTCTGGCTGGTGTGGTGGGGGCACATTGTTGTTTTTGCACAGGAGGGCTCTTCCCTTTCCTGGCTCACCCTGTGCCAGAACAGGGGGCCCCAGGAATAAAAGCTGCATCTCCTCAACCTGCTGATCCCGTGTCCTACCTGACAAAGTGATCTAATTAGCCCTGAGGCTTTAATGCTGGGCTGAGCTCCTTTGTGTCTGCAGTGGGGCTGTCTCAGCATTCCCAGGAGTGTGTGGAGAGGTGGCTCCTCCTGGAGCAGGAACTTTGGGATGTGCCCTCACTCTCCTGCTTTGCTTTGGGCTGTTTCTTTCCAGAAACTGACATTTCCCAGCCATTGTTTCCTCTGGAAGTGCCTTTTTTTTCTTTCATAGTTTGCAACCCTCAGTTTTGCTGTTTTCCTGCAGGAGCTGCAGCTTTGGGAAGTTTTGTGGCAGAGTCAATGACTTCCTGTACAAATAGTCTGGGTTTGTGTTTGCTGGGGGAGGACAAGGTAGGAATTGTCTGTTGAAGTGGTGCTGTCTGGAGCAGGGGGGCCTTCAGAACCAGGAGATGGCAACATGTTTGCAAAGTATTTTCCTTTTAGGCTTGGAGAGAGACTGCAGCAAAGGACAGATGTGCATGAATAAATAATTGGTTTTCTCACGTGTGGATTTAGCAAGTGCATAGAAAGGCTTCAGAGCCAAGGATGTAAAGAGGAGTGAACTTTACTGTTCTCTCTTGAACTTTATCCTTCTTCTTGTCTCTCGTCTGTGCACAGACTGGATGTCACTGAAAACCAAGATCCACTTCATGTTCTCTGTTCCTGTGGGGTTCTGTCTGTCCTTTCAGGGTGCATGGTTGGGAAAGGAAGGTTGTTTGCTTACGATTCAGTTTGGATATTTTCCCATCTGCAATACAGGATTTCTACTGGGACATCCTTGGAGGGTTCTCCCGAAAGGCTTAAAGAGATGGGCAGCTTTTCATGCCCTGGATTCTGGAGATCTGAGATGGAATTTGGCCAGTTGTGCACAGACAACATCCAGCAGGTCCTGATCCCACTGCTCTGGGATCCGGCGAGCCAGAGGGTTGGGGTGGGAGAGGTGGCAGGAGGAGCTGCAGGGAATGAGCCGTGGAGCCTCCCTTGGTGTCCCAGCTCAGGCCCCCTGGTGACTGCCTGGTGACCCGCCGTGTCCCCCCCAGCAGACTTTGCCCCTCGTGGCTCCTGAGGAGGCTCTGCCTTGGGTTTGTGACTTACCTGGGCAATAAAGGGATTTATTTATTCTGAGTGAAGAGCTCTGACGTGAGGATTGCAGGATTGGCTGCAGCAGAGTAAACAAGGGGCTGCTTTGTGTCCATGCTGTGTTTGGTGTGAGGTGGGATAGCCAGGTGGGATATTGAGACTTCTGGGAGCAAAACCAGACAAGCTGAAGGAGGAGGTGCAATGGCAACTGCTCTGTGTCTGTGGGAAGGAAAGGGATAATACAGAGAGAAACAGGTGTGTTGGTCCTTTGATCTGAAACACAGTCCAACAGCTCCTCTCCAATTCAGGGCTTGTTCTCTGGTGCTCTGGAAAACTGGATTAGTCCCTGGGGTGTGTGACCCCTGTGTTGGTGTAACTGGATTAGCTGGGGGCTCACACAGAACTGTTTGTTCACACTCAGGCTGCAAAGGGATTGTCCCTTGCTGAGCCTGTGGTTAGTGTTGGGCTTCCCAGTGTTGGGCTCTTCCTGGAATTGTGGCACTGACAGTGCTAGAGGAGAGCCCAACTCACCATGGAAAACAGAACTGCCCCCGGGTTTGTGTCAGTTTGTCCTGCTTGGTCTGGCAGTCAGTGTGACCCCCTGTCCCCCCCAGCAGGGCAGTGTCACTGGGGAGCTCCCTGGGGGTTTGGGTGTTGTACCTCTGGGTCTCTGAGGTCAGTATTGATGTCAAACAGGGTGGTTTTCCTGGTACTGCATTATTTCCTCTCCCCGTGTCACTGGGTGGTCCAGACTGGATCAAGTTCAGTATTTTTGGGGCTACCCCAGAGCTGTGACTTCTGCTCTGCTCCTCCTCATTCCTCCTTGCTCATGCACGTGCAGAGAGAGGCCGTCAGCCAAACGCTGCCATGTCTGTGGGCCCCAGGAAACAGAATATCCTTTGCTCCCCTGGTGTCTGAATTCCTGAGGGCATGCTGGACAATTAACTCTGGGGCAGATTTTGTTGATGATGATGATGGTTTAAGGTGTCGATGATGAGCAGGACAGGTTGGGAGGAAGGCTGCTGGCACTCAGGGCATTCTGCAGCCAGCCCTTGGCTCACCAGGAGTCTTCTCTTGCAGCATCCAGGTGGAGAAGAGGTGCTGCTGGAGCAGGCTGGCAGAGATGCCACGGAGAGCTTCGAGGATGTGGGGCATTCCGTGGATGCCAGGGAGATGCTCAAGCAGTACTACATCGGGGAGGTGCACCCGGTAAGGGCCGGCTGGGCTGGGGGGCGGCTCCTTCTGGGACCCCAGCACGGACCCTGAGCTGTGTCCTGGGAAGTGAGTCAGTACCTCAGGGCTTCAGGGAGTCCCTGTGTTGTCCAGGGTTTCTGCTGGGGAAATAAAACTCCATCAGCCTTCTCCTTCCACCATCCAGAACAGATTTCTTAGTTCAGTTAAGGCAGGGGCAGCTCAGCTGATGCCGTGGGTTCCCCCATCGCTGGTGGGGCCATAACCGCCCTTTGCCTTGGAATTCCGAGCTCAGGAGGGCGAGAGATCCCAGGGACACAAACACCTCCTTCCTGCCTGCCTTTGGGTGCTGAGGGAAGGACTCCTTTGCAAACTGAGCCCAGGCCATTACCTGGTGCTAAGGACCGTGCACAGAACAATTCCCTCATAAAGGCTGCAGCTTCCCCTTGAAGTCTGCACTTATCTTTTATCTTCTCCTTTTTCCCCTGACAGCACGATCGGAAGAACGAAGGTTCCAAGGTAAGCTCTCAGTGTTTCAGTTTTCTGCTTTAATTCCACATCACGTGCCTTTTGGGGCTTTTCCCCCCCTTCTTTCCCCCTGCGGAGCCTGTGGCTTTGTGTTTACACAAACTCCAGTCATGACTAAATCTCCCAAGCAAATTCTACCTTTGTTTTTGTTCTGAAGCTCAGCGGGCACTTCAGTGTGAACCTGGAAGTGGGTTGTTGTGCCCTTTCTCTGCTGGCAGCAGCGATGTTGTTTCCACACCTTGAGCCACAGACCATTTTTCACATTTGTTGCTGTGTCCTGACCACGGAACTGTTGGTCCCTTTGTTGGTCCCTCCCAGGCAGGAGCCAGGCAGGGCTGGCAAACAGGGATTCTCTGTTAACTGCCCCAGGGATCAGAGGTGTTGCTTCACACTCAGGTACTCCTGGATTAGAACAGGGCAGAGCATTGCAAAACTGCCTTGGGGAGGGATGGGAAGAGGGAAAAGGCAATAAATAGACTCCCAGCTGGGAGGTAAACATGTGCCTCACAGCTGCCTGGGCTGGGAGGCCTGGCCAGGGCACAGCTCTGCCTTCAGCAGGGCTGTCAGGAGATGCTGCTCTGAGCAGGGTCACAGCAGGAGCCAGAAGGGAACTGTCAGCAGGGAAACCAAGGGTGGCTCAGGCTGGGTAAAGCCTGTGCTTCTTTACAATGGGAGCCATGTGATCATGCACATATTCACCTTAAAACTGATTGTTTGGGTCAGCTCAGATTCATAAACAGAATCACTCACCAAAAGTGCACAGAACTCAGTGATCATCTGACTGTCTCCCTCAGATCTGAGGTAAATAGTGTTTTCCAAGTGTTTTTTGCTTCTTAGCAGTGAGTCCAGCACATTATACAGACCTGAGGGCTCTCCAGTGGGCAAAATCTGCTTTAAAAGCAGGTCCCAGTGTAATTTAAAGATGGCAGCAGGAAATAGAATCAGTAATGTACAAATAAATAGGGGAGAAGCACAGAAAAGCCCCAAAACTGTGATGAAAATGAGCAAGGCCTTGTTTTGAGAGGGCTGAAAGCTCCAGCATGGAGTTGGTGACTGCATGAGAGGGACTGGATTGTTGGAAAGAATGTGGAGGTGAAGACGAGCAAACATCTCCAGAAACATCCACTGGTGACAGAGGGTGCTTGGGAGGGCAGGGTTGTTTTCCCTCTGTATTTGTAAGCTCATGCTCAGGTTTGTCTTGTTAGCACATGTTTAGTGTTGCTTTTTCCCCTGCTGACTCTCTCTTTCCTCCTCCAGAATCCAAGTATGACATCCTCAGGCCAATCAAGGTATAGTATCTCCTGAAAATGGAGTAAGAAATGGTGGGGCTGGGGCTCTGTTTGTAGAACTGCATATTAAGTGCAAGGGGCAGGAAAATCCCTGGGGATCTGCTGCAGTGTCCTTGTGGCCAGCAGGTACTCCAAACTAAGTTGCCAAAGGAACAGCTGCTGGGGGTGCAGCTCCCCTGTGGGATGTGAGCCCATGTCCCCTGCTCCCTGCTGGGCAGGACCAGCATCCTGGAGCCCATGTCCCCTGCTCCCTGCTGGGCAGGACCAGCATCCTGGAGCCCACATCCCCTGCTCCTTGCTGGGCAGGACCAGCCTCCTGCTCTCTGGAATTCTCTGCCCCGTGTGTTGGTGTTGCACGGCTGTGGCTGCGTCCCTGGAGCCACAGGGGCTGTCTGGGTGGTCTCTGTGGGCCGTGGGGTGACACAACACAGTGATGTGTGCCTTTTTGGAGGATTTTACTGTGCCCAGCCCCATTTAGTTGAAGATCCTTACAACCAGCGTGGGGCTTTTGCAGCTGGTGCAGAAGGTTTTGCTCGGGAGGCTGCTGAGGGTGAGCCCCTGGAGTCAGAGCGAGGCAGATTTACTGTGGCACAGCCATCCTTGAGTCAGCTCCACTGTTTGTACAACACAAATTACAGCCTGACTTATTTAAGGAAAATAAAACCCAAACCAGCAACAAAAAGCCCAAATTGGTCTCTGTGTGTGCCAAGCTGGAAACCTGAGCCATCCAGCTGCTGTTTTCCGAGGCACGAGGCCACGCCGGGGCCTCTCGTGGGGGCTGCAGAGCCTGGGCACAAGGACAGGGGGACCTGCCCGGCCTGGGGGGGCTCACCCTGTGGGATACAGCGCCCAGGACTTCCCTGGTGTGTAACAGGGAAGGAATTATTGACTGGCTGCTTTCTTTGGTTTATGTGGTGTGTATGTTTTGGTTTGTTTCCCCACAGTTTCTGGTCCACGTGGCTGATCCCGATCGTGGGCGCGCTGGTCTTGGGTTTAATGTATCGCTATTACATGGTGGATGGGAAAAGCTCCTGAGCTGGCCTTGCTGGGACCTCAGACAGCCCAACAGGAGGGAGTAAGAGAGTGTGTGTGTGCAACCATGTGGAGTTCTGCTGCCCTTAGTCTGCCTGCCTTGCTTTTATCTCTGTCAAGTGATGTTGGTATCCATGGGACCAAGCTAATTCCAAACTCTACCCTGGATCTGGGACCCACAGATTTGTCATACTTTCCTCTTGCAGTGGCAGGGAAGGAGGAACTTCCCAGTGTTCCTGACGTTGGTGTGGTGTCCCTCATGCACTCTCTCACTCTCTCTCTCGCTCTCTGACGTAACCCCCAGACAACCTTTTTCTCTCAATGCCTTTTCGTTAAGCCAGACACGGTGAAAGAGCTGCCCTGGGCCTGTGGCTCTGCCTCAGCCCTTCACCCAGTCAGGAGTCACCTGCCCGTTGTCTCCAGCCCTTCCCAGGAAAGATGTGCGGAGCTTTGGTTCCGTGGGAAGGTTCCCAGTGCGTGCAGGCAACGCTGCCTGGAGCAGCAGGGAATTGTTTGCTTGGCCACCTCTTTCTGTACGTGTCTGTTTTTAACGGTTAAACAAATACATGGATTTTAAAAGTGATTCTGTTCATTTTGTACTATTTGTACTTGTCCCTTTGGAATGTGTGTCCTGTGAGCAGCTTCTGTTGAATCCTGGTTGGTTCGGGCGCTTTCGTGCTGTGTGTGGCAGAGCCAGGAATGGGAACTGACGTGTGGCTTCTGGAAATGCAGATTCTTCTTTGTGCCTCAGGTCTTGATCTGACACATGTACTGGAAACAAAACTCCCTCTTACATACTGTGAATGTGCACCAGATGGGGGAAACAAACAGATCTGGCCCCTTCTCCCGAAATGAAAAGGGGAAAGCTATGCATTTGGGATTTGTGGGTAATGTTGGGTTTGTCTCGGGACAGAGGAGGAGATTTCCCTCTTCTCCTGATGTTGTGTGTTGTGCAATTGGCCTTGCAGCACAGACAACACAGGTTTGCTTCCCGTGCTGGGGCAGGAGACTTTCCAGCTCCTCCAGCACGCTGGTCTGTGGCTTTGGGATCTGCTAAATAAGGGAGCTGATGTCCTGCTGCCGCTGCCCTTTGGCAGGGCTGTGCCTCTGACACTGCCTCCCAATCCAAACCTTCAACCCAGCTAATCATCTGCAAGTCCATCAAAAAGGGCAGTGATACATCAGGGTCCTCCTGTGGGTTGTAGGTTTTCTTCTCTTGCACGAGACTTATTGTGTTCCCCAGAAGGTCTGGTAGAAAAGGTGCTTGGATGTGGAATTTCAGTCTGCTCTTTAAAACCGAGGCCAAGAGCTGGGAGTGAGAGCCGTGCCGGGACTCCCTCGTGCCCCCGTCCTGCCCTGGGCACAGCCCCAGTGCCACAGCACCATCCCAGGTTTTGGCACTCCTGGTTTTATGAGGTGCAGAAGTCCCCATAAAGGTCTGTCTTTCCCCACAGGACTTTTTTCACCCCCACTGATGGCTTTGTCTCACAGGGAATTTCCAAGGAAACCTGGAGTTCCAGAGGAAGGGGCTCTTGGATATCTCCTGCAGCTCCAGCTGTCCCTGCTCCTGCCCTGCAGCTTTAGGGGTCCAGTTTCTGTTTATTCTTTCCTGACACGAGTGTGGCAGAAGAGTGTAAATCTGAGCCAAGGAAAATCCCAGAGGAAAGACCTGGGAATTTCTGATTAGCTGCATTTTACAGGGTAAAGGTGCCAGGCCACACAGCCATATGTTAACATTGGTCTTAAAATGGATCAGGCACTGTAAGGGTGTGGAAAATAGATCTTACCAAACTTTATCAGAGGCTTTTTGATCTTGAGGAGGGTGGTCCCACAAAGGCCACTGGTTAAAACCAGAGCAGTTCAAACTGGGAAGAGGTTCTTTTTCACATTAACCACAAAACCGTGACCCATGAACACAGTTTGGGGAATTTTAGAGTGGATTCTGTACCAGGAAGGTTTTGAAGCTGGAAAGCACATGTTGGCCAAAGCATCACCCTGGTGAGTTGGGGTCACTCAGGGTGGGATCCTTGTCCCCTGCCCTGTAGGCTCTGCACACATGCTGGCTCCTCAAAGGCCTCGAGATGCATTTACAGAAGCCACATTTGAAGTCTTCCCACTTTTCCATTAATGACAAGGGGTGGAATGTCTGGAATGGAGCGAGGCTGGTGTGAGCCCAGTGTCCTTGTGAACCCCCCTCTTCTCATTCTGTCCTTCTGGCTGGCTCAAGGAGGGTCCCACAGGTGTGAAACCACTCAGACAACAACAGAGGCATTAACAAAGCTTGTTTACTCGTTTTGTTTAAGGATTAAAGCAGACAATTCCAAAGCTCTGCCCTCATGCTGACCCTGCACAGCCCAGGTTTGCCGCCAGGTTCCCGCACAATGCTGGCACTGGCTTGGCTCCCACCCCCCAGAAACCTCTGGGGGCGAAATCCAAGCTGGGCCATGCTCTGCTTCCTTCAGGTGCTGCAGAGGGGGAGTTGGTGAAGAGCTGGAAACACCAGCCCAGAGGCAGCTCCCACGGCGAGCGTGGGCGAGGTGGGGCTGCCCGGGAGCACCAGCTGAGTGAGCTGTGCTGGCCTCTTCCCCTCTGCACCACCCCAAATGCCTTGACAAAGCAGAATGTAACTGTTAATTGGGCTGGTGGTTTGTTGGAGGAGTGTTGGGAGGTCTGAGGGTGTTCCTGGAAGGGTGTGATGCCTGTTCTGAGACAGGAGCGCCCACAAAATGCCATTTCTTGTACCTGGAGATTGTGTGCCAGGGGAGAGGTGCCGGGCTGTGTTTGCTGTGCTCAATAAAGGTGTACAACAAACAGGTGCAGGATTCTGTCTTCCAACAGGTGCAGAATGTTTGGTTATGCCATCCCTGTTATCTTGTGGTGTGCGACCCCAGTGTTAAAGGGCTTGAACGTGCAGCGTTCGTGGGCTCTGGCAGATTTACCAGGAGTTGGTGCTGAGCCTGTGCCAAGGATGAGCCCCAGCCCGTGTGGCTGAGCCACACACCGGTCCCTGCGGGCTGTTGGGGAAGCAGCAGTTTGGGGCCACTCCTCAATTCCTGATCCCGTACAATGTTCCATGCTGTAATTACAATGGGAGTTTTAACAACCGCAGCAGGGCAGCTGGGAGGGCTCCCTGCATAATCCTGATAATCCCAGTCTTAGGAAGTGCCATGAGCAAGTGGCAGAGCAGCCATGGGCACAAGTTTTGCCTGGGAAGAAGCCACAGAGTGTGTGACAGCAGCACCACCACCTTGTGCCCCCAGAGCTCAGCCCCACTCCAGCAGCGCTCTGGGGACTCCCATGCTGACACCTGTGCAAGAGCAGCACAGGGGAGGGTCGTTTTCAATGGACAGATGACATAAAGGACCATGGAATAACTCTTTTACTTACAAGTCTGCTTATAAAAGGATGTAACCTCCTGTTTCTGTGACTGTCAGCAGAATCTGGCTCTTAAAATTTGCCTAATTATGGATCTCACTGTAGTTGCTGCAGCCTCACAAAGGGGTACCTGGTCAGAGCATCCCAGGAAGGAGCAGGAGGTCAGCAAAGGTGCTAAAGCAGGAAACGGCATGGGAAAGTCAGTGGGAACCATTTGCTTTGCTGGATTTCAGCTGAAATAATGTAGCGAAAAAGGGCATGAACTGAGTGGGAAGTGGAAGGTTTTGGGGGAGGAAGGTTGGGAATTGTGTTCTTGGCAAGCACTGTCTCACTGTAAACTTTATTTATCTTTGATCTAGAGGAACTGGATCCAAAATTCACAGAAATAAACAGAAGATTTTGGAACTCTTTTTAAAACTGCCTCCAAGCACTGCAGGGTCAGTACTGAGTGTAATCTCACTTCTCTGAGCACTGAGGAGGGCTTGCAGGGTATCCAGTACAGAGGGTAAAACTGGAGGTGGTAAATGGGCCCCAGAAGAGTCCTGGCACAGCCACCTTGTGTTTGCTCATCACAGCTGCCACCCTCGGACAGGGATGCTGCAGGGGCCCAGGGCTGAGTGGGAAGACCCCTCTCTTTAATGGGATTTATGTGTCCCCTCTTTTTTAAACCCCTCACAAACCAGGCAAATACTCATGAAATCGGCAAGTCCTGCACACCAGCTCCTGGTGCTAAAGGTGGGCCCTGCCCAGCATCAGTGTCCTGTTCTCTCTCCCCAGCACGAGGATGGAGAGGGATTGGTGTCTCCTGCCAGCAGTAACCACCCTGGGCAACCTGACGGCCCCGGCAGCTCCATCACGAGGTGACGCCGAGGCCAATGCCGGTGTCACACGCCGGTGTCACGCTGGTGTCACACGCCGGTGTCACACGCACCACGTTGTCTTCTCCAGGGACACCGCCAACAGAAATTACTATAAAACAAGTTTCCTGCCAACCTCGGCAGCTCTAATGAGTCAGGAAGTCGTAATCTGGGAATAGGGGAACTGTTGACAGAGCCTAATTATTTCTGACAGTCTTTCTCGCACCGTTGGAAAATACAACACCTACGTAGGCCCCGGAATCGCAGGCGGAGAGAGCGATATTCCACAGGCACCTGCTAATTTGTCCCCACGATCCTGGTTGAGGCTCCTTCCCCCTCACATGTGCTGCTCTCCAGCTGCCTCTGCAGGGGAGGAACTTCACAATCAGTGGCACAGAACCACGTGCCTGCTCCCAGGGCTTCTCAACACGCTGGGCCCCCCAGGAGGAGTTTGTGGCTCTGACTGGATCCCAGGAAACCTGGTACATGTGCTTTGCTGACCTCTCTCTGTGTGGTTATTCCCCCCAGTCCCACTGCTCCGGGCTGCTCCCTGGGCTAATTGCATTTAGTCACTAAAATTCTGATTGTCCAGGACTGCCCTCTGCTCCCTAAAACAGATTATTAATTGTTCCTTCAAATTGGGCCTTTGCCCATTGCCTCCCCCTCTCAGAGTGCCGGGAGCACCCAGACCTGTCTCCTTTCCAGCTGTTACCAGGGCTGTGCTTTAGAAGTTCACCCCAGGCTGGGTGAGCACAGGCAGGATTGCACAGCCAGACTGCTCCTGCCTCACTCCACAGAGCACCAGGACTCCTTTTTTTCTCTACTTTTACCCCCATTCTGTGTTGTCATCTGTGCTCTCCCAGCTCTGCCTCTGCAAAGCTCTTCACAGCCCAACACCCTCTTTTGGTGCTGTCCTTTCACTGCCCAGCCATGACTTCCTGTGCCCCCCAAAGGCAGCTGCTCATCCCTGATCACTCTGTCTCTCATCACTCCCCTTTCAGGACTAAGATCTGTTTTCCTTCCCCACCACCACCCCTTTGTTGGTGGCACCTTCTCTGTGGGGCTCTGTCTCCCTCATCACTCAGACAGGAGGTGAGTATAGCACAGTCTTGCATTGTTTTCCCTGGATGCTTCCCAAGCAGTGTAGGAGTAGCTCTCTCTCTCTCTCTCTCCATGGAACAGCCATTCCTCCCCTGCCGGGCAGGGCTATCCCTGCCTGGCACAGGTGAATTCCCCTTGGGGAGCTGGCAGGTCTGAGGCTGCCCAAGGAGGGAACCTTTCCCTGCAGCTCTCCCGAGCAGGACTGCTCCACAGAGAGCTGGAGAGGGACTTTGGACAAGGGCCTGGAGGGACAGGACAAAGGGGAATGGCTTCCCACTGCCAGGGGGCAGGGTTAGATGGGACACTGGGAAGGAACGTTCCCTGTGAAGGGGGGGACTGGCCCTGGCACAGAGGTGTCAGAGGAACACGGTGGAACTGAGCCCCAGGACCCAGCACAGCCGTGTCAAAGGCACCAGAGTGTGGTTGGATGCCTGGGGAAGGCACCGGGCTGCCCATCCCAGGGTGCCTGACCCACTGGCAGGGCACGAGGCTGAAGGGCTGGTCACTGGCTGTGGGGCTATGGCAATGCCATGGAAGCTGCCCAGTGTTTCTGGAGGGAGATTTTGCTGGGATGTGAGAGTGGGCTGGCACAGGAGCTGGCACGGGAAGGCCGGGAGCCAAGCTCTCGGTGCCCCAGGGAAACCGGAGCCCGCGCAGTGCCCCAGGCACGCGGCAGCTGTTCACAGCTCCTCCATTTTTCACAGCTTAAGCACTCCCCTGGCACTCCAACCACTCACACCAACCTCTCTCGCTTCCCTGTCCCTTCCCCACTCCCAAAGCAGATTTTGGACACTTTGGAAAAACAACTGGACATCTGGGTGGGTCATCTTTCCTTACCTGCTCCCCCTTCTTACACCGTGCCAGGGGAAGGGGCTCCCCCATCCACTCACGAGAACTTTTCAGTGCTCGTGTTCTCCCACTGCCCACCTGGGGCCCTTGTTTCTTGAGGCACCTGCCGTGTCTGTGTCAATGGCAATGCACTGCTGGCCCTCCTTTGGCCTTTCCCTGTGGTTTATTCGGGCACAGCCGGTTATTTTGGACATTATCTGCTGGTGGGTGTGATGACAGCTCTGCCGGGTTTCCATGGCAGGGCCCTGAGCGGGGATGGAGCTGCCCCAGCGCCAGGGTGGGCCCGGCCTCGGCCATGGACAGAGCTGGGGCAAGTGGAGCTGCCGCCTCTCCCGGGGGTCCCTGGGGTGGGGGCTCCCTGAGGGCCCATCTCTGCCGCCCTCCCACCTGGGGGTCCATCCTCGCCCCCCTCACCCCTCAGGGCTCCGCTCAGGGCCCAGCCCGGCCCCCTCACCCCTCAGGGTTCCCCTCAGGGCTCAGCCCGGCCCTCTCACCCCTCGGGGCTCCCCTCGGGGCCCAGCCCGGCCCCCTCGCCCCT
>JAOXXN010000162.1:890228-904473 GCA_026770055.1 Myrmophylax atrothorax | reverse complement strand
TGGGAGTGTCCAAGGCCAGGTTGGACAGGGCTTGGAGCACCCTGGGATAGTGGAAGGTGTCCCTGCCCATGGCAGGAGTTGGGTCTGGATGGGCTTTAAGGTCCCTTCCAACCCAAATCATTCCCTGATTCTGAGACTTTATTGATGTTCTGGTGATGATGGTGCCAAATGAGGCATTTTCCCCTTGCACAGCTGGAACTGGGGACAGGTTTGTGTCTGGTCCTCACACGATGTGCTGTACATGCCCTCAGCCTCCTTGTTCTGAAAGTGAGCGATTTCTGTGGAAGTTCATGAATCATTTCTTTGTTTGAACAGGTTTGTGTCCTTTGTTTTGCTCCTGAGAATGTGGATCTTCATGTTTATTGTTTTCTGAATTAACTTCTTTCCTCCAAGCAGTTACTGTAGCTCCTTCCGAAGGTCCTGAGCGGGCTGGGTTACAGTTTGTATCTTTGGGGCAAAAACATTATTTCTTTTCTTGTGCTGAACTCAAGTAACTTTTTTCCCTCAAACCCTCTTTGTTGCACAGAATCTGTCTATGACCTTCTCCCCAAGGAGCTGCAGTTGCCGCCTTCCCGAGACACCTCCCGCGCATCCATGAGCCAAACGAGCGGTGGCGAGGCCGGTTCGCCGCCTCCGGCTGTCCTTGCTGCTGGTAAGGGCTCTGCTTTATTCTCAGCTTTTGGAAGGTTTGTCACGTTCTGGCCAACATGAACAGTGCTGGCAAAGTTCTGAGTGTGCAAAGGAGAAGGAGCAGAGTTCATTCTAGGAGAATTCAGGTGCTGCAGTTAAACTGGGTGCTCAGAATCACCAGGTGTTTCACGTTGGTGGTTGCTGTGTGGTTTTATGTGCATCTTCGTAAGAAAGAAACCCTGTGCTGTGCTGCTGTGTTTTGCCACACAGGCTGTGAACTCCTAGAATGCACTCTGTCCTCTGAGGGAATCGATCCCTGTGTGGAGCCAAGGCAGGATGCTGACCCGCTGTAGAGCAGGGGATTTTAGTTTGGATAAAATGGAACGGGAGGTGACATTTTGGGCCATGAAGCTTTTACAAAGGCAGAGGAGGAAGAAAGGTCATATGTTCCTCTGAGGCCTGAGGAAGTGGAGTATTTAAATTGCTCTCACACACAGATCTAGTGTGATGTGTTACAAAATCCCCAAATACATGAGGATATAAGGTATGTCAGCTGGAACTGCTGGAAACTGGTCAGTTTAGTTATTTTTCTAATTGACAATATGTAAAAATGAGGCATGACCTTTTAATCTTCATCTTTCTCTATTCCCAACCATGTTTTAAAGTCTCTCATTGATATTCATTAAACATAAAAAAGGGAGGATTCAAGGCCAGGGATGTGGTTTGGGATGTCACCCTCAGTGCTGGTTTGCATCTGGAATTCTTATCAGTGTCTGTATGTTTTAGTAAATATCTGTGCAGTGAGGAAAAAATACCATTTTGCCCACCATAGATGGGCAATCTCTATTGGATAAGGGTGTTTTTGTTTTTTTTTTTTCACAATTGGATCCCCATATTTCTTACAAGGTCATGTTCCACTTTCCTAATTGGCCTTAAATTGTTTCTTGAGAAAAAAAGTCTGTTTTTCTGGTGAGACTTCAGATAGCTGCATTATTCCTTTTTCTCTCTCTCTGAGTTCATGTGCATTAAATGTTTGTGTGAGAATGTTTCCCACATTTGCATGGTCCAGGAATCCTGCTCAGAACCTGAGGTGGTTGTAGACTTGTCAGAGAAACTTTACAGCACTGCTCACCATTCATGTTTTGCCAGACTCTGCTGAGAGAACCTGTGGATTTAACTGTGCACAGTGGAACTGCTCATTGAGAGAATGTCGTGGGTTTATTACATGGGAAGGATTCATTGTTTTTATATCACTTACTAAAAGAATAATTTGGGCATGTGTTTCTAAAATCAAGATGCTTAACCATGGGTTTGGTTCACAGACAGCAGCAACCAAATCTTGCAGAAACATCTGTCTTAAAAACAAGTGAAGAAAAAACCCCACAAACACTGTTACACTCTAAATCCACAGACAGACCTGAACTGCCAATTAATTCTGTATCTAACCAAAAGGACTTGAAAACTTGAATGGAACTAAATGTCTGTTACCTCCAGGTATTTAGTGTCTGCTAACAACCAGTCCAGCCCCTCAAAACCCACCAGAACGAATTAGGTGTGTTTGGGTTAAACTGCAGCACAAGTTTTGGTACAAAAAACTGCAAACAAAACAGTGTTGAGGTGTTTTGTTAACACTGAAAGGAGACCTGAAACACATTTCAGTGTCAGAGACCATGTTGGGTCACAAAGACTAAGCTGATGCCAAACTGGGAGCTGGGAATGTTCCCCTGGAGAAGAAAAGGCTCCAGGAGACCCCAGAGCTCCTCCCAGTGCCAAAGGGGCTCCCAGAGAGCTGGAGAGGGACTTGGGAGCCAGTGAAGTTCCTGGTGCACTAAAATCCAGGTCAGAAGTGTTAAGAACAGGGAACTGCTCTTCTCCAAGTTAAAAATTGCAATTAGACCCCCCAGCCAACCTGCCCAGACCCCAAAGAGAGCCAAGCCTGGCTCTGTTCTCACTGCTGGTGGCACTGCCCACTGAGAGGGAACGTGGCAGGGTTTGGGCTGTTCCTGCTGCAGCTGGGCCATGTTTGTGGATAAAAGGGTGTTTCCCTATTTTCTGCAATTGTTTTAGGATTTCTTCAGTGTCTTTGATAAGTTGCCACCACATTTTCAAGCCCTGTCCCCCTGTCTGGAGGAGTAAACAAAAGGTCTGGCTGGGCTGGGCTCTGATTTCTTAACAGGAAAACCAGCCTGGGTCTGTGCATGCCCAGTGCTTACACAGGGGAACAAAGATATAGTCCACAGTCATATTTTAAAAGAGTGACTATTCATTTGCATTCATCAAGAGCTTAATTGCAGATTTTTGAGGAGCTGACACTGTACAGGAGCAGGGAGAGGAGGAAGGACTTTGGCAACCTGGTGTTCTGTATCTGAAATATTTCCCTTGTCTTGTGTAAGTCTCTCTTTTCTAAAATTTTTATGTCAGCTCTTATTTGCTCTAAAACCTCCTTTTTTGGGGGGAAATGAGAGGGAAATGATAGTTCAGCCTCCACAGTGTTGTAGGTAATCTAATTTAGGAATTTTTAAAAGAAAAGGCTAATTAGAACTGCAGGCCGCACTGTGTGTAGAAACACTTCCAGACATGATTACTCTGTATCATGAGAGGATTCTGTAACAGGGAATGATCCAAAGTGCTCAAAGCTTTTACTACTCCTGTAGTAGTTAACTCAGTTTGTTCTCTGCTTCCCAAAACACAGAGTAAGGCAGTATCTGGCTGGAATTCAGCTTACCCGAGGCTTTCCTGTACCTTGCTGTATGGGGTTTTGTCCCATATAAATCACATTATAGCTGAGAAATACTGCTGCAGGTAACTCCTGGGTTTTTGGAGGAGCAGGATGGGCTGGTTTTAGCAGTGATGACCTTGCAGGGACAGACTTCTGGTTCATCCATTTGGAAATTTGTTTTGTGATTTATGGAACAGTTGAAAGAGTATGAAAATGGAATGTTGCTGATTGGATTTTCATTAATTTGTTAATAGATGTGTAAC
This sequence comes from Myrmophylax atrothorax, assembly GCA_026770055.1. Classification (NCBI taxonomy): domain Eukaryota; kingdom Metazoa; phylum Chordata; class Aves; order Passeriformes; family Thamnophilidae; genus Myrmophylax; species Myrmophylax atrothorax. The sequence continues at coordinate 900,861 of JAOXXN010000162.1, read as the reverse complement.
TCCATTAATCCAGACAAAAGAGGTGTTACCCACTCTCTGAATATCAAACAGGCAAGTGTAATTTTGTAGAACTCTGGGATTTTGAGCTGCTGTCTCAAGCTTTTAATTGTGTGCTTTTTCTGGAAAGCAGAAGGGAGGGAAAGGATCTGCTCCTGCCTCTGGAAACCATTCCCTGTGCTCACTGCTTGAGTTACAAGTGTCTTTGTTCAGGGCACAGGAAAAGGAGGGTTTTGCTCTGCAGCGCCATAAACACATTAAATATGAATCATCTTCCAGACTCTTGAATTGCATGAGAGTGTCATGCTGAGAAATGTCATTGTGAGCTGTGCCTGGAAATCTCTTACATGAAATAAATGTGCCTGAAGCTTCCCTGATGCTTCTGCAGAGGGTTTGGGAGCTCCAGTTGCAAGGAGAGATTTGGAGTCTCTGCACTTGGTTCTGAAAGGGTGAACAGTTTTTTGGTGTTGATCAAGACACACTGAACCTTCAAGTGCTGAAATTCACTCTGCTAATTTAAGTCCTTTCTCAAAGGGCTGGTTGGTAGCACCTGATTCTTGTGTTTTGGGGGTGATCAGGAGTGTTTTCGACCATATTCTTTAAACAAGTGTTGCTTTTTCATCTTTCACCTGCAATACCAGGAATGCTCAAACCTTCTGAGTCCCAGTGAACTGTTCAGAAACTCCTTTCCCTGCTCCTCATCCCTCGTTCTTCCTGCAGCAAATCTTGGAATGAGCTGCTTCAGCTTGTTGATGATGTCTCAAGCTGCTCTTCATTTCCCACAGAAGCAAATATATATATATATGTTTCCATATTTTTATACTAGTCTCTAGTTTCCAGTTCCTGCTCTCCAGTGGAATTCTCCAGTGATGTTCTTGCTGTAGCAAAAGGGGAACAGATTTTGTGCCACTGAAATGTATTTACTGATCTCTTTTTTTGCATTGTGCACATTGGGATACAGTTAGTCTGTGATGTAGTGAGATTTTCTGGCTCCCAGGCATCTGTGCTTATATCCCAGGAAAGTTTAGGTAAATAATGAAGCTTTGCCTTTTGGGGATCAATTTAATGCTTCTTTTTATGCTTCTTCTTAATTAAAGGAACAATCTACTTGTCCCAAACAGGTGTGATTGGCTTCTTTGATCAGAGTGCTTACTGAAATATTGCCATAAGCATTTGGGGTCATTTTAAATAAGAAAATAAGGCTTTACTTCTCAATTGCTACTGTGGATAAGGATATGGATAAGGACACTTACATGATCTCTGGGGTGCTAAGGGCTCATGTTTGCTGCTGCCAAAATAAGGCTTTTTCACCATTCTCCAACTAAAGATTCTTGTAAAGCCTCAAAATGGAGATGGGCTCGTTTTGGTTTGTTTTTCCCTGAGTGGCTAGAGCCAGGCTTCTTCATTTTTATTTTTAATGAAAATATTTTGTCCATTTCTCATCCTTCCTGGTGTCATTAGTCAGATTTTCCTGTTGACACAGAGATAATGGCCAGAGATTTCAAAGGGGATCTCAGTGCTGGTACCAGGTCTGTTATCCTGGCCTTGTGATTGCTCCTTGTAAACAAATGAGCAGAAAAAAAGATTCTTCTTTGTAGTTGGTCTCCAGTGCCTGTAAATGCTTCCATTTCTTTGTAGGCTTTTCCCTTCCTCTTCCCACCAGCCTCCCAGTTGGAAGTGCCTTCCTGTGGTTTCCGAAGGGAACGTCTTCCAGGGATCTCTGTCTGGGGCTTCGGCCACGGGTCAAACACTTCCTTCTCACAGAATGGGTTTCCCCCAGCCCTAATGCCTGTTAAAGCTCGTCCTGCTGGTGCTGTGCCCTGGGTTAAGTGTTTCTCCTGGAAGGACCATGGCCCAGCAGGGCCGAGCTGGAGCCCAGGGATTTAATCTGCAGAGGTTGGGCTGCCATTTAGTTCAGCTCAGGGGAGTGCAAAGGCTCCTTCATCACTCTGAGGGTCTCCTGGGGGGAAGTCCTTGCTGGGAAATGCCAAAGGAAAAGATTTTTCTTACTGTTCCCATTTTATGGAAACTCTTCAGGTGTGTTCACTGCACACCCAGTGAGAACATTCCAGCTGTGTGGGGCTGGCTGTGTTGTGAGCTCCTGCTCCATGAGCTTCCCTGGAATTCCATGGAAAGGATCACACTGGTGTTCATGTCTAGCTCATATCTTTTTCCTAAATTCGGGTAGTTTTCAGTCTTCCCGAATTTCTTACAGTCAATAAACCTGATTTTCCTGAACTGCTCAGTCAATACACAAGTTGTTTTGTCATTCTGAGAGATTTTTTTGCATTTTCTTGCATTAAGTGGCTCCTGTTAGTAGGTCAGAAAGATTTGGGAACTGCTTTGTGACAAGAGAATTCCCTGTTCCTTAATGACTAATTGAGGACCAAGACAGGCAGGGGTAAGAACATCCTCCTTGGGCCCCTCCGTTCTGTGGCAGTATCGAAGATGTTGTGAAGGCCAAGGGGAGTTCTGAATTTTTTAGGGAAAAAACAGCCTTGTATTTAAAAGACAAAATCATCTGTTTCTTAAAAGGAGGTGTTCTCTGCCAGACCCATCAATCCTGACACCCTCACACAGGGTGGAGCTGGGGAGGGACAGGCAGAGCTTGGAGAGCAGCTGAGATTCCCAGAGTTCTGCTTGCTTGGAATAACCTTTCAGCACTGAGTGGGAAGGATCCAAGATCCATGGAATTGGTGTGTGTGGGCCACTAACCAAAGTTCTCCTAAGATACCTAAACCTGAGTGTTAATTGAATAAGGGGAGTCATTTATAACAAACCCAATGACTGATGTGTAATAGATACACTGCTTGGGTCAGCATGGGAATGTAAAGGGGAATTTACACTGTGGGGCTTAATGTAAATTAAATTAACCTACCTGTCTTGAATCTGAGTGTGTTTAATAACTGGTGAATTGGATTGCTTTATGATATTTGCTGGGATGCTAGTTTTTTTCTCTATTAATACACTTAACTTGCATTCTAGCTTCGCCATTCAGAGACAGGCATCGAGTGGTGGGTTGTGTGACAGTGTCTGTCAATAGTGAAGACAAATAGTGCCAGAGACACTTAACCCATCCAATCTCACCCAGGGTATAGGTCGGTCTTGTTTTCAGACTTCTTCATAAGTCTCTTTTCTTTCTTTCTTTTTATTTTATTTTATTTTTAATTTTTTTTGTTTTATTTCTGAATAGTGGATTGATACTGATTTGAAACTAAAGTTTTTGGAAAAGTTTTTGACATGACATCAGTAATACAAGAAGAAGAAAAGTAGAACCCCAAGTTTGGCATGTGAGGTGTTGAAAGCAGGTTTGCAGCCACTTTGTAAGTTCTGGGTTTACCTTTCAAACCTTTGGCAACACAAAGGTTGGTGGTGGAAATTTTGCACAGTTTCCTTCTGGGTTTGTCCTGAAATTGTTCTTTTGTGTTCAGGGGTTCAAATAAACCAAGTAACACACAAAATCTCATTGAGAAAGTGACATATTGGATAAACTAATAAATTTAATAAAGCTGTAGTGCACACACTCAGCTTGTGCACCACCCACTGCTCACCCTTGGGGTGAGTTTTCGTTTTGGACACTTGTTTTCTGCACAGGCTATGGGGGATCACGTGGGATACAGAGGAGGCTCTCAGAAAAAAACCAGTTCTCTAATGGCTTTTTGCTTGTCCTGGCTGTCCATGCACAGGTGGCTGAAAAACTTGTGAAACCAAAAATATCCCCAGTTTATTTGCCTTTGCAATTGCAAACTCTCCAGCCTGGGAAATGACTTGCTTTTGCAATTTAAAAAAAAAAAAAAAAGGTCATCAGGACAGTGTTTGTTTCTTTTTGAGGACTTGGTAATCCTTGTTGTATTTAAGGATATTTGAAAAGAATGAACAAGGATTTCAGGGTTGGCTCCACAGAAGTGTTACCTAAAAAGACTCTCTCAGTGCCAAGTAGTGATTTTTTTTCTCCCTCCTGCCTTTCAGGCCTTTTTTTTAGAGGCTGAATGCCTTGTTTGGCTTCAGGAGAGAATAGATATGGAAAACTGTCACTGCCTTAGTTGTTAATGCAGGAGGTAATAAATTTGCTTTATGGTGCTGGAGAGAGAAAGCCTGCCCTGGTTGGATCCCTCAGTTTTAGTCCTGAAGGAATTCTGTCTCTTTTAGGGAGAAAAAGTTTATAGGACAGGCAACAAAATCTGAATTCCTTATTTCAGTTCCCTTACATGTTACAGCACTGGGGAGGTTCTGGAGGTTTAGTTCCAGCTGTGATCACAGTTGCCCTAAAGTGGAACATTCCTTTCATTTTTTATTAAAAAAAAGGCAAACCAGCCCCTGATTCTGGTGAATGTTCCATTTCCAATCCAAGGCTGCACCTTGGCCACGACAGGCACTTGGCTCTGGAGGCAAGTTGGATTTGGAGGCTGTGTTAAATTAAATTTATTCAGACTTCTGTTGCAAAATGCACCTACTCCTTTAGAAAAATTATATATCTCTGTCATTGTGCACACTGTAAATTGCCACTAATGAGCCTCCTGTGACAATTCCCATTAGTATGTGACTAAAGAACACAAAATAAAAGCAATACTCAGAGTGGGGAAGGTGTGTGTGCTCTCACCTTTTAAAGCAGCACCAGCTAAATAATAATTCAGTAATTCTCACTTTTTTTTCCCCAAAATGCATCACATTCATCCAGGAATCTCCTTTGGGTGTCAGATACAAATGTCCCTGGCTTTGGAATAAAATGATAAAACCAAATGAGAGCCATGTAAAATACAGTTCATTCATTACAGTTACGTGGTGAATTCGTATTTGATTGACCCAATTTATTTATTAGTTCAGAGGAGGCTGAGTTGGCTCAAGGCCTGCAGACTGAGAAAACATAGATTTCATTATGTTTCTTAGTGTTTGCATAACTGAAAGTGTTACTGAGCAATTTTTAATGTATCCTCCAAACAGCTGTTAAATTTGTGTTTGAATACAGACAGTTTATGGCATTTGCTGTGATATTTACCACACCGTTATATATTCTTAATTATAATTGAGGAGCCACTGGCCTGTACCTTCCTTTAAACACTTGCATATTTATGGCTGGGAATGGCATTACTTTATTATATAAAGCTAAGGAGAAGTTTTCTTGCCCTTACTGTTTAATTTGGGATTATTTCCATCCTCTGCTCTTACCATTTCACAGGAGTGTCTGGTGAATGGAGGAGAGTGTAACCAATTTATTATGGACAGTGGACAATGTTTATTTACCCTTTAAAAGTGTAAAACCCACATACTCAGAAATGCTTTTTAAGTCCTAGACAAAAGCAGAGAGGAGAAATTGTTTAGCAGAGCAATAATAAGTTCAGTGTTGCAGTGCTGCCCCCTAAGCCAGCGCTGCCATCCCCAGCTCCTTTAGCTTTGTGCTCCAAAGCGTTGTGTTCAGTGATTTATTTATTTTTTTCCCTAGGAAAGTGAGGGAAAAGTGCAATCCTGGCCAGGAGATGCCTTGAAGCACTTGCTGAGCAGGGTGAGCTCAGTGCTTGGTGTCCCTTCCCTGCAGAACTTCCCTCTGGTTCTCCTCGAGGGTGGAAATGATGGATGGAAACAATTCAATTGACCAAACCAAACATCCCCAACAGCGATGGGCGTTCTCACCTCAAAGTGGCTGCAAATCAGCTCCTAAATATTGTCACTGAAATGAATATCTAGATTTAATAGTTCTTGCCAATCCTATAAATGTTTTTGAAAGAAGCATTGCATTAATGCATGATATAGAAAGGAGAAATTTGCCTTTAAATTGGAATGCAAAGTGACTGAATTGCCCAATTTCAGCCGCTGTATTTGCCAAAGAACAAACTGGGAAATGGAACTGGTATCATTCGGTGCTCCTGGTGCACTGGGAGGAGGTTCACTTGGAGAAAGTGCTAAAAGCAGAATAGTTTATTGATAAACTGTAATGGCCACTGAATTTTACAGTCTGAAATGATGTAGGTTTGCTTTTACATTCATTTAGTACAGAAAAGCTGTAAAAAACCAGTAATGGTTTAAAAGTTCTTTATAATCAGTCACTGATACCCCCAGTAGTTCCAAGTAGGTGGATTTATAGGAAGGTTGGCTGAGTTTTACTGTTAATTTAATATATATATGTCATAGCTGAACGTTTATTCTCTTCCTTTTAACTGAGTAAAACTGGATCAAATAGTCCAACTGTCTTTAAATCTTTTAGACTTGAGAGAGTGATATCATATTTTGGACTTTTAAAATATCCCACCCAACAAAAAGGAATACATTATATCCTTCTTAATAATAGGGGTTACCTGTCTGACAGCAGTCACGAGCTGAACAAACACATTGTATAATTATGTATATATTGACTGTACAAATTGTTCCAAAATGAGCTTATTTCAGTGGTTCTGCTTTGTCAGCTGTGGCAGCAGTGCAGAAATACACGAAACAGGATGATCTGCCCCCAGGAAGCTGAAATCTGACTATAAAATGCACTTCAGTTAATCCTCAGTGAGCTACAGCTGATTGAAATAACTAAATAAATAAAGCCCTACATTTGTCCATCCTGCTTCCTCTGGGATGTTTAACCTGCATGTACAGCTGAACTGCCCATTAAAATTCTCCCTTGGCAACACTTATGGTGTTCTCCAGAAATCTTCAGGGGTTTGCTTTAATCATTTTGATGTTTCTAAAGCCTTTTGAGCTGTGGGACCTCTGGAGAAGTCACACAGTGCTGGAAATCTCCTGCTTAACAGGAATTGTTCAGAGATCTGTCCCAGGCTGTCTCTGTGCCAGGGACTGCCAAGGCCCAGAAATCAGTCTCAGTGACTGGAAAAGTCAAATTCCAGAAATTGCCCCTCCCTGGCTCAGCCTGTCACCAACACAGCTCTTCCAGCCCTGTTTTGAGCCTTCACAATCCACAGCTCAGTCATAGTGACTGATACCAGTTCCATTTTGCCTACCAACTCAGTTGATTTTATATTTTATTTCTCATTTATGATGGAATAATCAGCAGCTCTTTTTCTCATTTATTTTCTCATATTTTTATTCCAGGATTTGCCTCTGAAGCAGGGAGTGTCTGCATTAAAAATGACCTGTAGTTCTCTGCTTCATAGGTTAGAAACTTATTTTAATATTTTGTGGCTAAGCACAGTCCCATCTTTTAAAAAAAAATAAATTTCTAACAATAAATGGTTTAATTGGCATTGAATGTGGATTTATAAGCATTTTGCTTTGGGGCTATTTTTGACAAAATGGCTTCTACACCAATAATTAGTCCAGCTGAGGCGATGAAAGCTCTGTTTACTCGCAGCCATTTGTACGAATTTAACACTAAGTCGTATAAATTGGATTCCAGCGGATCGTGCTGAGACTCGTTTGGACATTTCCAAAGTATTGGCCAGGCTGTCTTGCTTTAAGCACTTCCATTCCAAAACGTACCCAAATTCCAAACCTTTCTTGGGGGACAGCAATCGGTTCTCGATCACTTGCTCTCACTGGGACTGCTATAGCCAGCACGGCCCCCGGGGCGGCTCCGCTATTTACTTGTGAATTGTACACCGCAGATGCTTCTTCAGCTCCCTCCTCTTCCTCCATGGGCGGTGCTTGCAGCTCCTTTACCACCTCTTCCAGTCCTACCATTTACTCTACCTCAGTCACCGACAGCAAGGCTATGCAAGTGGAGAGCTGCTCCTCAGCCGTGGGGGTAAGTACCCGAGGGGTAAGTGACCAGCAGATAACCAGTAACACAGCCCAGCAGCACCAGCCTCCGCCGCGGCGCCACACAGTGCTGTACATCTCGCCACCACCCGAGGACCTGCTGGACAACAGTCGGATGTCCTGCCAGGATGAGGGCTGTGCGCTGGAGTCAGAACAGAGCTGCAGTATGTGGATGGAGGATTCACCCTCCAACTTCAGTAACATGAGTACCAGTTCCTACAATGATAACACTGAGGTGCCACGTAAATCGCGCAAACGCAACCCAAAGCAGAGGCCAGGGATCAAACGCCGAGATTGCGAAGAGTCCAACATGGATATCTTTGATGCCGACAGTGCCAAAGCGCCTCACTATGTCCTTTCTCAGCTCAGCACGGACAGCAAAGGCAACTCAAAAGCAGGAAATGGGTTGGTATCTGCTTTTTTTTGTTTTGTTTTGTTTTAAGAAAAAAAGTTCTATCTCCGTATGTAAACCCAAACTAATAAAAGTCCCCTTGTGCCCTGACCAATGTTCTGCTCAGGTTCTCACATAAACCCTCTCCCTTCTCTGCTGTCACCACCATGTCCTAGCCCAGGAGAGGTTCTTTTCCCCCAAAGTGTCCAAGGCCAGGTTGGACGGGGCTTGGAGCGACCTGGGACAGTGGAAGGTGCCCCTGCCCATGGCAGGGGGTGGAATGGGATGTCTTTAAAATCCCTTCCAACCCAAACCATTCCATGATTCTGTGCTAAATTCTCATTAGACTTGTTAATCTTTATTTAGAAGATAAAGCTAAACTTCCCTGCAGCAATTAGACACAGCACTGATGAGCTCATTTTTGTTCCTTAAGCGAAATTCCCAAAAGGCCACATAAAATGGCAAGGAAAATGTATTTAAAAAGAAAGGCAGAGTGGAGTGGGCACATCCTAAATCCAAGTGGTTTTTTGCAGGGTTTTATGTGAGGATTTCAGTCTTTACACTTCACCTGCTTCTGTTCATCTCTTTATTTCTCAAATAGAGAGGGATGGGTGTAGAAGTTAATGGTTAATGGCTCCATAGGCTTTGTCATCATTTAAATTAACACATGCTTTACTTTTTTCTGAAATGTGAAGACAATATGGTGAACCAGGTTTTGTTTTTGCCTTGTGAATTCACTTCTGTATTTGATCTTTTCAGAAATAAATCTCTAATCCCGTTTCTCTCTGTGCTTCTGGGTCGTGTGCGTGTGTCTGCGTGGGCAGCCTGGGTGGTGGCCTCTCATCTCCCACTTCACACTCCTCACTAAATGCATTTCAGTAGCTGCTTGAAGAGGAAAAATCCATCAGCTTGCAAGAGTGTGTTCATGCGTTTATCTTTTTATTTTATTTTTCAACTTGTTGCTTCTTTAGTACTTTTAAGATGATCAAGTGGATAGATTTGGCTCTTTTATTTTGAGCTTTTTTGAGGGGCAGGAGTATATTTTGTTTTTACTTTTATGTCTGTGCTTGCAGTACATTCTGACGTTCATCACAGCAACGGGGAATATTAAATTTGACTGGTGGCAAAGATGATGAACTTCTCATATTCCAAAGGGAAAGAGCCTGGAGTCTGTGTTCCCAGGGTCAGTGCAGTTCCATACTTAAAATTTCACTGTCAGAACCTTTCCCAGTGTGGTGGTCCTTCCCAGGCTCAGCAGGAGCAGTGGAGCTGGATGGGAACGTTGGTTCTGCTCGGGGTCTTCTGGGGTCTCCACAGAGCCACCACTGTGTCTTTGGCTGCTCTGGGATTCACCAGGGAAAATGGATGACAATAAAGTAAAATACTGGTCCCTGGTAGAGCCCAGGAGGCTTGGGATGAGGATGGAGCCCGCCCAGCTCTGGGGGCCCAGGGTCTCCCTGGCTCTGGGCAATGTTTGTGGAAGGGCAAATGTGATCTCAGGGCAGAAAAGGGAGACTTAAAAACTCTGGAATGACAGGTGAGATCTCAGTCTAAAAACAGAACAAGGCTGTAACATCCCCCAAAATGTTAGGGGTGACCAGTGAACAGCCCTTGGTTCTGTGGATGCAGAGAGGAGAAAGCAGAATTGGTTTGCTCCTGTCACACACAGGCCAGACTGAAGTGCAGGAAAACGGAGGTAATAGAACTGTCCTTTGACACAAACACTCTGGGGCAGGAAGTGGCCAAGATCTTCGAAAACCTCATTTTGCCATTGGAATATGGAGATCTGGCAATACAAATCTGGGTCACTGTAGTGATGGGGGGTTTAAACTTCCCAGCCTGGTGGAGTCCAGCCAAGGGAGTTCAGTTCCTTTTGGCTTTCAGAAGAGAGCAGGGAGAGCAGCTCCGTGGGGAATGGAAATGGCTTTTGCCTCTAAAGAGACTTCTACACACTTGTCTTTAAAGGGCAGGAAGCGAAAGAACATATTCCTGTGGAAACTTGGAATTTGTGAAAGCCTTTTGAGAAGGGCTGAATTGATGGTGATTTAGGGCAGGGGCTCAGGTTTCCGATGCGCTTGGTCTCACTTTCACTTTCAGGTCTGCCCTGGGAACAGCCCTGAGGGCAGGGCAGGACCAGGCCAGGCTGAACTCAGGACATCTGCTCCAGTAGTCTTGGGATTTGCCATTTATTCATTTAAAAAAACCCAAACAACTGCTAGATTAGAGGAGACATTGTCTGGTGGCAGTTAAATTAATAAATGTGTGTGTATGAAATGTTTTAACAGGTGTGAATATCAGCAATATGAATAAACTGAATTAAAAGGATGTATAAATTATATATCTTTGTAATTTGAGAAGAAAGACCATGGAGTAGCTCTGCTGAAGGCTTTAAATTGCTCTCAGGTTTAGCTAATCTCATTGAAAGTAGTGATTAAGTTTCTAGAGGAAAGACTTTAAAATAATTGTGAGGAATATCTATTTGCATAAATATGATAAGGTATAAAATGTTAGTATGTTGACTATTAAGGTAATTGGGATCTATGACTA
>JAOXXN010000162.1:836235-849270 GCA_026770055.1 Myrmophylax atrothorax | reverse complement strand
CCCCAGCTCCCTCAGCCTCTCCCCACAGCACTTGTGCTCCACTCCCTTCTCCAGCCTCGTTGCTCTTCTCTGGCCCCTCTCCAGCATCAGCAGCATCAACAACACTCTGCATTTCCCCCTTTGTTGCTGCCTGTGTTTCCCTTTGATGTTCAGTGTGTGCAGCAGAAGGCACCTTAAAAACATGTCACGAGGCAGGAGGTGACATAAATCCACACCCAGCAAACCTTCTGTAATGAAAGCTGGGGGTGAGCACGACGTGTTTGCCACCTGCTAATGGGGAGGAGAGCAAACCTGCAGTGAATTATTAGACAGGGCTGGGAATGAATCAAAGGCATTTGACCTGTTTGTGTAAAGCCCCAGACAAAGCTGAGTTCTCCTCAGTGTTTGCTGGGTGAGGAATTCACTCCTTGCAAAGGGTGAGTTGATTTGACACCAGTTACAGCAATTTCATGGTACATTTTTTCCCCCCCCTCTCCTTCCAAGACATTTGTTTCTTCTCTTTTGGGGAGAGAACACGACCCTTGAGAGGTGCTGAGAGGCTGCTTGAGAGGCAAAGTGCTCACCTTGGGCTGCCTGTCAGAGCCACATCATTTTTGGGATTTATCCCAGCAGAGATTCCTTTCTGGTGTGGGAAAAGTGCTCAGGGAGCTCCCAGTCCATAAAACCTTCAAGGCACTGTGTCCTCTGCCTTGCAAGGAGCTGGGAGAGGGAAGAACTCGAGCTGTGAGGTGGGAATGGAACATCTTGGCAATGGGTGAGGGGTGATTTGGGCACCTTGCCCCCCAACGCTGAACCCCCGGGTTTGGGCAGGACTGTGGACTCACCCTTTGGCCACTGCCTGGTAGGGAATTGTCGCAGGGAAAACATGAAATGGTTGGACTCAAGGATCTCAGAACTCTTTTACAACCTAAATAATTCAGTGGAAGGGTCCAAGGCCAGGTTGGACAGGGCTTGGAGCACCCTGGGCTGGTGTGAGGTGTCCCTGCCCATGGCAGGGGGTGGAATGAGATGGGCTTTGAGGTCTCTTTCAACACAGACCATTCCATGATTCTCTCACTTAGGTTCTGGGGGACATGGTTGCCTCCTCCCCCCTTGGCAGGGACAGGGGGAATTTCTCATCTCCGTGTTTTGGGAGCTGAACCCCCATCAACCGTGTGCTCCTGGGGCTCTCCAGGAGGGGGTCCTGCCCTGACCTCCCACAGCCAGCACTGGCTCCCAACTCTGTGCTCTGCTTTCCTTCTCTTCAGCCACAGTTTGGGGGCTGATGTGCTGGGTGAGACCAAGACATGCCTCTGCCACCTCTGCTGGCACCTCATGCTGGGACCTTCTTGCCGCCTCTGCTGGAGGAACTGGCTGTTCCTGGGTTTCATGGCCAGGATCTGTGTTGGCCACTGTTGTGTAGGGGCTCTGCCTTGGCAGAAGTGGGAGAGCTGGAAGGTTGATGTCACCTGGCTGATGCCACTTTCCTCTTTGGCATCATCTGCCCTGGTCCAGGAGGGGCAATGGAGCAGCCACCAGAGGTCCCCAATTGATGGGGTACAGTGGGGGTCTCGTCTTGCTGTGGGACAGGGGCTGCCCCACACATGCCCCGCTCCGTGCCACCCTCTGTTCCCATCTGTGCCCTGCCTGGCTTTCTCCCCACTCCTATTTTAAGCAAACATTCCCATCCCACCACGCTCCGTGGCCTGGGTTTGTTTCCAGTGTCTATTAAAAGACAATGCCCAGATGGGAGCACTCGTGGGAGGGCTGGGCTGGGCGCCGGGCCGGCTAATTCAGGCTGGTAACCCTGTGCCTGGCAGCCTGGAAACATCCTGTTTTGGTTTCTAAAAACTGCCTGGGCAGCTCTGAGCTCATCTGTGCTGGAAGGGCAGGGACCAAATCCGTCCCGTGCCGCGGGGGCTGCTCCCAGTGGGATCGGCAGGTGCCACCTGCCCGCTGCCCTCTGGCCGTGGCTCGGGGGCTGCACTGCCTCTGGTCCTGCCACAGGGTGTCTGTGGGGAGGGAATGACTGCAGAGGGGTCCCAGACAACTTTCAGGAGATCTGCGATGCCAGCGTGCCCTGCTGAGGGGACGGTGAGGGGCCACCTTCACCTGACGAGGGAAGAGGAGCCTGTTCTGCATCTGTAGATGTTCCATGTGCCCAGGTGCTGGTGGGCAAAGCATCCCCAGCACAGAGCCATGTCCAGGGGGAGCCGGATTTCCAGGGTGAGTTCCCTGTCTGAGGAGCCTCTCAAGGAGTCTGTGGCTGGTCGAAGGGGTCGCAGCAGCTCCTGTTGTGCCTGTGGCCCTTATCTGATCTGTTTTCAACAGCCATCTCCTGCTTTCCCATGTCTCCTCCTGATCCCAGCCCTGCCATGAGCTGCTCCCCAAGGAGAGTGGCTTCAGAGCAAGTGGGAGGAACCAAGGGCTTGCTGGAGCTGGTGAGGGTGGCATGACTGATCTGTGCCCTGTCACTGCTAAGCTGCTGTCCCCTCCCAGCGCCAGCCCTGACACTTGGGCACAGTTTGTGGGTTTTGCCCTTTTAAGGGTAGATTTTGGCTGGGGCAAACTGACATCCTGGTCTCTGCAGTCCTCACCCTCTGTGATGGCTGCCCTGGCTGCCAGCCTGGGTGGAGGTGCCCTGGCCCTGCCTCTGCCCTGCAGGCCCCTGGATTTGGGCAGGCAGCATCCCCCCTCCTGCCTGTTCCCCTGCCTGCTTGCAGTAACGAGTTCTTAAGGAGAAACCCAGGTTTTTTGGGAATGCCTTTGTGTTACCTCAGGGGCCCAGGGTGGTCTGAGGGGGGGTTTGCTGGGGGAGCTGCAGGTGTTCTGTCCATGGAGTTTGGGCTGCCCTGACCACGGGAACACAGTGGCAGGTGAGATCCAGTGTGACACAGAGACCCCTGAGAGATGGAGCAGCTGCACCTGAGCCAGTCACAACCTGTGGTTTCAGCTCCCATCTTTCCCAACTGCTTGTTCCCTCCTTTTCCGGGGCCATGGCTGCCTGGGCAGCACTGAACACTTGCACCTTCCTCCCCTGCTTCTGTGCAGGGCCTGGAGCTTGGTGGGGGGCACTGCTGAGGGTCCCCTCTGTGGGGCAGGAGCAGGGGCTGCTGTGGGATCTGCCCTGGGGTCTGCAGGGCTGGATGGAGTGGGGCAGGAGCAGGGGCTGCTGTGGGATCTGCCCTGGGGTCTGCAGGGCTGGATGCAGTAGCTGCCCAGGAGCTCTGATGGCTTGGGGCTGTGAACTGGTGTCTGGCCATGGGTGCCCAGGGCTGTTCCTTGGCATCTGAGGTGACCACCTGGGAGCAGAAGCAAGGGGTTGTCACCTAGGTGACTCCTCCATGGTACTCTGCCACCGGCAGGTGTGTGTCAGGACCGTGGGCAGGTCTGAGCCAGCAGCACGAAGCTCTGGGCACTGCTCTGAGTGGCGACTCATGGCTGTGTCCCGCCTGTTCCCGGGGATAGCAGGGTCTGTGCTGGGAGGAAGCAGGAGCGAGTTTTCCATGTGATCTCTCACTTCCCACGTTCCTCTCCCTCGCAGGACGCACCGGCACGCGGCCGGAGGGGCCAGGGGGAACTCGGGCAGTGGGGAGCAGAGTCCCAGCGCCAGGAGCCGGCACCGGCAGCAGGCCAAGGGCACACAGCATGCCAGCATGGCCAATGGCACAGCTAATGGCACTGCCAGCAGCACAGCCAGCGGCACAGCCAGCAGCGTGGCCAACGGAGCCGTCAATGGCACAGGTGACACAGCGCGTGGGGAGGAGCAGGGCACAGCTCGGGGGTGTTGGTTGTGGAGAAAACTAATTGTTGCTGACGTGCTGGATCTTGTGGTGCCTGGGATTTTCCTCCCTGTGAATTGATGGGTTTTATTGATTTTCCTGCTGATAAGCTGGGCAGCTCCACAGAGCTCCCTTGTAGGGTCAGCGCTGCCTGTGCTTTCTGTGGCTCTACTCTGGAGCTACCAGCTCCAGGTGTTTCAGGGATACTGGGACAGCCCCATCACTGATGCCACAATGAGGAGGACAGCTGTCACTGCTGAGGGGACTTTTTTCAGGGTTCAGCTGAATTTCCCATCAGTCTTAAGTGGAGCTCTGAAGTGGGAGGAGCACCTGCCTATCAAGCCTCAGAGAAGGCATAAACCCACCTCTCAAAGGAGGCTCATTCTTATATCAGAGGGTATATTTGGAAAGGTTTCTCTTCTCTTTTCTTGGGTTTGTCCACAAAGCCCTAAATCTGAATCCTTTGTGGAGCAGGACTGGGGCCTGCTGTGTGCCCGACTACAAAGTCACACACAGCTGACCTGCTTTCCTTCTCTGGCTTTCATGAAGCATCTCCCACTCCTCTGCACTGCATTTACTTTTGTGGAAGCTCTGGAAGGAGAAGCAGAGTGTCTCGTTTAGGAGGGAAGGAAATGTTTTGTTTAACCCAGAAGAAAGTAGGGTTTTTTGCATTTCATTGGGAAAACCTGGAGCAATGCAATTTCAGTGTTGCCAAAGCCCAGCCCTCCTCAGGCTCCTCACCATGGACACTCCCTCAGGCTGGGGACAGGGCTTTCATTCCCAAGTACAACTTGGCTTCTTGGCTTTGGTTTGTTTAAAGCACATTTCACTGGGCCAGCCACAGCCTCCCCAGTGGCTTTATGACTGTGCCCTCCTTGTTGGTGTTTACCACTCACACCCTCTGTGCCTCCCACAAGTCCTGTCAGCAATGACTTGAGGATGGGGAGAGGAGTGTTTTGGGTGGCTGGGGTTAGTGTTGGACACCCTGGAATGCCTCTACAAACCATCCTCTTCCCCCTCAGTTTGGTACATTTTGGTGGTGTTGCCCTGTTTCTCCAGCAGACTGTTGCAAGAACGTCCCTGTTTACATTTGTCACCCACAGCTGTAATTTCAGTAAAAGGACATTATTTCCAGGCGTGTTTTCCCCACAGCCACATTGTTCAGCCCTTGCTGTGTTCCCCCTGGAGCCCCTCCTTATCAGGTGAACTTTGGATCAGCTTTTCCCTGCTTTGCCCAGGACTGTGATCAGACCAACCACGGCATAGTCACCGGGGTCATTCCACAGGTTCCCTTTGGAGCCCGGCACGATGTGGTTGAAGCTTCCAAAACTATCCTTTCCCAGGCTTGCTGGAGATGAGGGGCAGTCAGAGGCCTCCTCAGCTGGGTCTTGCAGGACTCTGGTGGAAGTTGCTGCTGACCTGGAAAACTTCCTTGCCCTCAGGTGCTGCCAGGGGGCACCTTCAGCTGTGTCTCAGGATCCCTCTGGTGCCAGAGGGTGTTGTCCTGCCACCTTCCAGCTGCCAAGCAGAGTGTCCTGAACACTCTGCCTCTTCTACTGGGTGTCTGTAGGTCTTTGGTCTCCTATCTGTGGGAGTTTATATTGGTTTTTCCTACAATATGTATAAATATTTGGGCTTCTCTTCTGGGTTTCTCCATTTCTCAGCTCTAAATCATAGAGCTCTGTCTGCATCCCATACCTTGTTCCTTGTTCCTAGGTTGTTTTTTGCTTTGCCACTGCAGCCAGGATGTCTTGTAGCAAAGGCTTTCCTGAACTGGGCTGCCAGGTCTTGGGTTTTGGCTATCTAATAAATATTCCTCAAACAAATTCCCTTTCATTGTCTTGCTCTGCATTTTCCTCCTCACCATTTTTCTTTGTGATTTTCCTTTGCTCTGTCTCTTCCCCTTCCCTTTTTCAAAAGTTCACTGGAATCCAGCAATGTTTAGCTCTTTCCAGTGCTGTTGACTTGCTGGGCCTGGGTTTCATTCTGCCTCTGGGGAGATGCTGCACCTGCAGTGTCGGAGCTCCTGCTCATTCCCTGAGTTCCCATCAGGGCAGTGGCAGGAGGCACACTGAGCACGAAAGCAAAGCACCCTCTGCCTTTGTGTCAGGATGGGGGCGGTGGTTCCGGAGGGATCCGGGTGCCGCAGGTGCTGCCAGGCTGGGAGCACTGTGAGTGCCATGCCTGGGCTGTCCCCTGGTGCTCTGCTGCCAGCTGACCCCTGCCCTCTGCCCCTGCAGTGAACGGGGACACCGTGGGTGCCGTGGACACCGAAGAGGACGGGCCGGCAGTGGGGGCGAACCTTCCGGCCCTGGCGGGGTCTGGCACCACAGACGGCTCGGCCGCCCCAGCCGCTCCTGCCCTGGCCGGCCCTGCAGAGGCTGAGGAGGTGGCGTCCGGCCCCAGTGCCACCCCGGCCCGGGCAGCGGTGCCCGCCCTGGACGCTCTGCCCCCCGGGTAAGCTCTGCCTTCTGCCTGGGATTTCTGCATGGGGGTCCCTGTGCCCCTTGGGGAGCAGGGCACAGCCCTGGAGGTGGGACAGGAGTGCTCTGGGGCACTGCTGTGGGCTGGAAGAACAGGCTGTTTGAGGGAGGGAAGTGCTGTGCCAGGAGCTGGTGGGAATGCTGGTGCTCAGGGGAGCAGGGAGGGGCCTGGGGTGCCTGTCAGGATCCCTGTGCCCTGCTCTCCTGGCACAGCCTGTGCTTCCTGCTCTGCCCATCTGTCAGGGACTGAGGATCCTCTGGGCCAGGGGCTGGGCTGTGCCCACGGGGTTTGGGCCAATAAACAGTGGATGGCAGTGCTGTGCCAAGCAGCCCCTCAGCATCCATGCCCAGGGAGCAGCAGAGCTCTCTGTTCTCCCGGGATCAGTGAGAGGAAAACACCTGGGAGGGCGAGCATGGATTTCCAGGAAGTGCCCACTGAGCAAGAGGGCACAGACATGCTCCAGGGACACCACAGAGCCACTGGCCACTGCCAGGGCCAGGTGGGCAGGACCCTCCAGCAGCAGTGCCCATGATCCCTGGTGCAGATCCTCCTCCTCCTCCTGGTCTGTGGGACGTGGAGAGGGAGCTGGAGGAGAGCAGGGAAGGGCTGAGCAGTGCCCGTGGATGGGCTGGCTCTGGGGTGGCAGGGGGATCTGGGCTCAGCCCCCTCCGTGCTGCAGCTGGACCATTCTCCCCTTGTATCAGCCACCTTGAGTTCTGGTGGGGGAGTGAAATGGGCTGTGTTTGGGATGAAGGGAGCTGTTTATTTTCCCTTGGCTGGGGCGATGCCAGGAAGGTCAGGGCCTGCTCGCGTGTCAGTCACAGGTAATTAGGGTTAACGGCTCAGTGTGCCTTTATGCCGGGTGTGTGAGGGGGTCTGTTCTCCTGGCCTGGCGCTTCCTGTTTCCAGGCAGCTGGAAAAGTCCAGTGCTCTCAAAAAGGCCTTTATTCCAGGCAGAGCTTATGCCCCTTTCTGCTCCTACCAGGTAGACTGAAGGGCTCCTTTTCCCCACCTGGGGTTGGAAACAGGCTGTTGTTTCTTTCCTGGGGCAGAGGAGCCTGCAGATGCCTCATGATTTGGGATTCGAGAGGCTCGGGAGGCAGCAGGCACTGCCTTCTAAGACACCCCAGGCTGGATTTGCCTGGTCCAGCCAGGTGGAAGGGTGGCCCTGCCCTCCCCACCCCATCTCCCTGCAGAGCTCACACACCAGAGATTTGTGTGTGGCAGAGCAGGGAGGACGATGAAGCTGTTGACTTTGGAAGGTGGATGGAGAGGGATGTTGAAGGGGTAGTGAGCCATCCTCCAGTCTGAGCTCCTGGAATTTGGATATCTGGAGACACCTTCTGTGTCTGTCCCTCCCCTCCTGACAGTAGGATCTGCAGGGACAAGAGAGCAGCAGCTCTCTGGCACGTGCTGTGGTTGTGCCATGCTGGGCTGGCTTGGGCAGGTGGAGACCACAGATCAAGGTCTTCACAGGTAAAGGAGAGCAGACCGTTGAGTCTGTTGAAGCCCTGAGAGCTGCCAAACCAAGTTCTGGGCTAACTTGGATTGCACAACACCCTGTGTCCCTGGGGGGGTGGAAAGGAGCTTTTGGGGCTCTCTTGAGCCCTGATCTAGGGCAGCTGGGTTTGGGCGGGCTCACCACACCACAGAGTTACTTTGACTGGTGGTTTGGGGCCCAGAGTGGCAGATGGGGAGGCAGGATAGCTCTTTGCTGGCCCATCTCTGCTGGTTTGGCTGTGAGGGAGCACTGCAGAGCCTGTGAGGGGTGGCTCCCGAATGAGGGATGGGGATGGCTCCTGCTCTGCCTCTGGCAGGATCAACATCCCCTGCAGAGCTTCCAGTCTTTCCAGGCGTTGTGTCCCTCCTGCTTCCTGCATGAGCCCTGCCTCAGTCTCCCAGTGCCTCCTTCCATCCGTGGGAGCGTGGGGAGCACTTGTTTCAGCCTCTGGAGGGTGGCCCTGGGCTCCCTCCTTGTTCAGGGCTGTGACAGACAAGTCAGAGCTCTGGGTTCATGTGGGGATTGGGAGTGATCTGCTCTGCTCAGATCTCTGGGCCTCAATGTCTGCACCAGGTGTGGTGGCTCAAAGGCATCCCTCACACGACTGGGAGTCTGTCCTAGGGGCTGGAGGGTGCTGGAAGGAGTTCTGAGTAGTTCCAGCTCTGACAGTGCCCAACACCTCCCTCACATCCTCCAGGCAGAGCATTCCCTTGCGGAGCCGGAGCAGCGGCTGCAGCACCTGGGCCTTGGGCACGGGGGCCCAGCTCTCACTCGGCTTTCTGAGTGGATCCATAGCAAAAGGGGGCAGGGGGGCATGCAGGCTGCTGGCTCCTGCATCTGGATCCTATCAGGGATGATGCTGTGTGGGGACAGCCGGCGGGAGGGGGTGTGTGCATGGCGCTGTCTCGCCCGCACAAAGAGGTGCATTATGCTGCCTGGCAGGAGCCACGGGGCTGTGGTTTCTTACATAAGGAGGGCGTTTTGTTTGGACTGCAGGGTTGCCTCAGCTCTGCCACTTCCCAGTGCCCATGGCTTGCTGCATCCATGGCCATCGTGAGCCTGTGGGCAGCGGGAGGGGAGCTGGTGGGCTCCAGTGTGTCGGGCACTTCGGGCTTGCAGATTGGTGCATATGGGGAGAGCTCCCGCCGTCCAGCACTCCCAAACCCACAGATCCTCTGTGTTGATGGCCAGGTGGAGGTGGGCAGGGTGGTCTGAGCAAGGCTGGGTTGTCCCCAGTGTCCCCATCTCCCAGGGGGCTGCTGTGTGTCAGCAGTGACTGCAGTTCATCACCCATGGCGGGCACTCGCTGCCCGCAGGGTGAGCCAGCCCTCAGCAGAGTCACCTCTCAGATCACCAGGAAGCTGCTGGTGAGCAGCCTGTGAGCTCATCAGTGTTTGTACAGGCTGTGAGGCAGGGACTGAGGACGTCAGTCAGTACCTGCCACCACCAGCAGCTCTCTGCAGTCCTCTGTGGCTCTTTGCAGTCATGAGGGCACCCAGAGGGGTATCTGAGGGATCCAGAAACCTGGAGGAATCCTCATCATGGGATTTCTGGTCTCTACAGCCACAGGAATGGTATGTGGGGGCTTGAGTGCCTCTTGTTAAAGGACTTCTCCCTGAAGATGCCCAGGGACCTTCTGCCATGCTTTTTTGGGGGGGACACACTTGTCTCTTAGGACAGCCCAGCTGTGATGATCTTCTCTTTAGAGATTTCAATCTTGTTTTACCTGTCCTGGTGCTCTTAGTGACTGGGAATCTGGGCAGTGTTAGTTTTGGCAGCCCCTTGCCCTCCAAGGTGTGTGGGCACAGCAGGTCCTGCCATGGACTCTCTATCAGGGATACCCACTGGTGTCCTAGAGCTGTTCAGGGAGGAGGAGGATCCACTGCTGCTGGCTGGTCGCAGCACCTGCAGGTGGTACCTGGCCTCTGAAGAGCCTGGGATGCAGGTGACCTGTGTGGCAGCAGGAGTGTGACTGGCTGAGGTCACGGTTTGGTGGCTTCATTGTCCCCAGAGAGGTGTGAGGGTGAGCCAGGATGGAGCAGCTCCTTCCCCAGCGCTGCCTGCTCTCTGCAGGTCTGGGCTGGCTCCCTTGCTGTCACAACAGAAGCCGGTGTATTAATTTACTAGAGCTTTTTGTGGTGATTAATTGCGACAGAAGATTGAATGGGGAGGGAGGCCTGTGGGAGCAGGAGAGTGGCAGGAGAACACTTTATCTGTCAGCAGCTGCTGGCTCACCTCCCTCTGCTGCAGGATAAAAGCTGACAGGAAAGCACGGGCTCCACAGAGCTTTTACCTTTGCCAGGGGAAATTCATGAATGAATTCAGCAGAGAATGGTTCCAGTGTGGCCCTGCAGAGCCAGGCTCCCTGTCACACGGGCTGTCCCCGGGGGCCACTGTGCCCTGAGGGCTGTGGCCACACGGTGTGTTTGGGCAGGGGCTGTCAGCAGTGAGCCTGGGGCTGCCAGGGAGACACCCCAGCCCAAACTCAAAGGCTGCCCTGTACAGACATATTAGGAGAAACCCAACAAAAACTACATCAAAAACACAGGGCATAAAAGTGACCCTGTGTGAAATCTTACGCTGGCCTTTCTGGGGGAAATGAGGAATTTCTGCTCCAATTCTGCCTGTTTCAGAAGGCAGAGTGCTGCAGCCCCTCTCCCACAGTCTCCACCTAGCAAGGCCAGCAGCTGCCACACCACCAGGGTCACCTGCCTCAGGATTGTGTTCTTGTTGCAGGTGGGAACAGCGGGAGCTGCCAAATGGGAGAGTCTACTATGTAGACCACAACAACAAGACCACGACGTGGGAGAGACCCCTTCCTCCTGGGTAAGGGCTGGGGGCAGCTGGCACCTCAGGCACTGACCTGACCTGCAGCAACCAAACAGATAGTGGGGAAGGTGGCAGGAGGGTCTATTCCTTCCTAAAAGGAAATGGGGTGAGGTGACAAAGTGTTTGCTGGTCTGAAGCTACGTAAGGGTCTTTTCAGCAGGTATGAAAGGAAAAGGGCTTCCAGTCCGTGGTGTTTTTACCTCTGTTCAAGGATTGTTTTTTTAAACAGTCCCTGGAAGTCATTGGAACACTTGAGCATCAGTACAATCACCTGTGGGCAAAGAAGCTTTGGGGTGGGGCTTCTTCTCTCCTGCCAGGGCTTCAAACCAGTGCCTTGCCTTGGTTGGAGATCAACTGTCTTGGACGAATGCTCATGGCATCCTGGTGGGAGCTCTGCTAGTGTCTGAGCATCCTGTCAGACTTTCTGTGCCCTGGCAGGAGCTGCTTCAGCAGTTACCAGTCCTTTGTGTTTCCTTTTGGTGGATCTTTGTCCAAAGGAGCCCCTTCAGCCATCGTGGAACCAGTGGTTATGGTGCAGCTGGGCATGGAGCCCTCAAGTTGGAGGGTGTCTCAGCCCACCCAGCTGTCTGGGGACACACAGTGACAGCTTCTTGGGTACTTCCAGGTGGGAGAAACGTGTGGATCCTCGAGGCAGGTATTACTATGTGGACCACAACACCCGGACCACCACGTGGCAGCGCCCCACGGCCGAGTACGTCAGGAACTATGAGCAGTGGCAGTCACAGCGGAACCAGCTCCAGGGGGCTATGCAGCAGTTCAGCCAGAGGTTCCTGTACCAGGTGAGAGCTGGGGGGGTTAGGGTCTCACCTGGCTCTCCTGCTGGTCCCACCTGGACTGACCTGGGAGCCACAGAGCATGGGGAGGCCCTTGCTGGGCTGCATGGGGAGCTCAGTGGAACAGCACCTGGATGGGAGCCCACAAGCTCCTCAGCTCCCTGCAGAGACTGTGGGGGAGTGACTTTCCTTTTATAAACCAGTTTGCATGGCCCTGAAGGATGGAGGGAGGTGTCCTCAGCAGCCTGTCCCCAGTGTCCCTCCAGCGCCAGTGTGGTTAGGCACACACTTCCCCCATGGCTGCCACCAGGCAAGCCTTGCTGCTGCCCTGCCAGGCAGGTGGGTGCTGTCAGAGCTGAGGAGGTGTGGGAGTCTGGTGTGCAGAAGGAAGGAAGGCTTTGAGGGCTGAGCTCATCCCTCCCTGGGTCTCCACTGTGCTCAGGACAGCGTGGCTGGGGCCTAGGGGCAGCAGTAGCCACTCAGCCCCTCTCCTCCCCTGCCTGTCCCTCCCTGGATGCTTCGCCAGCCCTTCCAAGCCTCGCAGCTGGAGCTGGACCCCCCCACTGCTGCCCCTGCCTGCCTGCACTCCCTACATGCTGTTCTCGGGACCCCAGTGCAGGTGGGGGCTGTGGGAGGGGGTTCTACCATGGCCAGCAGGGCTCCAGGCCTGTCACTCACTCCCTGCCAGCGCCAGCCTTGGAGCTGCTCCAGCACCGAGCGACGCCCTGGCCGGGCTCTGTGCAGCGCCGAGGGAGGGACTCAACTCCAAATTTAGCCTGATGGAACGATTGTACTTTTTGTTTCAAGCTCTCCTGCCAGCAGCGATGGCTCCTGCTCTGCCTCCTGCCCTGCAGGGGCTTTCTGCTCGCCTTGCCCCCCTGCAGCATCACTCTGCACCCCGGGCCAGAGGGGATGGGGCAGCTGATGAGCAGCAAGGCAGAGCTGGGGGAAGGTGCAGTTTGGGGGCTGAGGTGCAGCCATGGACCCCTCACCCAGCAGGCACCCCGGTGCCACATCCCTTGCACGGAGGGGACCCTGGCATAGGGACCCAGGCTATTCCCAGTGACTGTGGAGAGCTGCAGGAGCTGCCCAGAGCTCTGCCCTGTTAGTTTTAATTAGCTATTTTTAGGTGCCAGTGAGGTGGTACCTCTGGACATGACTCAGCTGCGTCTGGGCAGCCTGTCCTGGCAGGGAGGGAGAGGACACTGCCCCAAATCCGAGGTCTGCCATCTGTGCCTTCTGCCCCCAGTCCCGGCACATGGGGTTGGGTACAAGAGATGAAGCTTGGAGGGGCACAGACTGCACCAGCCCTCTCCCTGACGTGCCCCAGGACATCCCTGGGTCGTGGGCTGCCATGGGGTGCCCCCGGTTTTGGTGACTCTGTTGGAGTGGGGGGTCCTGGCACCCCCAGGGCTGGGGCTGCCCCTGTTTCCAGGCAGCAGGGCCGGATCTGGCTGTGGGTGGCATTCCCAGAGCCCAGGCTGCCTGCGCTCCAGCGGTGGGCTGGGACACAGCCCCCCTCCCGCTGCTGGCTTTTGGGAGGTGAAAATGCCTGTTGGGTAATGATACGTTTCTTACTTAACCATTAAAAGCACTCGCAGGCCTCCTCCTCCCCCAAACCCCGGCTGGGGGCTCTGCCTTCATCCCCGGGGACACTGGTGGGGCT
>JAOXXN010000162.1:805070-815642 GCA_026770055.1 Myrmophylax atrothorax | reverse complement strand
GCTCAGCCTTCATCATCTCCTCATTAAATCCTCCCCCAAATGGCCCTGTGTGTGCTGTCCCTGTCCCCTCATGCATGGAAGGAGCTCCCTGTCCTGCTGCAGAAATCCTGTTCCTCGCAGAATATTCCGGCAATCCTTCCTGCCAGCCCTGCTGAGCTCCTGACAGACCCAGCCTTGTTATCAGTGCTGGCCACACTGACCCCTCTGTTCCCTCAGGCTCCAGCTCTGGGGCCACGGGGGCTTCCTAATTCCTGCTGGAATTCCTCAGTCCCCCTCCCCACGTGGACAAGGGCAAAGAGCAGCAGTGCAGAGTGGCATGTCCTGGTGCTCCCTGGGCAGGGAGGAGAAGGGAGAGCAGCCATTCCTTTGGATGTGTTATGGGATCCCAGAAATCTGAATAAAAGGGGATTTAAGTCAGGTGACAAAGGAGCACTCAGTGTTTGGGACACTCTGAGGCAGTCAGAGTGTGGATCTGCTGAAGCCTCAGTGGGACATCCTGATTTCTGCAGGCCTGGTTGACTCAAATTCATTTTTAAAATGACATAAATATATTTTTAAAACTATCCAGACCAGGTTGTTTCACAGCCTACAAGACAAGGGGTATTTAACCCACACTCCTCAAACCCCAAATTGTCAGTGAGAAAGGGATGAGTCGTTACCAGTTGCTCTGCCTGGTCCCTCTCATTGATGTGACTCCCCCTGTGTGTGTCCTTGCTCCCTAAAATCCAGCCTTTTCCATTTCAGAGCAGAGGAAGCAGCTGCAGGATGATTTTCCCAATCCAGGAAACAAAGTTCAAATAGTCTCAATATTTATCAGTCAACGTCAGGAGAAATTTATTGGCCACTTTAACTTAAATTATGATGGATCCATTCCCTACCTGTTGTTTGCCTTCCTGTACTGGGTGCTTTTTCTTTCCTGAAGGTATTAAGTAGCTACATAAATCCTGGCAATCCTTCATTTGTGGGATTTGAGGTAAAAAAAAGCCCAGGAAGAAGGTTGTCAGGAGGAGGGACAGTTATTTCCAGAGCATGTGCTGCCAAAAAGCTCATTGTTGGAGGCTCAGAATGGACCAGAATGAGCTGAGGAGCTGGTTTATTGTAACTAAAACATTCCACTGTTTCATTCAGATCTCACAGCAGTTTTTTTATTTGTTAGATAGAAAAATAAACATCCTCCTTAGTTAAGGAAAGTTTCTTTCCTAAATGGGAATTATTGCCCCGCTGGTGGGGCAGCCTGGAAAGCTCCTTTGGGGTGGGAATGAGTGGCCTCAGGAATGTGAGTGATCCTTGACTGTTAAAAAAGTGATGATCCCACTTTTCCTGGAAGTTTTGCTCGTGGTATGGGTCAGTTCTTTCCCAGATTTGCATCCCAAAGATTTCATGAAAAGTCCTTTATTTCTCTAATTATGCCTAAAGAGTATAGAAAGTCAAATTGGATTCTGGTGTCAGGATGGACTTTGAAAGCCTGACCTGTCACCTGAAGTTGGTGCCCTTTCCCCTCTGTGGCACAACCTCAGTTAAAACAGAAACTATAAATTAAGTTAGAGCTCTAAGCACTGTAAAGGGGGAGGATCATTCTTCTCATCCCCCTCCTCTGCTGAGCACATTGGAGGGGAAGATTTATTATTATCCTACAGGTTTTCTCCCCCCCTAAATCTTGGTTTCCTGGAATGTTTGTTGTGTGGGACTCTTTGAAGCTCATGGATGAAATGTGAAGGAAATAAGGAATGTAATCCCAGAAAAAGAGTTAAACTGAGGATCTCTGAGCTGTGCAGCTTGGCTGGAGCCATCCTCATTCCAAGCCAGGCAAAATCCATGGAAAAGCTCCTCTGCCTTTGGATCTTGGCTCTCAGTTCTGGCCTCCCACCTTGCTTCCAGCTGCTCAAGTGCATCTAGAGAGGCTAAAAAGACATCAGGGCGTTTTCTACCTGTTTTTCCCCATGTAAGACCTGCCTTAGTGGCCATCTGGGGCTGTGGGTGGTCCATGGGTATCTACTGGTAGCACTGCGGGGAACTGGGAGGCTCTGGAGTGGATCCTTTCCCAGCTGGAGACCCAGGAGCTGAATTTTGCCCTCTGATGCCCCTCCAGCAGGTGATGGTGTGTGGGAGGTGTGAGTGGCTCTGTGGGTGGGGTGGCCCTGAGCTCCTCCAGCCTTTCCTCCAGGCTCTTCCTGGGGCTGTGGGATCAGACAGAGACACAAAAGGTGTTGAGAGAGTCACCAGCTGGCAAAATTCGGGTTGCAGTTTCAAGGAATCTGTTGGAACTGTTTCCCAGAGCAGCTGTGGATTCCCCATCCCTGGAAGCGCCCAAGGCCAGCTTGGATGGGGCTTGGAGCAACCTGGGACAGTGGGAGGTGTCCCTGCCCATGGCAGGGGGTGCAATGAGATGGGATTTGAAGTCCCTTCCAACCCAAACCATTCTGGGATTCTCTCATTCTATGAAATGAGCAGAGAGTTCTCTCATTCTGTGAAGTGAGCAGAGAGTTTTCTCAGTCTATGAAATGAGCAGAGAGTTCTCTCATTCTGTGAAGTGAGCAGAGAGTTCTCTCATTCTGTGAAATGAGCAGAGAGTTCTCTCATTCTATGCAGTGAGCAGAGTTTTCTCAGTCTATGAAATGAGCAGAGAGTTCTCTCATTCTATGAAGTGAGCAGAGAGTTTTCTCAGTCTATGAAGTGAGTGGACAGTTCTCTGCTTTCAGCAGGGTTTGGGTAACACTTTAAACTCCCTCCATTTTTAGAGCCAGGTGCTGCTCAGCCTCTCCCTGAGCCCTGGCAGAGCTCAGGCTGGGAGGGCTCATGGCTGGGCAGTGCCTTCAGGTCCATCATTTTGCTTGAGTGCTGCTCCATCCCTTCCCCACTGGATTTTTTAAGCAGGGCTGAGTCTCATCCCTCTCAGCCTGCTCTCTCCAGCAGTTCCTGGTGGGAGCACCAGGGATATTCCTGCAGCCTTTCCTTGGGAAGTGCCTGACAGAAGGCAGCTGCAGCACTTCCCAGCTCCCAGCAGTTCTGATTCATGCAGCAGAGCAAATCCCAGGGGGTTGGGATAACTCTGAGCTCTGGCAATCAGTTTGTTTCTGCTCTGAGCTCTCTGCACTCAAAGCCCTGCCCGGGAGTGTCTGTGAACTCTGCCCAAGTTCAGGATCCAGCACCAGCCCCTCACTTTGTGGCTTCAGCCCATCTTTCACTCAGTAATTTCCAAGGTATTTTATGGCCTTGGGTATCTGGCTGCTTCCTGATGCCTTTAACAGCTTCCTCGGAGCAAGTGGAGGGAATAAATTTCCCATCACCATCCTTAGGGAAGTTGGAAGCAGAGCCACTTTCTTTAAAATAAAACACCCAGGAGTGTGGGGTTCACTGATCTCTCTGCTGTCTGGGAGGGAAACAGCACAGAGGAGAATTGTGGCTGATGAACCGTGGAGGAAGAAAATCTGTGGATGTGCAGGGAATGTATGCCCTGGATCAGTCTTGGGAAGGGTATTCCCAGCAGCATTCCCAGCTCAGGGATGGCAGCACAACTTGTTTAATCAGCACACCAAGGCACTGACCAGAGTGCAGGGATATAACTCAGGCTTTTGTGTTGCCCTGGGTGCTCTCTCAGCATTCCTGGAACACTCATTTCCTCTCTGACCTCCATGGAAATGGTCCTAAACCAAGCCTGAAAATGTCAGGAGAAACTGCCTCTACTGGTGGGGCTGTGGCCAAAGAAAACAGCCCTGGGATTGAGGCATTCCCACCAAACCCTGGGATCCTGAGCTGTGCCTGAGCACTTGAGCATGGCATCTAATAGGAGGGATTGATATTCCAGCTCTCCTGGAAATGGGACATCCCTGAGCTGGGCAAGGCCTTGTGTTTGGGTTCAGAGAGTTTGGGGGTTGTGCTTTGGGCAGCAGGAAAAGGAGAAGGTTCCTCATGGTTTTTCATGGACAAGTTACCTCTTTAGTCCCAGGTCTCTGGTGCTTTAGGGAATTGGGAAAAGGTGCTCAGTGGGTGACAGTCCCTTGGTTGGTGTTCCCTTTGTCCCACTGGACCCAGTGCTCAGTTCTTGTTTCCCTGGAGCAGGGTCTTCATGTTCCACTGGATTCCATCCCAGTGCTGGGAGCAAACTGGGACATCCCTGGCCTTGCCCTGGGCAGAACAATGGGGGAGAGCTGGCATGGGAACCATGGAATCCTGGAATGGTTTGGGGTGGGAGGGACCTCAAAGCCCACCCAGTGCCACCCCTGCCATGGGCAGGGACACCTCCCACCAGCCCAGGCTGCTCCAAGCCCTGTCCAACCTCTCCCTGAACACTCCCAGGGATGGAGTTTGAACAAAATCCAGCTCTTTTCCTGCTGGAGAAGTGCCCCAGGAGGGCACACCCTGTGCTGCACCTTCCAGGGCCAACAGATCCATCCCAGCTGCTTTCCCTGTTCCACAGGGATTTTCCAGCCCAGGAACAGCTCCTGGTCCAGCCCATTTGGTGGAAAGTCTGGGACCATTTTCACTCCTCCCCCTGGGGATGCCCATGAGAGCTCCAGGTTGGTCCTCCCTCTGCTCTGGCCCAGGCCAGGGGGAGTCAGTGCCTGTTGGAGCTCAGGGAGCATCCCTAAAAAATTCACATTCCCAACCAGACCATCCTGGGGGAGACTTTCCAAGCACTGACTTTTGGAACTTGTTGGCAATTTTTCAGCCACCCCCCTCAAAGTGCCTTGAGGGGAGGAGGGAAAACACCTTTGGGTTGATGCCCTGTGGGCACACGGGGCACCCTCAAGGCTCAGGGTTCAACCACAAATCAACTAATCATGTCCAACTTCAGGGAGTGGCTTCAACCTCGTTGCCAACCTTTCCATCCATCCCTGGGAAGGGGGCAGAGCATGGCTTGGCATCTCTCATTTCTGGGAGGGGTGGACTGAAACCAGAGGAAGGGTTTGGGGAATTGGCACGTGGAATATTGGCATGTGGAATATTGGCATGTGGAATATTGGCATGTGGAATATTGGCATGTGGGCAGCCTGGCCCTCTTGCTGTTTAGGTGCCCTCTTGTTGTTTAGGTGCCCTCTTGTTTAGGTGCCCTGTTTCTGTTTAGGTGCCCTCTTGTTTTTTAGGTGCCCTCTTGCTGTTTAGGTGCCCTCTTATTGTTTAGGTGCCCTCCTGCTGTTTTAGGTGCCCTCTTGCTGTTTAGGTGCCCTGTTTCTGTTTAGGTGCCCTCTTTTTGTTTAGGTGCCCTCCTGCTGTTTAGGTGCCCTCCTGCTGTTTAGGTGCCCTCTTTCTGTTTAGGTGCCCTCTTGTTGTTTAAGTGCCCTCTTGTTTAGGTGCCCTCTCAACACTTACAGGGAGCAATTTTCAACTGAAAAACAAAAAGGAATATCAACCCCAGGCAACTTGTAAAGAAATCTGTATTTTAAATGTAGCAATAACTTTTACAGAGAAAATCAAAATCAAAATCACTCTTTGTCTTTCATCTTCCCAGGCTGTGTATTGTCTATAGAGAGGATGGACAAGGCTTGGAGCAACCTGGTCCTGTGGGAGGTGCCCCTGCCCGTGGCAGGGGTGGCACTGGGTGGTTTGATGGTCCCTTCCCACCCAATCCGTGTTGGACAGGACAACCCCAGGCACTGAGCAGACACAATATCATATCCACTTAGGGAATCAATCCCACTCTGAGAGCCGTGGGGAGATGAACAGGGAGAACTGGGAACCCTGGGAAAGAAATTGTGAGCACATCCACAGCCTGAAGTACCTTCTCAGCAGCCACCCTTCCAAGTGGCAGCAGCTGTGACAAGGACGAGTCGCTTCCCACACTCAGGAGAAGTGGCAGGGAGGGCTCAGTAAGTGCTTTGCTTCAGAGCTCACCTCACTCTGCTTGAGAGAAAGCAATTTGGGCATCGCTCTTGATCCTCAACCTCCTGTTCCAGCAGGGAGAGGCCCCTGGTTGGTCACAGCAACCTGGATTTCTGTCCTCCAAACTTTCCTTCAGGGTCCCACCAGCCCTGGTTTGGCCAAAGGCTCTGCCCCAAAGCCAAAGTGTCCCCAAGGGCTGGAGGCAAATCCAAACCCACCTCCCAACCCTGAGCTTCTGCTGCAGCACCTGCAGAGAACGTTGGGAGCAGTGATTGGGGCTTGGAGAGTTCCCAGCCCCAGCTGGACTGGTGTGAGTGCCTGCACTGGTGTGCACTGGTTGTACTGGGGGTGCACACTGCGGGATCCACTCAGTCCTGAATCCCAGGCCAGGAATCTGACTCTTTTGCATTGAATCTTTTGGGCTTTGGGCACCAAACTGGAGCAGCTAAACCAGGCAGAAGGTTGAGCTGGAAAGGAGCACCAGCCTCCCAAACCCCACTCCAGCTCTGGCCTTGGTAGCTGCCACTTCCAGACGGATCAAGACGTGGTGGATTCTCCCTCAGTGCCACATCCACAGAATCACAGAATGGATTGGGCTGGATCCAGTGGGGTTGGATCAAGGGTTGGACTTGATGCTCTCGGAGGTCTTTTCCAACCTGCTGTGCCGGCTGCTGCAAATCTGGAGTGGCAGCTGACCCAATAAACGGATTTTGCAGATGTCTTTGCTGTGATTTTATGTTGGCACTTGAAATTTAGCAAGAAGCGCCGTGGTCCTTTTGCAGAGCCGTGTCTGGTACTGCTGATGCTTTTATTGCAACCCCTTTAGTCTGTGATATTTAAGGTCAGAAACTGTAAGTGTGTGTGTGCTATTCTTTTTTAACCCTGGGGCCTCTTATACTGTAGTGTCATGAAAGATCCTAAAGCTTTGAGGGGGAAAAAAAATGGAAATACTTCATTTTATGAAGCAGTTTTGGGGTCAGTTTTTGTGAAATGAATGCTTTTATGTTGGATGGTTTAAAGCCCATCTGTTAACTGAAACCAAGCCTGAGAGAAGTTGCAGTTGTGTTTCCTATTAGTCTTGTATCTTTCCTATTAGTCATGTATGAAAGAATACAGAGCCATCCAGCAGAATTCCAAACAGGAATGGGAAAAGCAGATGTGAAGCTGTTGCCTTGTTGCTTTTCTCTTACAGGAGCGAATAATTATTAATGGATCACAAAAATACTGTGAGAGCAGTTGTCTAAAGTGTTATCAGAGTCCCTGCTCAAGGTGTCCTTCTGATCATTGCATATTGCAGGTGAAAATTGGCTTATTTCGCTCGGCGACGCTGAAGAGGGTTTGAAAAATAGATCATGGATGTTGTGTCTGGGAGCCTACAGTGAAAGATAAAATGCACAATTTTAAATAGTTAAGCACTGCAAGTCTCTCAGGGCTCATTTATTATGTTGTCATGGTGAGCCAGGAATAAAAAAATAAAATAAAAAGGCTGTTCCTTGGGTAGTTGGTACTTAGGGGCAGTTTTCTTTTACAAGAGCTCCTCGCTGGCTGAAGGAAAGATCTTGGAGAAAAAGAACAAACTTTATTTCTCAAATAAATTCAGCCGAGAGCTCCCAGCCTTCTGTGAGCCTGCACCGAGTTATTGTGAGTGCACACTGAGGGAGAGCCACACTGGCTGCTGTGTGACCACAGTGTCCCCCTTGGAATTCCAGAGGCAGCGGGAAGGGCAGGGCAGGGCAGGCTGAGTGCTGGGCCTGGCCTGGGCTCCCTGGCCAGGGCTCTGGGTGGGCAGGTCCGGGGGCACCCGTTGGACAATTCTTTGTGTGTGAAGCAGCAGGTCCTCTCCTCCCTGGATAATGTCTCCTTAGGGATATTTCTTCCGGACCTTCTCTCTTTCCCACTCTTCCCTTGCAGCCAAATGGGGGAATGTGTGAAGTTGTGTCTGTGCAGAGCTCCGTTTGTCACAGAGAGATGGTAATTTCTCTGCTGACTTCTGTCCTGATGGAAGGTCATGGGTTGCACCTGGGAGATGATGAGTTTGCAGTCTCTGGGGTTTGTGTCCAGGCTGTCCCAGCGTGGTTCCCTGACTGTGAAAAGTGGCATTCTCAGATTCCAGTGATAGTCCCTTTAATTTCCCTTTGCTCCTCTTGGATTCTAGAAAAGGTTAATTAGTTATTCACTGACCTTGATAGAAAAGGATTCTTTTTTAGGATATAATATTAAAAGATGTTCTACTGGGGTATGAAGGTAACACCACAAGGGGGTACTACAATTTTATCAAATTTGCCTTGGTAAGTTGTTTTATTAAAGTAAAGTGATTACAGCCTGCAGAGTTAATTTTAATAAGCTCATACACCCCAGCAAGTTGGAAACCTAAATGATACAATTAATTTAAATGTAGAGAATGTAGAGAAGCTTAGGAAGGTCATTTGGGTGTTTCACTGAGCTTGTACATGGGCTTGGCAGTGTAAAGGGGGTTTCTCAGCGCGGGCTCCGGGAGATCCCGGGGTGTTCTCACTGCCCTGTGTGGGAGGATGTTGACACAGCCCTGCAAGAACTGCCTTCTCTGGAAAGCGTTTTCATGTCAGGAAAAGAACCCTTTCCTCTCTCAGCTGACTGGGATGTGGGGGGAGGTTAATGGTCTTAACACCTGGATGGAGGGGGAGGTTTATTAGGGCTTTTTTTCAACGGAAAAATTCATCCTCTGGCCTTCCTCTATTAGTGGGGTAATTACTCTTGATTAAAATGCATTGCTGTGACTTGGGGGAAGGTGGGTGGGTGTCAAACCCCCCGGGGCTGCCCTGGGGAACACGAGAAGGAGGTGGTGGAGCTGCTGCCAGTGGTCCCTGATGCCTTTGGAGGTTTGGAGGAGCTCCAGAGAGCCAAGCTGGAGAGCAGGGGAGGAATGATGTGTCAGTAGAACACGAGACAAATATTTGTCCTAATTTCCACAGAAGAGAATGAATTTGTCATTCCTATGATGCTGCTGAGTGAGTTTTACTCTCATTAGGAGGTTCCTGAGAACCCCCATTGCCCCCAGGATGCAGAAAACCAGATTGCACGTCAGCAAACTGGTGGAGAGGCTGCTGTGCCTGGGACACTAATTGGGAATGACTTAATGACGTGGGGTTCTCCAAATGCTTTTCAAGCTGCTTTCAGTGGCTGTTTGCAGTGCTACTGAAATCCTCCCAAAGCTGGGGTGTGGGTTGGGGAACGGTGTCTCCAACGGCCACAGAGTGCTGTTTGTGCTGGCCAGGATGTCCCAAGGCCATTCCGTGGGTCGGTGTGCGCCCAAGGAGCATCATCAGAACAAGTTAGTGAAGAGCCTCAGGAGTCTGCTCCTCCCCACAAGGACCAGGGGCTGCATTTAGGGACATTTATTTAGGGACATTTATTTAGGGACTTCTGGGTGCAGCACAAGGCTTGCATTTCCCTGAGTGTGAGTTTTGCCTCTGGTCAGGAAAGCTGAAGACAAAACATGCCAAAGTTGGGAGTTGTGATAGGAGTGTTGAGTCACAGAGCCCTCACAGGTAACTTTTTCCCAAGGAAAACCCAAATGAGTGTGTTCTAGAATTGTATAACAAATCAGTGGGGTTGAATTATCAAATTATATGCACAATTAAATTTTTATTAAATAAGGAACAGCGTATGCAATATCTGCTAATCTGGTGCAGTATGACAGGTTTGTGAGTTGAACACTCCATGTGCTGAGCCTCTGCTCTCCGGGGACCCGTTGGCGACGTGGGGCACTCAGCAACTGAAAAGGAAATTAGAAAATTAGTCACTTGAGTAATTTAAACATGCAAATAAGTGTCCCGACTGTGGTGATACCAGATTTAGCTGAATTTACTCAGGCTGCTTTGACTTTATCACCCTAATTATTCCAGCTTTGTGTCAGGCTGAAGGAAGCAGGGAGCCAGAATTCTCTGCCAGAGAAGTTCCTCCTGGTGCTGTTACTGCACTGAGTGTTCACCAACGCACTCACTGGGAAAAACTTATTCCGAGGGGGCTTTCCCTGCTAATTAGCAGAACAAAGGCAATCAGTACTGTTCCATCACCAGAGACTTGAGAACTCTTGGATTTGCTGTGCCAGGCTGAGTGAGGTACGAGGTGTGTGTGTTCTGACAGCAAACGTACAGCTCAGCTGAGGGGACTCCTGTGCTGGAGCCCCTCAGGAGTTCTGTGAAAATTACCTGGTTAGGTAATGATTTTTTTTCTCAGAGCCATCTCCTTGCGTGGCTTCAACTTTAAAACTTAGCTGGCTCCATGGAAATATCAATTATTTTAGAAATCTTATCTACAAGCAACTAGTTGTGAGAGAAATGCTGATGGGAATAAGCACGTGACCCATGGCACGTGCAGGGCTGTTTTCAGGCTTGTATTAATATTAAAAGAATGTTAATATAAAACATTAAGATAAGAAATCAGGGGCCAGTCTCCACCTCCATGAAGCCCAGGAGCTCCTGCTGAGCAGCAAGCACAGAAGTTCTGTGATTACATTGATTTAGCCTCATTATTGCCATTTGGGTGCCCCTTCTGAAGATGTAAGATTTATTATTTTAAAGGTTTCTTGATGATAAAATGCTGAGAGTCTGACAGACATTTTGTCTTAGTTTTTGGCATGACTCTTTAAAGGTTTTCCTTCAGGGAATGCACAGAACAACACCATTTTTCACATGAATAAATGAAAATAATCTTTGCAGCCATGGATGCTTCTTAATATTAGTTGAAAGTGAAGTCACACCCAAGGCTTCC
>JAOXXN010000162.1:771708-786965 GCA_026770055.1 Myrmophylax atrothorax | reverse complement strand
GTGTCCCAGGCCAGGCTGGACAGGGCTTGGAGCAACCTGGGATAGTGGGAGGTGTCCCTGCCCATGGCAGGGGGTGGGACTAAATGAGCTTTAAGGTCTCTTCCAATCCAAACCATTCCATGATTCTAATTTAAATTTAAAATGCAAAAAGAAAAACTGTGTGGAATTCAAAATGACTTTAAAATTGCTGAAAGAATGTATGGGAAGAGTTTTAGGCAAAATAAAGCTGCTCAAACCAAAGTAAGTGTCCAGATCTGCTGAGACACGTGTTTGGGGCAGCGTTTTCCTGAATTCCCAGCTTTAGCAGAGTCTCCAGGTAACAGATTTTATACTTAAATGTCCAACTTCAAAGAGAAATGACAGCAGAAGCAGCCTTGCTTTTATTTTTAATTAAAAATTCAAAAGCATTACCTGAGTGGACCCCAAAAGTTAAAAAGCAGAAGGCAAATAAAATGTTATGTCTTTTAATGTGTTTGAAGTTGAATCTTACAATTGCTGGCTCTGGTTACCCCGGGTTTGTGCCTGGGTGGGGTGGGTGTCCCGGGCCAGGCTGGCAGTGCAGGGCGTGGGGGAAGTGTAGTTTGCAGAGGCTGGGGGTTTTAATTATTACTAAAATCATTTACGAGTAGACCAGCAGTAGTGGGTGCAGTGGAAGTGCCATGGTTTCAATGACTTTGGGACCTTGCAGCACCAGAAAATGCTGTTAAATAAGAAAACGCACCTAAAACTGAGCCCTTGCTGACTGTTGTGTCCCCTTGGGAAGGGCACGGCGAGTGTGGCACCCGCCCTGGGTGTGGGCAGGGCCCGTGGCTCCCTCCCTGCCCTCCCTGTGTCCAGCCAGGGACGGCTTTGGAGGCCCAGCCGAGAACTGCAGCCCTGCAGGAGCTGCTGGTCCTTCCCGTGCTGCCCAGGGCTCTCTGTCCCGTCCTGCAGTGCTACCAGAGGGCCACCAGCCTCGCTCTGCCTGCCTTCCAAATAACCGGCTTAATCATCCTCTGCTTCTAATTAAAGTTTGGAGTCGGTCACATGTGTTGGAAATCTGTGCAAGGAGAACTTACTTGACTAATAAAAATTAGCCTCCTGTGGGGTTTACCTGAGCAACTGGGAGGACACACCAGCTCCAGGCTGTCGGAGCAGGTAAAGCCTCTGCTGCTCCGGGAGCTGGCGCAGGAGCGAGCCAGGGACCGGCCTCAGCCCCTTAATAAAAGCCATTATTTCAGCTCCTGCACAGTTTGGAGTCCAGCCATAACGTGGGCTGGGAACACCTTGTAAAACTTACAGATGAGCCCCTGCTTTCAGTGGCCCGAGGCCAAACTTCCGTTTGGCTCCCTTGTTCTCTCCGCAGAGTTGGCTGCGGTGGCGTTTCTGTCCAAGGGGCGGCTGAGACGGCAGCAGTGGCTGTGGGAGGGTCTCCACCGCCACGTGCTCTTTGGGAGGGGCTTTCCTACTGCCATTGGTGACAGTACCCAAACTTTCCTAGGCTTTGCCGTGGTTTTCTGTTGGGGGTATGACCCAGTACTCCAGGGTCTCCTTGAGACTGGAACAGGTTACCCAGAGAGGGTGTAGAGTCTCCCTCACTGGAGACACTCCAAAGCCATCTGGATGCAACGTGCTCTGGGATGACCCTGCTAGAGCAGGAGGTTGGACCAGATGACCCACTGTGGTCCCTTCCAACCTGACCCATCCTGTGGTCCTGTGAGAAGCTCAGCTTAAGTCAAGTGTGGGATTTGTTACCCTCAAACCAAGGGGAGGTAGCTCGCTGTGGGTCTGGTTGGGCTGTGATAGCCCATGTGCTGCCTGGTGGCCACATCTCAGCCCCTGCACTGGGGACAGTCACCTGCTGTCAGTGCTCACCTGGTGCCAGGGCAGGGAAGGCCCTAGGAGGACTTTGCCACATGGGACAGCCCTGTTTGCCCAAAGCCTCTGACTCAGAGTCAGTCAATTGAAACAACACTGTGAAACCTAAAAAAAAAAAATCAATGTTTGCTCAACAAGGCTCTATAGAAAACATTTGTGACTTGAGTTAATTTTATTCCCATCCTCTAATATTTTATTGATCAAATTCTGTATTAACTTCCAAGACTTTCTGTTGAGGATTGATGTCAGGTTAAGTAACCTGTAGTTACAAGTCCCGCTTGCTCTGGGTGAGTGTGCAGATAATCTGCAGCTTTTCCGGAGTTCTGTGATTTCCCTGCTCTGGGAACTTTTCTGTTACTATTGCCAGATTAGGGATCTCTCCTGGCAACTCTGTTACAATGTAGGAGCCCAGGGCACCCAGGGGCTGTTGGATTTTA
This sequence comes from Myrmophylax atrothorax, assembly GCA_026770055.1. Lineage (NCBI taxonomy): Eukaryota > Metazoa > Chordata > Aves > Passeriformes > Thamnophilidae > Myrmophylax > Myrmophylax atrothorax. The sequence continues at coordinate 784,671 of JAOXXN010000162.1, read as the reverse complement.
CACAGCTGAACACTCCCGGTGCCCAGAAATCCTCAGAGCAGTTCGTGGGCTTTGATTGGAGTGTGCTGGCTGAGTCTTACCTAACAAAATGTTTGTGGACCACTCCTGCCCTGTCTGGCTTTTTATTAATAATATAATCATCTCCATCCAATAATAAAGCAGTTCTTGGAGTTTCTTCTGATCCTTATATGCTGAACACACTCCTCTATTCTGTCCAGAGTCTGGGCAGCCCAGACTTTGACATCTGCCTTCTTCTGTCAGTGCCCAATGCCTCAAAATACCGACAACTGTATTGATTCCTGTTCCTTTTCCCTCACTGTAACATGAGGCTGGTCTGGAGCTCTGACTGGAAGAGGCAGTTTGGAGATGCTGCCGTTGCACAGGGCAGGCAGCCATGGGGGTTTGTCCCTGCCCCTCTGCAGGGTCTGCTCACAGCAATGCCAGTCCGAGGGCCCCGTCCTTTCCTCGAGGTGTTCGGTGGCCTGGGATTGGGCATCTCCAAAGGTCTGATGACAAGGGCAATAGTAAACAGCTCTTCCCTTAAGCCACCAGCTGTAAGACTGAAGTTTATTTCTGCAAACAGAGATTTCTTGTGGTCGAGCCCAAGCTGGGACAGCCTGCTGGGAAACAGAGCATTCACTTCCATTGCTCCATGTTTAGGCAAAACTCCTGCAATCTTGTGTTCACTGCTCCTGCAGTCAATGCAGAGTCTCCAGAACAAATCTGTGACCACTTGCCAAAAAACTGCCCTACAGCAACTTTCAACTCCTCAGCTGTCGGCAGGTTTAGAGGGAGTGTTGTTTCTGTAACTGACAAGGGCTGTCCCTTGGGCTGAGCTTTGGAACAGATTGTGAAGATGACAATCTCCCTTTGGATGATTTTTCCCACTACAAGCACCTTTAGGCTGCTCTGAAGTTTTCTCTTTGAATGTTTGAAAGCGAAGTGCTCAGATTTCTGGATAAGATAATACAGAACTACCACAGCCCGAAATTGGAGGGTTCACTGTGCTGGTTCCTTCTGATCCGAACAAAGCCTGCGGGCTCCGGGGCGGGTGTGAGCACCTCCTGCACGGTCGGGTTGCTGGGCTGAGCTGCAAACAGGGGACTCACAGGGTTTGCACCAGCATCTCGGAGCTCCCTGAGTGCTCTGCAGTGGGGAGGAGATGCTGGTGGCAGAAAACTGAGAGGCAGGTTCAAAGCAGCCCCGCAGATGTGGGAGTTGTAGCAAAGGGCTGTGACCTCACCCAAGTCCTACCCCAGCATTTTTGATGAACAATGAGTCATGAGGGGTTTTGTACAGGTACAACACCAGGTTATTTATAGAAATTCGAAACAGGAAAGGGGAAAAATGAAATTCAGCCTTGAAAAATCCCCCTGAAGCAGCTGCCTGCGTATGAAAGTGCTAATCCATCCCAGGCCTGTTCCGCGGGACCCCGGGCGGCAGAGATGCTCAGAGAGGCTTCAGGGCGCAGCAGGCACCGAGGGAGACCAAGAGTTTGCAGTGCCATGTAGGAAAAATGAACAGTTTGGGGCTGCCTGCACTAAACCATCCTGGCAAAGAGCAGGAAAACATCGTGACCCCCGTAGTGCCCTGTGGCTGCAGCTGGGAAATCTGCTCTGTCCTGGCACCACGGCAGCAGAGCTCTGCTCACCAACTGGAACAAGTTCACAGGAAAGCAACAAAGAGAACTGGGGACCTGGAAGAATTGATTTATGAGAAGAGATTAGGAGAGGTCAATTGTTGCAGCCTGGCTCCTCAGTGACTCAGCAGCCACATGAGCATGCAAGGATGCCCTCGGCTGGGAGCAGCCTTGCAAAGGGCTGGGGTCCAGCAGAATGTCCATCTTATCAGCCATGGGTGAGGGGCTGAATTTAACAGGAGAAACACTTAGACAGTGGTAGGAAAAAAGCAACCAATAATGAAATCTTTAACCAAAAGTCTCTCAAAGACAGGAGGAAATTCAGGTTTAGGGTGTTTCAAAGCAGGGCTCGGTGTCAGCAGAGTTCAGAGTACAGTGAAATGCTGGATGTCACTGAGGTGTCCACAACCATTTGACGCTGTCACCATTCCCAAATGCCAGAAGTGCAGAGATTCCTGAAGGCACCTGATAGCACACAGATTCTTTGGTATTGTAGGTGCAAGCTGAACACTTTTCTCCTGAGAAACCTGTATGTGGGTATGGATGAAAACTGCTTCTGGAGCTCTGGGGCTCTGCACAGAGGTCACCCCTTCACTCTCCACTGCAGCACCACCTCCTTGGTCCTTCAGATGTTTTGACCAGCCTTCTGCATCCCAGGCCCAGATGCTGAGTGGTGGCCCCACCTTGTCTGTGCAATAACTCCCAGATAGGTCACAAATGTGGCCAGCCCGTTGGGAGGGGGTTGCTGTGGGGCAGCCAGGGAGGAGGTTTCTGCTGGACTTTCCTCCCCAGGAGGTTTCTGTTGGACTTGCCCCATCACAGGCAATGAGGCTGTGCAGGTAAATGCTGCACATCTGGCAGCCTGTTCTGGGCTGGCCTGGAGTTGTCTGGTGTAAAATAAAGCCAAGTGCTCGTAAACTCACCAGCCTGCAGTGATAAAACACTGGTCTCAAGATGCTCCTGGCAGGTAAATGGGGCACAGCAGGACTGGGGCGCTCAGAGGCACCTCTGTGGTGGCTCAGGGGTGACAGCAGCGCTCTCAGCACAGGCCCTGGCGTGGGACCTGCTCGGTCACTCTCACACTTGCTGTGCTGGAGCATCTCTATGACAAACAGGTGGGAGAATGTGTCCAGGGAGTGCCAGCAGACTCCAGCTGATGAGATGGAAACGGCGATGAAAGTGTTTTCTGCACTTGCTTCATTTCAGGCTGTGAGCTGTTAACACAGGGCTGTGATACATAATGAACGAGTTTCCTTTGCCAGTAAAGGAGAAGCCAGAGGCATCCCAGCACAAGGAACGAACACCAAGGACACTGTCTGAGCACGGGGAGCCCCTGTGGGGACTCTGTGCTGCCCTGCCCTGCAGCATCAGGCTCTACACAAGTGGCTTCTGTGTCCCTGACCTTGTTCTGGCACGGGCAGTGCATGAAACCACCTGTTCAGAGCTGAGCTTGGGAACAAGAGAGGAAAGGGGTATCTGAGATGGAGGGTAAAGCATGGGGCCTTTCCAACATGTGGGCCCTTTCCCTGGCCCTCAGGAGTGGCCCCCAGAAGTTACCCTGGCAATCCTAAGGCCTGGTTCAGGGGCCACTGGCTGCTTAGAAAAGGAGGAGTTGTGCTGAGTGTCTGTGTGCAGGAGCAGCTGCCCCGGCTGGCACAGACCTGGGCACGTGTGTGTGTGCCCAGGTGACACTGGGGACACCCTGCCCTGTGCCTGGCAGCTGCCCTGGGTTTGCTTTGATAACCTGCACCGTTGGGGGTTGGTGCCCTTCTCTGTTCCGGAGCAGCCTGACAGTCCCTCGTGCACAGATCCTGCTTTGTTCAAGTATTCATCCTTTGCTTGAATTATTTATTTATTCATTTTCCCCCTTCATTTTTCCTTCTGTCTTTCCCCTGCTGGTGCCAGATGAATTCCTGTTTCTCCAGCAGCTCAGCAGGGCAGGGATTAATATGGCTGGACTGTGGCCACAACCACACCGGGCAGTGCAGTGACATCCTGGGAAAAACAGTAAAACAAAAAGAAAAAGCAAAGTATGCAGCAGTTAGAAATAGGGGGGGAAACTCTGTGTGCCTCTTCTTCCTTTTCACAGCATCTCCAGTCCCCTCAGAGAGGAAAATATAATGCAAATCTTTAACAGAAGGTAAAATTGAGAGTGCAAATACCAACCTATATTGAAAGAAACTGCAAGCTCTGGACCCCAAACCACACAAACTTTAAGAGCTTGGTGATGATGGGCCTGTTCTCCCATCATGGTGGTTCTGAGCAGTGGGCTGTGGGAGGGACTGTCTCCTTTGCTGCTGTCCTTCTGCTAATGGCATGATGGATTCTGATTACTCTGCAGTTGCATCCCAGCACTGTGGAAGGCCACGGTAACTATTTGGGACATCAGTTTTCCTTCTGCCAACTTTCAGGATCATTTTATAGGATTAATATTCAATAAAACCCCCTTAACATTAAAAAAATGCTTAGTCCCCCACTTGTTATTAAATTCTTTTCCTGTGCCGTCCTGCGGCTGCTTTGATGTAAAGTCCTGCAGGTTCTGGAAGGGGCCGCCGTGATTACACTAATGTGCTCTGCTCTTTCTGCTATTCCTACAGGGAAAATAAACCCCACATTAGTTCCTTATTAGTACCTGACTTGGAGAAGTTAAAAAGTGCCAGAAAAAGGTTAACCAGAGTCAAGTACACATAAGAGAGCTGTGATTATTAGTGTTAGGGGAGCCATTTGAAAAAAACATTTCTGCTTTTACAGAAGAATTTATTGGTGTCTTTGCTTCTGGCTGCTTTATGCATTTTAATAAAGCAGTAGCAGCAATACCAGGGGGGAGTTGGTTGTGCCTGGTCCAGAGAAAGACTTTCTCTGTGCGATGTGCCCCTGTGCCCAGCCCAGGGGGGAGCCCAGGGACGAGCCCAGCACCCAGCACTGCCCAGGGGTTCTCACTCCCAAACACCAGCTCAGGGCAGGCTCTGCCCCTGCCAGCACACGGCTGGGATCCATTCACAGAGCCAGTGAAACCAAGGCAGTAATTGCTTTTGTGTGTTAAAAGTTACATCCAGCCTACCAGCAGCTCTGGCAGTTTCCCTGCCAAATGCCTGGCATGATTTGGAAAACGTGCTGTGCTGGGAGCAGCCCCAGGCCCAGCTGCACCCACACACTGGGTGAAACACGGGGGGCTGGATGCAGCTGGCCCAGAGGAGCCTTTTTGGTCAGGGAGGTGCTAAAATGCTTCTTGTGCGTGGGGAGGGGTTTGTGCTCCCCTGAGGCACCTGCTGGCCTGGGGTAACAGTTCTTTGCTGACATTTATCTGTGGGTGTGCTCAATTGTTTAATTTCACCACTGAAGACCTGTCATTTATTCATGAAAAACTCTGATATTGTTCATCCTTCACAGCTACAATTTAATAATAACAACACATTTTAACCACCTCAGAGTGGTGAGGGCCTGGCACAGGTTACCCAGAGAAGCTGTGGCTGCCTGTCTTGGGTTGACAGAAGTGTCCAAGGCCAGGCTGGACAGGGCTTGGAGCACCCTGGGCTGGTGGGAGGTGTCCCTGCCCATGGCAGGGGGAGGCACTGGATGGGCTTTAATGCTCCTTCCCACCCAAACCATTCCATGACTCTCTATGATAACACACTTTGGGGGTGCATCCTGAGGGCAGGACTTTGCTCTATAATCCCTCTCTTCAGCTCTCTGGAGCTGTTCTGGTGTTTGCACACGCGGGGTCTGGTCTCAGAGCCGCTGCCTGTTGCTGTAACGCTGCTGTCTCAGCAGTGCTAATTCCTCCCAGGGTGAGGAACAGTCCCATTCATCCATTGGGGAGAGTAGGAAAGGATTTGCTTTGCAGGCCCGTAAGCCCATCTGCTCTGCCACATCTGGAAAGGCTCACGCTGTCTGTCCTCTTAGTGCACTGGGACAAGACTTCTGATGGAAACACTTAATTCTCAAAGCAGTGCTGGAGAATGATAAATCCTTTGTGAAATGTGGATTTGCATTTAAGATTCTTTCCTGCTCCCATTGTCTGTGGGACGTTTTACTCATCTTCATTTCCACTGCCCCAAGTCTAAACTCCTAATCCCCTCTCCTGATGCTTCAGCTTGAGCTGGTGCTCCTCCATTACTCCTTCATTTCCGTGGTTTGCAGGGCCCAGGCTCCATCTCAGCCCCCTTCCCTGCCCTGGAATCCTTGCCAGTTTTCTCCAGTTCTCCGCTGCTGCTTTACTGAGCATTCCCATCTCGTGGTCCCTGATTCCCCTCCTCCCAACCCATCCCTGCCCATCACCAGAGCAGCTCCCACTGCAGATCCAAAGCCAGGGGTGCTCCCAGCCTTTGGTTTGGATCAGCCACAACGAGAAACTCCAAAGGGCACTTTGGTAAATACAGATCCTGTCCAGTCAACCCAATTCCCAGGAGAATCCCACCCTGGGAGTGTCCAAGGTTGGACAGGGCTTGGAGCAATCTGGGACAGTGGGAGGTGCCCCTGCCCATGGCAGGGGGTGGCACTGGGTGGGCTTTGAGGCCCCTTCCCACCCAAACCATTCCATGATTTCCTGTTCAGCGCTGCTCTGCCATGGCCTCACAGCCTCTCTGCACCCTCTGGGGTGGCTGCACATTTGCTGGGAGAAGGAACTTTCCCCAAAGTGTCCCAATCAATACTTTGTTCTTGAACTGAGCAGGCCAATCAAGCAGAGAGTGGGGGGTTTGCCTGGGGCAGGAGCTGCTCTGTGGGTGTGGGGGCAGCGAGGCAGGGCTGTGCCCTGGAGGGGGCAGAGCAGGAGGGGCTGTTGTCCCTCCAGGGGCAAGGCAGCATCTCAGAACAGTCTGGGAAATGCTGAAAAATTGTTGGAAATTATGGAGTTGAAACTCAATTATAAGAGACACCCAAACCTCCACTCTTACTCATTTCTTTTCCATTCCTGGGCATGGACTGGAGAGAAACTGTCTGGCCAAACCAGCCCCTCTGCATCAAAAAGCAGCCTCAAATCAAAGAGGGAATTAAACCACCAGTTCCTTAATGATGGGCTGGAGGCAGCATTTTATTTCATACTTTGTCCCTGCAATTTCCCCCTTTGTTTTACAGGGTATGACTTTACCAAAAATAGGCAAAGGAAGAAAATAAAGTTGAAAACTTCTGGGGACCAGCCAAGTTTTCCATGCTGAAAATCAATTATTGCCTAATATTTTCAAGGCGAGATCCCCACGCTCTGGCACGAGGCCAGTTCACCCACCTTCACCTGCTTTGTACTTTATTCACAAGAGTCAAAGATCCTGCTGATAAAACTTTTTATTTCCAGAGTTTGAGTTTCAAGGCGTTGCTGATTCTTCTGGCCAGAACTGGGGGGAGGAAGGCGAGTTCTTCCCTCGCTCTGGGTGTTGTGCACAGTGACCAACAACAACCACAACCATCCCATGAAATAAGTGATTGCTTTTGGAGAGGATTGCAGGGGGGCAGAATCAGACAGTGGCCATTGGAGAGGTGACTTTGCTGTGCCAGAGCTGCGAAAGATGGAAGCCATTTCTTTGCTCTTGGTAACGCTCCTTTCTGGCCCAGCAATTTATCAGAAATGTTAATCCAGCAATGTCAGTGTGTGTGCTGGGAGGAGGGAGGGAGGCAGGAGGGAGAAGGCATTTAAAATTAGCTTCGAAGTACTGTACATCTCATTAAAAATGTAATCATGCATAAAATGAGATCAATGAAAATTTATCTGAAAGTGCAAGGAAAAGGCGGTTTCTGGTGTGATACTGGGTATAATAGTCTCCATTTTAATTTAGTCAGTTTGCAACAAAAAATCCCTCCAGGCTAAATAAACCAGTTTCCCTCCCAGTTATTGTCTGGACAGCTAATTTTCTGCACCTTTCCCTCTAATACTCAACCTTATCTCTTGCTGGATAGAGGTTTCAATATATTGCAGAGTTTGTTTTCTTTACATTTTCTATTACTGCAATTTAATTTGCATGATAAATGATGAGAGGTAGAAAGATGATAAAAGGAAGCAGAACATTTCTTTATTAATTTTGTTTAAATTAGTGTAACTTTTTCCTGACTGTGCTTTTTACTCAGAAAGCCCACATAGAAATTATTTTAAGTCTCCATATTGCAGTTGGAAAACATTCAGTACCTGACAATAAGCTGCTGTTCCGTGCCATGGGCACGTTCTCGTTGTCGTGGTTTCCTCCTTGTGCTCTCACAATACTCTGGACCAGTTTGGGGAGATCCTTCCAGTACCTAAAGTGGCTCCAAGAGAGTTGAAGAGGGACTTTGAACACATGTCTGGAGGGACAGGACACAGGGAATGGCTTCTCACTGCCAGAGGGCAGGGTTAGATGGGATATTGGGAAGGAATGGAAGGAATTCTTGGCTGGGAGGGTGGGCAGGCCCTGGCACAGGGTGCCCAGAGAAGGTCCATGCCCTGCCATGGGCAGGGACACCTCCCACCAGCCCAGGCTGCTCCAAGCACTGTCCAACCTGGCCTGGAACACTCCCAGGGATCCAGGGGCAGCCACAGCCTCTCCGGGCACACTGTGCCCATGTATAAACTTTGGAAAATTCCCTTTTTCCTTCCCTGTGCTGTAAGAAAAATTCAGGGAACACACCAAAACGGTAAATAAAAATGACACTCGCAGGCAGTGCTGCTGCCTCGGCAGCCTGGGTGCTGCAGGCTGGGGGAGAAACCCTCCGGGCCCGGGCTTTTCCTGAAAGAAAAGGTGAAAGGGAGATTATTTACGTTTCAAATTCCCAAAGCTGGAAAATGCTGAACAAAGTTTTCTTTGGAGTCGTGTTCTGTTTCTGCCTTTGTCTTGGCTCTGCACAGCTCTGGAATGGGAATTTTGCTTTCCAGGTTTTCAGTGCAGTGATAATTTAATTTTTGGAGCCCTCACTGGCTGTGATCTCTCTAATCTAGGACTACTCTCTCTGTTTCAAGGGAGAGGAATTTCCCATCAGTTTCTGTGGGATATTTGTGGAACCTGCTGTGGCAGAGCTCACCTCCTCGCTGCTGGCTGCTCATCACCCTTGGCTTGCCCTTATGGAGAGTTTGGGGATCTCCTCCTGCCAGGGATCTACTTCAGAAGAACCTCAATGTGACTGTTTCTTGGGTCAGCCTTGGCTGCCCATCATGAAACCTTCTCTAGCAGTTCCTACAGGCTCTCCCAGTTACTTCTGTTGTGCATCTTCCAAAGGCATCATTATACACAAGGCTTGTAATATGAAAAATCCTCACTTTCCAGTTCAGATGAATTCCATGGCCATGACCCAGTGTGTTGCTTGCTGTTCTCCACGTCATGGTTCGATGCAATCCCTCTGGATGGATGTTTGTGTTACCGTGTTTTCTGCTCCATCCTACATGCCCAGACCAAAACAAACTCCCTTTTCTCCCTCTGGTTTTTGCTACCAGGCTCTGAACCTCCTTAGTTTCATTTGTCTGTTCAAAGTTGGTGCATGTTTTGACTTGCCACCCTTTAACACACTGACCTGTGGGATGTGATGTGTCAAATAACCTTTGAAAATCCTGTTTTCTTCCTGTCTGGAGTCCGTGTTACCTCTTTAAAAAATTCCAGCAGATTTGGCAAACAAGATTTGCCCTTTATAAGACTCTGCTGGCGACTTTTAATATCAGCTCACATTTCTCCAGATGTTTTGTGATCTCATCACTTATTAATGCCCCCATGATTCTGTCCTCTGCTGAGGTTCCACTCATTACTGCTAATGTGGCTGTGAATGCCTCCCCTCCTGCCTCCCCCTGCACTGCATCCCATGCCATGGATCTGCTCAGGATGGGTTAGAAGTGAAGGGAAAGAATCTTTTTTTCTTCTCAGATTTGAGGGATTTAGAAATACCTCCATTTTCTTAATCTATTACTTTATTACTGTTATTTAATAATCTCATCCAAAAGGAGTTGGGAAGTTTCCAGTGACACGTGCTGTGAGGATCCCTCACTTTTCCGGTCTGTCATTGCCTCATAATCCCTCCTGCAAATGTCATTCCAACTCCCAGAGTCAGACATATCTAATTCTTCTCCTCCTCTGGGCTCACTGGACTTTTCTCCTCCCTCCTGCCTCACACAGCCATGGCCACAGGACTGCGGCTGCCTCGGCTGCTTCTTGCAGGGACATGAGACGGAAATCTCTCTCCATCACCAGCCCTAAAGGAGGTGCTTTAACCCTTGTCCTGCTGTTGGCTGCCAGCAGCTGGTGTCAGCAGGGCACTGACCCTTCCTGGCTCTTTCACGGAGCTATGGAAAGGTTTTGCTGTTCTTGTGGGCTTGGAAATGTTGATTTTCCCTGGATTTCCAGAATGCTGTTTCAGAGCACGGACACTGTCTGTGCCTTCCACGTGCACAGCCAGGAGACAGAGTGTGTCAGCAAACACATCCACCTGGAGAGCCCGGGGGAGGTGGCACAGCATTTCCACTCAGTTCCTTCCTTCCAGAGTAATAAAACTCCATGGGGGAGCATGAGAACTTTTCCAAAGCTCTCCCTGCTTTGGGCCCGTTGGAGTGGCTGAGGATGGAGGGATGTCCCATGCTGCAAAAATTTATGGGAAACTTGTAAGCTCCATGAAGCGCCTGGAATTTGGATGGATCCGAGCCAGCCTCTCCATTACATGTCTGCAGCTCTCTCTGCATATTTGTGATTACCCTTATGAATAATGTAAGCCCTGCTTTCAGATGGGAAAGGCTTCAAGGAGGCAGGGAATGTGGCCGAGTGCTGGTAATGACCTCGGCATCCAGCACTTTCCCACTGGGTGCAGCAGTGCAGGCTCAGGGAGAGCCAATAAAGGGTCCTGGTAAAGGAGCAAAGATTCTTTTCTCTTGTGGTCCCCACTTGTATTTGTTCAATACAAGTGGCAGGGCTGGCGAGGAGGAACTCACAGTGGTGTCCTTGTGCAGCTTAAACCCAGCAGCTCTTATTTGGAAACACTCATGTCTGTGACAGTGGGTTTTCTCATGGCACTGACTCCTGGATCACTTGGATGCTGCTGTTGGACTTAAAAAAAATAAGTATTTTGTAAAAGTTTAACATTTTACTTCCTGGAACAAGGAGTATCCCCCCTCCTTCTTTCCAGGGAAATAAATTCTGTACCTTCACCCCTTGAATTTCACCACCTGGGAAATGCAGCAGGTGGCAAAGATGCTGGAAGCCATTTCAATGGTTCTAATGGGTGAGATGTTTGCATTGCCTGGGCCTGGATCAGAGGGATCTGTTGTGTTGGAGGCATTTGGATAAACTCATTTATGTCACCTGAGAAAACTGTACCTAAAGTTCCTCCATCAGTGTGTTCCTGTGGGTGGAGCGTGGCAGTGGCTGGAAGGGTCGTCTGTCCACAGAGCTGCTGCTCCTGCCGCCTGGAGGAAAAGGAATCCCTCAAACTGGGCTGGCAGGAGCACAGAGGGAGGCTTTTATCTTTTCCTTGCCCCGGTTTTGAGGGATGGTTCCAGAATATTTCCACTCATTTTGCTCACGCTTGTGGTACCCGCTGATGACACTTGGCCATCAGTCGCACTGAGCAGTGTTCTCTGCAGCTGGGGATGTGCCCACCCAGGTGCTGAACTTGGGCTCAACTTTTCCTTTGGTGGCTCCCCAAAATGCTGCAGTTCAGGTTTTTCACTGTTCACCTGGGGGAAGATGAGCTGTGCAAAGAAATGTTGCTTCATCCCCGACCTTCCCTCCTTCCCCCCGGTGAGCAGGACTCGGTGTTTGATCCATCAGCTCCACATTGGTGGCCCAGGCCCTGGGTTGTCCCTCCAGGAATGTGTGTCCTGTGTCCTCTTGGCTCCCACCTCAGCCTGTTCCTGCTGCTGTAGCGATCCCATGGGAAGGGGAGGGAGGGGGAAGGTTGGCTTCTACTTCTGATTCATCACTTTTATTGAACTTAAATTCTTTTGTTTTAATGCACACTTGATTGAGCCAGCATTTATCCAAACGGTTATGGTGTGTAGGAAAAGGAGACAGTTGAAGAAAGAACAAATGAATCTAATGTAAATCAAATACTTAACGCTTTTATAGAAACTACAAAGCCCTAAATGTGTATTCTTAATGGTAATTTTACAAAACTCCACCAGGCATCTTCAAATGGAGGTGTGACAGTGATTGTTTCAGGCTGGAGATGGCTTTCCTTTCACATGCTAATCATCTGCTCATGGTGATATTTCTCAGCATCGTTGGAGTCAGCGAATTGAATAATTTATGGAATGAGTTTTGTTGTAAATTTATTGTGTCACAAGCAGGTTGTAATTTCACTAACAGTACACTTATGTTATTAAGTAAAAAAAAAAAAGTGGTTGATAGGACGGTGCATTTGGAGGTTCTCTTGCTCCCTCCCCAACTAGTTCTCATCTTATATATTTTCAAACAGAGTATTTACCTAATTTTTATTCAGAATCTGATCCGAGAAGGGGAGCGAGATAGGACATTAACATAAGTGGGTTTGCATTTGCACACTATTGTTGAATCTGGTAGTCGTAAACAAATTACAGAAGATTTTATACAGACGGAAATAGCATTAAATGGCCCCGCCTTTGTTCGGTGCTCCCGAGGAATCGGCCTCAGCCACCAGGGACGGGGCGCCGGAGGCTCGGGCAGGTCTGCAGAGCAGGCAGCGCCTCCTGCCCTCCCCAGCTCAGGGATTGGGGTGCGGGAGGCGGTTTTGGGTGCCCAGGGCTGGGACCGGCAGCGCTCGGGGCTTGGCCAGGCTGTGCTGTCCCCATGGCGGGCCCGGGGCTCCACCGGTGCAGCCTCTGCAGAGCTTTCCTGCAGCCTCAGGACGGCTCCTTTGTGGCTGCAAACCAGCTGTTGCTCTGTCTGTAGCGGCCAGTTGTTGCCCTTGGGAATGCCCTGGCAATGTGGGGAGAGGCTGGTTGTGCCGGGCCGGGTTTGGCTCACTGTGCCACCCGCAGCACCTGCCAGTCCTCCAGGTGTTCCGCCCTGTCCAGTGTGCCTCTGTGCCAACCCCTGGAGCTCCTGCAGTGAGCTGGCTGTGCCACTGCCTTGGGCACAGCTGTCACCCCACGGTGCCACCGCGGGTCAGGAGCCCCTCCTGCCCCCCATCCCAGCAGGCCTGGCAGCTGGAAGCTCCTGGAGCTGAACTGGTGGGAGATGGAAACAGCGGGAAAGGCAGGAGTGTCAGGATTGTTTATTTAATCGTTTCAATATGCCAGTGTTAATACGTGTAATTACACACTATAAACACAGTTAATTACTTAAATGAACTAAATATTTTTGTGTCTCAACATAAAATTGCAATCAAAAGTTCCTCCTCATAAGACTTGTGCTCAAGTCCCTTTACCAGCCTTGTTGCTCTTCTCTGGACCCACTCCAACACCTCAATGT
>JAOXXN010000162.1:760515-771678 GCA_026770055.1 Myrmophylax atrothorax | reverse complement strand
AAGCATTTCTACATTTCATTCCTCAGATGAAATTCCTCTTAGAAGCATTGTATTGTAATTATGGTTGTGCGTGTTAAATTTTTAATTTGATTTTCAGTTGTCTATTCAATTGATATAATTGATGTGCATCCTTTCTCCCTCAGGATACAGGTTAATAACCTACTAACCTTGGGATGAAGGAATGATAAAAGGATCCCACACCAGAGTGCAAGGGACTGGTTGTAATATTTGGTTTTGGCTGTAGCCTTATTTTTTGTCCTTTGTAGCCTCTGGCATTTTGCACTTGCAAGGCCTTGACAGGCATTAAAAACATTAATTATTTTAATTTTAACCAAAAGAACTATTCACACTGAACCTACAAGGAGGATAATTAGATCCCCATTTGTGACTATCTTAGGAAACAAACAAAAGAAAAAAGTTTTACAAACAGAATCCCTTTCTGTTTATTCTCTGAGCAGGTACTCCTTGGTTTGTTTTGATTTTGCACTTGTTCACGCTGCAGTGGGGACTTGCCAAACAAGCAATGCACTTCCACAGAGGGTGATGAAAAAAGAAATGTTAGGTAAGATCGAGGCATTTGCTCCCTGTCGGTAGTGCCGGAGCAGGAGAAGGTGCAGAGGCAGCTGGTGAGACTCTTGGCAGGTTTGCTCTGCTGCAGTGAGTGGGTCCTGCCGAGCACGGCCCAAGGGCCAGTCCCCTGCTCTGCCCTCTGCAGAGCCACAGAGGGCCAGAGGTGTTGGTGCCGGGCTCTGGCAGTGCTGGCACAGCCCAGGGCACCGCGTGCCAGTCCCTGCGGAGCTGCCGCCGCAGCCGGGCCGAGCGGGGGGTTATTCCAGCAGGGAGGAACTCTCTTTCCTGGGTCTGGAGCTGGAAATGGAGCGATTCAGGAGCCAGCAGGAAGGGCAGAATTAGCACATGGCTGAGCCCACTCTCTGCTGGATGAGGCTGGAGGTCCCACGGGAACAGCAGGGCAGGAACCAGCCCTGGCTGTTTCTCACCTCCCTCTGCCCAGGGACAACGTGCCCTGAAGTGCTTTGGAGACAAACAACAAAATCGAGGTGTTGGGAACAGTAACTGAAACACTCCCAAATGCATTAAATAAACATCCCAACACATCCAAATCTCATGCTTCAGGAAGCTGGCAAGCTACCAAGTGCTGGGAGCTGGCAGCAAATGTGCCCTGGTGACCTGCCCGGCGCTGGCGTGGGCTCTGCCAGGCTCTCTGTGCCGGGCCCGGTGCTGGCAGTGCCAGGGTGCTGCAGGGAGCTCAGTGTCCTGCTGCCAGATGGCACTGCCCTTGGTGCTGCTCCTGTTCAACCAGCTGGGAGAGCTGGATAACCCGTCCCAAGGCAAACATTAAACGGACTGGCTTGTCTGGGTTGTATCCCAGTGCCATTCCAGTACCTTCCATGTGCCATCAGGGTAAGAGAGGGTCTGGGGAGGGCAGACCCCCATGTCTGTGGGGCAGTGATGGGTAATGAGCACCAGGGACTTTTTCTACAGTGATTCAGCTGGATTTGGAAATGAAAACTACTAAAGTTGTAAACCAGGACCCTTTAAGGAGCATTTTTGTACCTGGTAGGAAATTTGGACCTCCTATGTTTGCTGGCCAATGTAGTGGAGAGCTGCTTAAGACCTGCAAATGAGGACTGAGTTGATTAGATATAACCTGCACATTTATTCACTTAGTCCCAGAAATCAAAGAGCCTTTGAGTGTTGGAAATAGTGATTACAGGGAGAAACTTGTGCGAACTTCTCGGGCTGCTCCCTATCCCAGCTCTGACTCTGTGGCCATATCAACCAAGGCCAGATAATTTGCATTTAAACAGATTATACTAACCAGGAATATGTGCAGTGTTTACAGAAGCCAGCAGAACCAGCTCTGAGGCCTTTATAACTACATTCTGTGGCCTGTTCCTGTGGGGAGAAAATTGAGTTTTCTTGGAGAACGTCAGCTTGGACTTTCTTGACGTGTGTGGATAAAGCCTCATTTTTCAAGACATATGAGCAGAAGGACGTCGGTTCCTTAAAAATTCCTGTGTGGTGCAATCCTGGCAGTGTGCACAGCGAGGTGAAAGCTGCAGAGCTGGGCTGGTGGGGCACAAGCCACAGAGAGGCTCAGCAGCATAAACAGCGTAAGATGGATGAGCCACGTTGCTGGGGACGCCACTGCAGCTCCCAAATCGAATCAGAGACTCTGGGATTTCAAACTAATGGCACTTGCTGCTGAGAGAAAGCAGAGTCTGTTTTGTTCTGCTGGTCCACCCCCAGCTCTGTGTTGGTTCTTGTATCTTCTAGGGGGAAACCCAAAGCCTTAGAGGACACTGGTGCTGCAATCCCACCCCAAAATGAGTGTCTTTCTTTGCCCCGGTACTTGAAGTCTGTCAGAAACCCTGGGGTACAAAGTTAATATCCTTCTAAGGTTATTAGCATTCATTAGAAAACCTTGTTGGTTTAACCTGGTTGTGGTGGTGCCCTCAGTGACCTCCCTTGGGACAGTCCAACAGGATGTGTTACAGAAACACGTCTTGTTTTGACCCTGTTCATCTGCAGAAACGGTGACTGTACAAGCACACTCGGTTTTGCCTCTAGTCTACATTTCCTTCTGCTTATTAACATCGATTTTCAATGCCAGACGTGTTGCTGATTCCCCTCTTTCCTCACTACCCTCTCCTGTGCTAATTAACTTTTATCTTTTCTACGAACCATATTGAAGAGTATAAAACTTAGCTTGTGCCAGGGATGACTGGGCCAGGGTGTCACCCAAAGCTTCCAGCTACTGCCGTGCCAAAAGGTGGGCACAGATCTGGGCATCCTGTGAAACCCCCTGGCTAAAGCTTTTATAGAGCAGGTTTTGTTCCTGCTTTCATACAAATTGGTTTTTGCTTGGGGAACTCCCAGAGCCCTTTTAATTTCAGAACTTTCTTTTTGCCTTATGGTAGTTTGTTATGATTAGTGCTATTTATTGCTGTTGCAGGGCAGGCAGGAGCTGAGCCCAGCTCACAGGCTGGGGAATGAATGGCTGGTGCAGGCCAGGAGAGGTCCGTGGGCTGGTGGTGGAAGGCCAGGGCTGCCTCCAGGTCATCCCTGGGAAGGGCAGAGCGTGTGTTTAGCAGTTGTAAACCAGCAGTTAAACCACAGGCCCATTAGACTACTATTTTTGGTCTTCACATTTCTCTTTAAAATGTTTAATTCAGACTGTTCCAGTGTTGGACTCACTTGGGGAGCCGGTGCTGTGTGTATAGTCTGTCGCTGTCGGTTGGATCCGACCCCATCACTTCACTTTTCATCCTCTGATTCAGTGGTTACCCCCTGGAGATTTTGTTTTTGTATTTATAACCTGTGGATCTCAGACTAGGTAGCTCAAAAGGACTGGGTTTACTAACCCGGGTGTTTGCTTTGCATGTGCTTCTGACTGACCCCCAGAGCCTGAGGGAAGGGCACCGTTGTGATGCCCAACAGTTTTGCAGATGGACTTTGCCACTTCCCTTTCAAAAAATATTTATCCCACTTTTTGTGTGACTCTTTCTGTGTGAACACAGGACAGCAGCATCGGTGGTTATTCTCAAACTGCCAGTGACAACTTCCTGGTTCCTGAGCTGGTTGTCACTGGCGAGTGACTCCCTAACCCAAGAGCCCCGAGGGGCACAGCCAGCCCTGGGCACCCCCCTGCACCCCACGCCCTTTGCCTTCTCATCGTGCCAGTGCTACTGGTGAAAACCACGTGGTTCTGACCACAACATTCTGAGCAACTTCAGGCTTTATAGATTAAATCTCACGGCTTGAAGTGCACCCAAAGCTGACAGCAAGAGAGTTAATAACACTCTGAGTCTCCTGCCACGTCCTAAGGCTTTTTTCTTCGATATTATTCAAAATTTAGGCACCTTTCATATTAATTAAATGGTAACTTTCTGTATCCCACGATCAAACTATTCAATAATGCTTGCTCAGAGCAATCAGAAATGACAAAAATAAAGTACTAATATAATTTTATTATGAATGATTCGATCCCTGGGGTTTCTATCATATTAAACAAAGAAACAAATTAACCAGTGACTGAATTAAGTGGAGGAACTTGCATCATGTGGAGGCAATAGATTTCTTCATAGTTAAGCTGCCAGCTACTTTCATGCTTCAAGTCCAGTTTCCAAGTTTCCCCCTGAATTTCCTAGAAATGCTCTTGCTGCTGTGTATCAATGTATGTGTCAGCAAGGGGCTGGGGGTTTTAATAGGAAATACAGTAACAAACATCAGAAGAGGAATTTTGAATGTACTAATCTTCATTTCCAAATCTGCTGGATCAGTGATGTCCCTGAGGACAGTTGTGGCTCGGGCAGGTCTGTGTGGATGGCTGTGGGCAGCACCTCCCAAGCCTGACATCACTTCTTGTGCTGGATGGGACACTCTTGTTTATCGACTCTCTCACTTCACAGCTTTTAAAATAATGATAATCTTCTCTACTTCAGCTGTCAGCTGTCTGTAGGAGACCATTGCACATGTTACTGGGGTGGTGTGACACCAGTTTGCTGGGATGTGGTCACTGATGTCTAAGAACACCTGTGCCATCCATCCTGTACCTGTCAGACCAAACTGCAGGTCTGCTCTCCTTCTCCATCCATCCCACACCTGGCACACCCTGCTGTGGGTTCCCAGTCCTCTCCATCCATCCCACACCTGGCACACCCTGCTGTGGGTTCCCAGTCTCCTCCATCCATCCCACCGTGGCTCTCAGCCCTCCTGGCAGAGATGCTCCACATCTGCTGCACCAAGAGAGTCAAACAGGGAACATTATTAAGTCCCTCCACCTTTAATCCTGCAGTTCACCCTAATACACAGTATCAGATGCCTTTGGTCATGTATCTCTCTTTTTAGAAAAGATATTATTGTAACAGAGGGATAAATCAAAGTGGGGAGGGCGGGAGCGTGCCCGTTCTGGGCAGCCTCTGGTTTCAGCCGTTGCTCAGTAATGGGCAGCCTCTTGCTCCTCGCTATAAACATCTGGATGAGGAGGCTGAAAGAATTAAATTTTGTGCCTGAAAAATGACATATTGAGTAGGAGCTCTGCTTTCATCTCTGGGATCGTGTTTGGAGAAGGATCTGCGCGGACTCTCAGCGTTCACATTCTTTAACTGCTCCTCAAATTACTAATGCTTCACGTTGCTTTAATCCATTCGGCTGTAATAGCTTTATTAGATTAAACTCCCCGCTGAGCGAGTGAGGAACAGTGGGATTATCACACTTCCCTTTGAACAGCCAGTAAAGACAAAATAAATGGTTAACAAAATAGAGCAAATTCAGTTTGCAGGTGAGCTGCAGCTCCCAGCCCCGCGTGCTGGGCACGGGCTCCCAGCCTCCCTATTATTTGCTTGAAAAACGCCTCTTTAGCAGCCTGGAGAAATTCCAGAGGTAAAAAAGAAGTCCTAATGGAATAAAAGTTCCTCTTTCTCCTTTAGATGTGTTGCTAATTGCATTGTGCCCACTGCAGGGACAGTGTGAGGGAAACCTGAAACCTTATTTAAAAAAAAATTATTTTTAGCTTCACTTTTGCTGGAGCTGTAGGTGTGCCAGGAACAGCCTTTATCCAGTGTCTCCAGAGTGGGAATGCCTAATGACTGATTTTTTATTATTTTTTTAGCAAATCTAATTAACTATTTGAAGTATTCCATCGAGAGGCTCACGGTTACTATACACAAGCAGTGGGTGGCTCTTCTAGAGTCTCTTAAAACCTCAGTTTCTTCTCAGCATTCTTCAAATCCTCGTCTGCTGGAGAAATTTGAATTTTGTTATTAGTGACTGCTGGAAATCATAATTCAATAAAGACTAACTCATTTAAAAATGCTCCATGCTGAGCGTGCATTAGGTAACTTGGGAAACTTTGGAGACACAGAAAAACATATACTAATATCCAGGTCTACACAGGAAATTGGTATGGCACTGAGCAGCTTGAAGGAGGCTTTTTGTATGTTTTTAAGAAGCTGCAGAAAGGTTGGAAGGAATGCAGGTTTTTTCTAGTAAATCTATTCCTTCCCTCTGCCTGGCATTTTTTTCCTAACGCTCTGGCATCTGTCCAGAGGAACTGGAGCCCCCAACACGCAGGGGACAGTGCAAATACACACCATAAACATTTCTGTAATCCTTTCCTAGATGAGCAAAAAGCCATCGTGTTTCTCTTCCTGAACTCCAGGTATGTCCCTCATTGCTCATCTCAAATGAGTTTGGAAGTTCTAAGGATCTCTCCTGCCCCATCTCTCCCTATTCCCTTTACAGCAATAACCTCATGGCCAGAGGATATATAGAATGGGCCTCCTGCTCAGGTGCTGGAGCCACATCTGCAGCTGGGGCAGGTTTGGGAGGCCCTGGCCTTGAGCAAGGCTGTCCCTTCCCAACACGGGGCTCCTTCCCAGGACGCTGCCGGAGCTGTCCCCGCCGCGCCTCCTTTGCTGCTCCGCTTCACCCCAGGGAATACACAGGGGCATTTTTTCCCAATATCTTTCCCCACAAGTTGTTTCATCTTTAGAATCACAACATTTCCTGCCAACATCAGAGGTTTCCATTCTTGTCTGCTCTCTCCCTTGTTCTTTCTAGCCATTTTCAGACTTATATAGCCCTTGTGTTTCTTGCGCTCCCTCCCTTTCATCCCCCGTCCCCTCGCAGAGCCTCCCTCGTTTCAATTCTCCACTTACTGCCCTTCAGAAAACAATTCCCGTCTTCCACCTGGTTCTCCTCCTTTGTTGCTCTGGGGTTTGATTTCACCTCTCTTTGTCCACTTCCCCCTTCTTGTTTCTTTTTCTCTTATTTTCCCTCACCCTCTTTTTAAAATCGGAGAAAAGGATCAATATTGTCCCCCCCTCTGTTTGATGAGGTAGTGCTGGATGAACCCAGTGGTGAAGGAATTGTTGTCTCTGCAGAGAGGGAGGAGAAGAGGGGAAGGACCTGCTGTGCAGGCAGGGCCAGGCCCTGGTGATCCCAGGTCAGGCTGGACCAGCCTGCAGAAATATATGGAATTGCACAGATAAAAATCTGGGACAAAGGCCTGGGTTCTTTGCCCAGGCAAAATGCCCATGGAAACAGGCCGGTGTAGGTCAGAGGGGAGAGGCCAGTGTAGGTTGGTTACCCAGAGGCAATTTAGGAAAGTCTGACACACAGGAATGTCCTGTCAGTGTCACACCATGGCCACACATCTTCTACACTTGGGGTGCTTTCCCTGTGATCCCTGGAAGCTGCTGATCCAGAGGGAATTGGCATCCCTGCGCTGTACCTGCCATGCTCCAGAACCTGCCGTGAAGTGCAGCGCTCAGGGGGAACCCAGCCTGGTTTCTGGTGGGCTCTGGAGAGACCTCAGAGCCCCTTCCAGGGCCTAAAAAGGGGCTCCAAGAGAGCTGGAGAGGGACTTTGGACAAGGGCCTGCAGTGCCAGGACAATGGCTTCCCACTGCCAGAGGACGGGGATAGATGGGATGTTGGGGAGAAATCCTTCTCTGGCACAGGTTGCCCAGAGCAGCTGTGGCTGCCCCATCCGTGGCAGTGTCCCAGGCCAGGCTGGACAGGGCTTGGAGCGACCCGGGCTGGTGGGAGGTGCCCCTGCCCATGGCAGGGGGTGGGACTGGATAGGCTTTGAGGTCTCTTCCTGCCCAAACCAGGGTGGGATTCTGTGACTCCCAAAGTAATTTTAGGGGAGGTCGACTTTTTAAAAAGTTGTTTCCTTCCTCCTTCTTAACAATGTGTGAAAAGCAGGCAGCCTCCCCGCCCCGCCGCTCCGCTCGGGTGTCACCCGTGGGTCGCAGTGTCCCTGCAGCCCCCGGGCCGTCCGTGGCCCCCGGGCGGGCTCAGCTCCCCCCGGCGGGGCCCGTTATTGTCGCTTTGCTTGTGTCGGGTTGTTCCTCCCGGCCCCGACCCGGCCCCGACCGGGCCCGTCCCCACCGGGGCCCGCGCAGAGACTGCCCTGGGCACGTGGAGAGGGGCACGTGAAGGACGTGCGGAGAGGGGCGCGCGGAGAGAGAGGGGCGGGTGAAGGGGCGCGCGGAGAGGGCGCTGAGGGCACACTGAGGACTCACTGAGGGCGAGCGCAGCCCCCGGCCCGGCCGGCGCCTCAGCGGGTCCGGCGCGGCGCGAACGCGGCCCCGCTTGGTTCCAAACACCCCCGCCATTTGCTGCCCGCAGTCCGGAGCTCCGGGAGGGGCACGGCGGGCACCGCGCCCTGCGCCCGGGAACGGGGATGCTCCGCGAAGGACGGTCCGGGCGCCCCGAGCCCCGCCGATGGAGGAGCCGGCCCGGCCCGGCCCGGCCTGCAGGTGTGTGTGGGCTGATACAGTGCCGGGCTGAGCGTCTGGGCCACTTGTTATCTGTATTAATTATTGAATAACTATATTGAATGCATATATTGAGGGGGCGGGATTAGATGAGACTCGGAAACTCTTCCCTGTGAGGGTGGGCAGGCCCTGGCACAGGTGCCCAGAGCAGCTGTGGCTGCCCCATCCCTGGGAGTGTCCCAGGCCAGGTTGGACAGGGCTTGGAGCAGCCTGGGCTGGTGGGAGGTGTCCCTGCCCAGGGCAGGGGTGGGATGGGATGAGCTTTAAGGTCCTTTCCAACTGTTCCTGGATTCTATTAGTCTGCACTTCTAAACTGCCCAAATCTGCTCTTGTTTCAAAATAAATTTTTCAACATTTATTTGTAGTTGCTGTAAAAAGCAGATGATAATTCCAGCACGTTATTGAATTACACAACAGTTACTCAACAACAATTGAGCAAATGTTTAAAAACTAATGAACTTTGTGAATATTTTTTCTGGGACAGATTGTCACTGGAGCTTTAGAGTGCTGCAGTGCCCTGGAGCTGGGGGATATTTGGGAGGAAAACACCGTCCTGAATAATAATAAAAGGCTTTAATGTAAAATGAGATGAGCTTTAAGGTCCCTTCCAACCCAAGCAATTCCAGGATTCTGTGACTGGATAAGCAATTGGAAGTTAAAAGAAAACTCAGTAAATCCAGGATGGCTCTGCAGG
Organism: Myrmophylax atrothorax; assembly: GCA_026770055.1. Classification (NCBI taxonomy): domain Eukaryota; kingdom Metazoa; phylum Chordata; class Aves; order Passeriformes; family Thamnophilidae; genus Myrmophylax; species Myrmophylax atrothorax. Next base: position 762,676 of record JAOXXN010000162.1, on the reverse strand, counting down.
GCTTGGAATGGGTCAGCCTGAGAGCCAGGGCAAGCCTGCCCTGGAATAGCTTGAGAGCCTTCCTGGTTTTTTGGGTCAGTCTGAGGTAAATGCAGGTGCTGAAGGGCTTGGACTGTAAAGGCAGAAATGTGAAGCCAATGACCAGAAATCCCTGAATCCATTTGATGGGAGTTGGTGGCACATAACACTTATCCTTGGCCATTCCTTGTTTTGACCTCGTGCCTTCAGCCCCTGAGGTTCCTGTTTGTGCAGACAGAACTCCCTGGTGTCCTGTGCTCTGTCCCTGCTCCTTTGAGTGGATCAGGAGTAAATCAGTTCTTGGTACTGCAGCTGCCCAAACCTCAAATGTCAACTGTTTCATCTTGTTAGTCTTGACCTGGCTGAGCTCACCTGGAGCCAGAGCAGTCTGACAGTTGTTTGGAATTGATTTTGTGGCATGAGCTGTCAGTGTGGAGTTGCCTGACAGTGGCAGGAGCAGCCCCTGTGAGGTTTGTGCTCCTCAAATCCCATCTTGGAGTCTGGACTAACACCGAGTGACTCCACAGGGGTTTGAAGAGTGGAGAATTTGAGCAAGAAGGTAATTTAATCTCTTTACTATTTCTGTAGGTATTTAGCCAAGAATTCCTCTGCATTGTTCAGTGCCAGTGACTATGAAGTGGCCCCTCCCGAGTACCACCGGAAAGCCGTGTGACCCCTGGGGCCCCTGCCCACCTCTGCCTCCTGCCCTGCGGCCCCTCTGCACAGCTCCTGCCCAGCCCTCAAACACGGGCAATGAGGTGGGGTGTGGGAATGGAACTGGCATGTCAGGCCCTGAAGGTTCCTTGTCCCAGCTGGGAGCTCCGTGCTGTCCCTGGCTGCTCCTGCCCTGGGGATGGATGTGCAGGAGGGGCTTTGGTGTGTCCCTGGCTCTCTCCTGCCCTGGGGATGGATGTGCAGGAGGGGGTTTGGTGTGTCCCTGGCTCTCTCCTGCCCTGGGGATGGATGTGCAGGAGGGGCTTTGGTGTGTCCCTGGCTGCCCTCAGTGCTCCTGGGGCTGCTCTGACTTGAGGCTCAGCCTCACTAACCTGCTTTGTTCGTAGACCCACGAGGGCTGTGTCACCTGTGTGGTGCTATTGACTGTCTGCCTCAACCCATTGACTTGTTGCTGTTGGAATTTCCATGTTTGGTCCATAAATGTTTGCTTTTCTTGGGGTAGTGGAAGGACTGTGACTTTTTTTATATTCTAACGGTAGGAAAACGTGTTCTCATCTTGTAGTGCTTGGACATGTTGGTCTTTCATGGAGCTGTTTTACAGAGCTGCAAATAAACTTTTCTAATTTCAGATGTTGTCACTGGGGTTTGTGTTTGTGGCAGTCACTGCTGTGTGAGTGTCCCGGCCAGGATGGCCCGAGGGAACGAGGGCTTTGGGGACATCGGTTAATGGTGCTGCATGACTTGGCTCTGCTCTGAGTGGCTGCTGCTTCCAGGCAAAATACCGGGTTTCCATCACAGATGTTCCTGCAGGAAATCACAGTATCTGGGGCTCCAAGCCCTGTCCTGCCCCAGGGCTGCTCTGGTGTGGGTGGGGTGGGATCGTGCCCTTCCTGTGGGAGCTGAGGGGCAGGAGGGTCCTGCACCCACCCATGGGCTGCAGCTTCCCAGGAGCTGCCCGAGTGAAGGTGGGGATGGGCTGGTCAGGCCGAGGGAAGGTGGGAGCAGATTCCCTGGCCAGGGATCCAGCAGGGTCGCGTCCCACCCTGGCCCGGAGTACAAACACCCACCCAGCGGGTCCCGGGCTGGGCAGGGCGGGGCTGGAACAGGGACGGGCCGGCAGGATAATCAGCTGTTTAAACGCGCAGCAGGAGCTGTTGTTGAATGGAAAAAGAACAATATTGAGCAATGATGTGAGGGGGAGTTGCCATGGAAACAGGCAGGGCTGGGAGCAGCTGCGGCGCTTCCGAGGCGGGTCCTGCCAGGAATGGTGCCCGGGGCAGGGCAGGGGGCCCGGCGGCCTCTCGTGGGGTTCCTGTCACTGGCTGCTCTTGTCACAGACTCATTAGGTTAATTAGCTACTGCTCGTTGTTTGTCACGGTGTTCCCCAGAGCCAGGACCGTGTTCTCATCTGAACAATGGATTTCTCTTTTGCCAACTGCCCCAAGAGTGAGAACAACCTTTTGCAGTC
>JAOXXN010000162.1:718836-741456 GCA_026770055.1 Myrmophylax atrothorax | reverse complement strand
CAATTCAACATCTGAAGGGTTTGGATCCAAAAGGGGTTTGTAGGAATAATGCCAGCCCCAGGAGGAGGGGTCAGGGGATCAAAGAGGGGGGGGTTAATATTGCTGCCCGAGTCTAAATCTGTTTTCCCACCTGAAACCAATAACGCTGCGGGGACAGGGATTCTGTAGGTACTAATTATTCTTCTCCTTATTCCTGATTTTATTCCAGGCTGGGCTGGCATTAGGTGTAATTGTTTTTATTAGAGAATAATACTGGAAACAACCATTTATAAACTCACTAAAGCTGTAGAAACATTTACTCTCAAAGTTTCGTGAAGCTTTTTATGATTTCTGTGCATATTGTGGTTAATGTTTCCAATTAAGCTATCACACGTGCTGCATACATTATGTAATTATACTGGAGGAGCAACTCAGAAATTACAAGACAAGTACACAACAAAAAGTTAATTAAAAATGTGAAAGCCTTAAGAGGCAGAGAGAACAACAAATTTCAGGAAATTAATAGTCTAGATTAAAAATTATTCAGGGCCTTCACGCTAATGGGAGCCTGTTTTAATATTCAGCATTCCATGTCAATATTGGAAGTTTAAATCCTGAAATGTGAATTTCCATCCTTTTGTGACATTGGCTCACAATCTTAACGTGCTTTTAATGTACTTTTTGTTGTGTAAATCTGTGTAAGTACCATCAGCCATCAAACCCGACATGTGCGGCGCGCGCAGCCCCGGCGCATCCATCAGGGCTTTTTGTGTTTGTGCACTGGAACCTCCTCGCACAAATTCCACTGAAGGCACAAACCTGCCGAAGGAATACATTGGCTTTCCCCTGAAACAATAGACCTGCAGCAAAGGAACAGCCAGGGAAAGAATAAGTCATTGCAAAAGAGAAATTCCTTTTCTTCAGCAATGTAAAATGTGCCAAGGGTCTGACCCGCCGAGGAGATGGAGCTGTTGGATGCCAGGGCAGTGGGCAAACCCCGGTAAAATACTGAAATTATTTAAAAATTATCCAACCAGAATCCAGCCACCACCTTGTGCTTTCCACGTGCTGCTGTGGTTTGAGGTGGTGTCGGAAAATGGAAGGGAGATGTGAACTTGAGTGCGTGGCTGCGGCTGAGCTTACACACTCCTTGACAGCAAGGCGCAGCCACCTGGTGTTTGTGGGGGTTCATTTAAATGTATTCACATTCCAAACGTGTCTTGCCTGTGTCCACAAGTGAACAGCAGTGGGACAGGAATAGAGGAGTGGTTTGAGGGGAGTGGGGCAGCTGTGGGCAGATGTTTGCCCTGGTGCCAGGGACAGGGCTTTGGTGGACCCTGAGTGCTTTTGGCTCCAGGTGTGGCCGAGGCCGGGGCTGCTTTCAGGGCACCTTTAGATGAGCCCTCCAGGCGAACCTTCCAGGGCCACCTGCAGGGCAGAGTCACCTTCCAGCCACTCAGCTGAGAGCAGGGGGCTGGCAGACCATGCCCCAAACCCTGCATCATTAAAGGAATCGTATTCCTCTCCGGAATGAAGGTGTGTTGGTTACCTGCCTGGGCCCCAGGTGCACTCTGTGGGTGTCTGCTCCGTACCTGGCACTCCGGGCTGGAGTTCTGGCCGAGTTCCGTCCATAACAAGATTCATTGCTGTCATTTGGATTTGTGTGGCAGCATTTGCCCATTATTGTGTTATTTTAATTCCCTCAAGAATCTAATGAAAATTAAGTGAAAAAATAAGGCTTTCTGTATTCTATTTTCAGAGTGATGGATTGATAGAGGGACAGGCGACTCCGACTTGGAGGCTGAAGATTTTATGCATATATACATAACAGATATGGAGACAGAATTTTTCCCTTATGGCAATGGAATGGTTCTGATAGTCCCCATTAAAATAGACTTGAAAATACCATTTGTTTTATGTTTAAACCTTAAATTAAATTTTTCAATAATAAAGTATGCTTATTATAACCCAATTCTATCAATCACCAAAATGAACAGCACATTGGTGGGTTCAAGCAAGTAAATAAATGTGTTACTTTATTGCATGTCAGGAAGGTTTATTGGATAGAATTCTTCCCTCTGCACTGGTGGGTTAGAGGTTTAAGTGTCCTATCAAGGACCTGCAGTGATGCAGTGCTGACCCTGCCCCTCAGGGCCCTGGACAGAGAGTGGCAGCTCAGACAAGGCATGAAAGCTCGTTGCTCTCTGTCCAAGCTGTTCCCTTGTCCCTCTGAGAAGGTGCCTCTGCAGGAGTGGTGGTGGGACAACTCGTGGTGTGCCGGGTTCTGCAGGGGTGTTGTTTGAGTTGTTGCTGTGGATCTTCCAGCTGCTGCATTTGAGTGGGGTCACTGTGATCCTTAAACCGATTATTTTGGTATGTGCTTGGAGAGATCCTGAGTGACAAAAGGGTTTTAGATAAAATTTGGTTCTCTGCTGGAAGCAGGTGTGGATGGAGAGCATCATGCTGCTTGTGTCCCTGTGCCGTGTCCCTGTGCTGTGTCCCTGTGCCGTGTCCCCGTGCCGTGTCCCTGTGCTGTGTCCCTGTGCTGTGTCCCTGTGCTGTGTCCCTGTGCTGTGTCCCTGTGCCGTGTCCCTGTGCCGTGTCCCTGTGCCGTGTCCCTGTGCCGTGTCCCTGTGCTGTGTCCCTGTGCTGTGTCCCTGTGCCGTGTTCCCCATGCTGTGTCCCTGTGCCATGTCCCCGTGCCGTGTCCCCGTGCCATGTCCCCGTGCCGTGTCCCCGTGCCATGCCGTGTCCCCGTGCCGTGTCCCTGTGCTCGGGCTCACAGTGCTGGCCATGGAACTCCCAGCCCTCGGAGCTGGGAGCCTGCACTCCCCTGCTCTGTCCCACCGTGGCCTGGGAGTGCTCTCTGAAAGGAGACCGAATAAATCACATTACAGTAGCCTGGAGAAGAGGTCACAAATCTTTTTGAAGAAGAAAAGAGCCACTTCTGGCCACTGCTGAAACATGAACTTCCACATGTATCCTGTTAGAAAAAATGAATTCCATGCTGGGAAATTTATTGACATGTTTGGGCATAGCTCATAGACAGGGAGAGCTACTAACACTGCAGTGACACCTTCCAGATGTTCTCCCCTCAGCCATTATCCATCTGCTCCAGGCTGCCCTGGTCCCTCCCAGACACAGTGGGCAGGAGGGATGACAACTGCTGAGGGGCACTGACAGGCTTGGCAGAGGTGGGAATGTTCTGGCAAGTGGAATAAATTCTGAGTATTCTGGGTTATCCATCACTAACATGGCTCAAATGAAAGAGCAGGGACAGAGTTCAGAGCTCCCCTCTTGTTCAGACACAGCGAGGACACCGTCCCTCCACCCTCTCCCAGGGAAAGCAGACTCTGCTGCGCAGGTTTCTGCTGTTCAGCCCACTCTGGTCACCACGTGGAGTGTGCACAGCACGGCAGGAACAGCTGTTGGAGGTGTTGATGTAGCAGATCATCAACTACCATGAGCGTCACGGAGAGAAAAATGTCCATGACAGGTCAAAGTCTGTTCCCAAATTAGTGGAAAGCGTGAGAAGGTGAGAGGTGCTCCCCAGCAGTTGTTCTGGCAGAGCAGGCTGGTCCCAGTGCATGGGGGTTCATTCAAAGTCACCCCACTGCCAGCCCACCCAGCTGGGGCACCACTCACCGCAGCCTCCGGGGACCAGCAGGAAAGAGTTCTCCCCGGAAAGACAAAGTAGAAGAAAAATGTGTTTCCCCAATGACAGGTGAAATCTCTTTGTGCAGATGTTTGGGAGATGAAACGCACAAAGTGAAGCTCACGCCGGTCTTTTGTTTTACAAAATGTACAAAAGCTCCAGGAGCAGCTGCAGCAAAGCCAGGGAAGGGCTTGTCTTGACTGGGTGAACAGTGCTGGGGAAACAGGGGTTATCAGTGCAGGCCAAAGGAGATAATCTCTGATCTGGGCTGGCAGTTCTGGCCCTCTCCCCAGTTCTTTGTCCCTTGGGGAGTAAAGGAACCGAGAAGAACAGAACTTAGTTTTTAAAAGAACAAAAAAAAAAGATAAGATTTAGATTGACTGAAAACCTTCAGATCAGGAGTATTCGCCAAACTTGAAATTTTGGGTGTGCAGAACTCTTAGATTACCATTAATTGGGTTTTGCTGTTTGTGACTTGAGACTTATGATGTCATTTTGTGTTTATCTGTGAAGGAACCTGGGTATAACATCATGTGAACATGACCAAGTGTGATGGAATGCCAAAAGCTAAAGAGAAACAGATGAGTTCTGGGCTGGATACCTGCTCTGCCCTCGTATCTAATAAGCAGAAAGCTGGGATGTGGAAACAGGGGGAACAGTAAGAAGAGAAAAAAATTTGGCACGTCTTTTGTTGAAATTCAATCCTCCCCCTCCCCAGTATGCCCAGAAACCATCTGCAAACTTTTCAATCATTTTTTAGGATACAGTGAATTTTATCATAATTTTGTCAACCAAAACCATATGTGCTTTTTCTATTGACAACATGGAATAACAAAATCATATTTGTTCAGACCACAAGGCAGGTAATAAATAACTGTGGACACACTGCTACAACTTCATGTTTTTTTAAAAAAGGAATTGAATATTACCAAAAAATTTAATTTGGGAGGTAAAGTAAACTTCTGAATAGAAAACCATCTGAGAGAAAGCTCGTGGCTCACTAACTTTCCCCTTCCTGTTGGAGCGCTTGCAGCTCAGTGTCCCGAGGCCATAACGAAATGAGCTGTTCCTGTGCCCGTGTCTGCCCGTGCTTAGCCAGGTACCACAGACGGCCCCTGCCCGGCACGGCACCGGCATCGCACCCGGCGTGCCCCATGGCGTGGCCCATGGCCCGGCATCCCGCATGGCCCAGCATCCCCCCTGGCATCCCCCATGGCATCCCCCATGGCATCCCCCATGGCATCCCCCATAGCCCGGCATCCCCCATGGCATCCCCGAGCTGGGGACATCAAATGTGAACCCAGGTAGTGCAGAACGTGCTTCCTCCTCATGTAGCAGCTGTGAAATACCTTCCCTTACTCATGTTACACAAATTAATCTTTCAGGTGTGACCAAATACTGCCAGAATCATGCAAAAGCCCTTCCCTAGGCTGGTGGGCAGGCCCTGGCACAGGTGCCCAGAGCAGCTGTGGCTGCCCCAACCCTGGGAGTGTCCCAGGCCAGGTTGTACAGGGCTTGGAGCAACCTGGGATAGTGGGAGGTGTCCCTGCCCATGGCAGGAGGTGGGATGGGATGGGCTTTCCTGTCCCTTCCCACCCAAGCCATTCCATGGTTCTGTGATTCCATGAAAGATCGTCACTCTTGAGCATCAAAGCAGTCCTGCCCCAGGCTGGCTTTGCTGACAAGCAACAGTTGCTCAGCCTTTGAGTCTAAAAAATGCGAAAATTAGGGATGCATGGAGCTGCCAGGAGCACTTTAGAGAGGTCATCCCTTTTGGGGGGCACTGGGCTCAGCTTCCTATCACCAAAACACCAACAGGGAGACTGGCACAGATGTGTTAACCATACCAGTGAGCCACTGGAAGAAGTTCCCAGAAAAGCTGGTAAACTTGTCTTGGGCTGTCCATAACTTGGACAGGCAACTTGCCTGGTTGGTGCTCTAATGAGACTTTGAGCATAAAGGATGAAAATTACGGCAGTGTGGTTACACTGAAGTTTGGGTCAAGTGATTTAAAGAAAACAAATCAGTGAACCCACGTGTAGACAAACATATGGTTTGAATATGATTCCATATATTACATTAATAAACATGCAATTGTCGTGGTGTTAGCAGTGATAAACAGCCATGGGTTTTATGGTGATGCCTCATTAAGGTTCTCCCCTCTCCACACCCATTGCAGGGCAGCTCCTCCTCACTGCCCATCAGGAGCAGCACCCTTGGGCTCTGCCAGGATATTTCCATTTGTTCCCCATAACAGTGAGGTAACAAAAAGACACAAACCTTGGGCTGAAGAATTACTCTTAAAGCTCTGCTTGTTCATTGTAATAATATCCCAAGACTTCAGGTGGGTTGTGGCTTCAGGGTGATGAAGCAGGAGGACACAAAGTCCACCTTGAACCTTCCCACTCTAAAGGGCACCAAGGAAATGGGGGAAAGTCATACAACTTGTCAGCAATGATAATGATAAAGTAATTAATAGACTTTTCAGGTCTTTAAAGCCCTTCTGCTAAGTTCTTGATGATCTTAACAAATAATCAATTAGAGCCTCCTGAGATTAGCGAGCGTTATTATCCCTGTTTATGGATTAGGTGACTGAGGTACAAAGGGATTAAATCCTCAGCCTGTGCCTTTCTCCCAGCTCAGGGCTCGTCCTGCCCCAAACCCTTGTGCACCCGTGGACGTGCCAGCACCAACACTTGTAGGACTGGGTGATCCTGAAGGTGCCCAGGAAACATCCCACCAGGATTAGTTAATTGGCTTCACCTTTCTTATTTCTCACGATCTGATGTGACTGTGGAAGGAACCCAGCCCTTCCCTGGGAGCCCCTGGGAGGTCCCTGCCTTGAGCAGGAGGTGTGGATGTCGCCTTTCAGCAGGGACCTCTCCAGCTGTGGCTGCTGCTGGGAAGGTCAGAGCTGGGCTCTCTTCCATGCTGCCCCGAGGCATCAACCCAGGGATGGCTGTTGGAGGAGGATTGGTGGTGGCAGGGATGGTGGGGAGTGTGTTGGAGAGGTGTGGGGTCCAAAAGGGGGTGTCCCTGTGGCTGCAGGGTGGCCAGGGCAGCCAAGTGCTGGGCAGTGAGGGGTTGAGCGTGTGTTTGAGGGGGTGAGACCATCCCCTGAGCAGTCTGTGCCCTCCTGCTGCTGCCCCTGCCAAACACCCTGTGCTTTGCTTGGGGCAGTCACAGCCCGGGACTCTGCGTGGCTGGGGTGGGGCCGGGGGTGCCCCCACCTGCTGAGTGAGGGGCTCAGGTGGGACCTGGCAGGTCCCTCACCCCAAAGCACCTCCTGCCCTGAGCTGTGCCCCCGGCTGGAGACCCCTCTGCCCTCCTGGGCTCCCACAAACTGCGCCGGGTCCCTCATTTAAACTCCTGCTCAGCCGCTCCCGGGGCTGGACCTGCTTGTTGAACTTATTACACTGCACAAGGGCCTGCTCAGGACGTGCTTGAGGAGCAAATCCAGGAGATTCAGGGGAACTGTGGCAACTGCTGGACTTGGGAAAGATGCACTGGAAACATCCAAAGAGGTTTGGTGCCAAATGCAGTAGAAATGAGGTTTGGGTGGTTTTTCTCTTCCAACAGATGCTCTGTTTTCCATCCCTTTTCCTGTTTTCTAACAAAATTTCTTCTGCCTCCTCCTTTACGTGGAAATGAAGGACAGTACCTGCCTTGTCCCCAAAACACGGCCACTTTCTTAGAAATCCACAATTTTCAAGGCAAAAGCACCTGTGCCCCAGGTTTCCTTTTGGGCAAATGGAAAGGGAGAACACACGGTGTGTTTTACAGTGAAAATTAGACTATTTTTATTTATGAAGAGATCTCATTAACACCTGATTTCCAGGTAAAGGAGCCACTTGTTTTCCTTCCTTTCTGAACACTGAACAAGGGGCATTTCATCACTGTTTCTGTAACGTGCTCAAACCTGCAGGATCCACAACTCCTTTCATAACTCACCGCACCGATGGCTTTGTCAGGGTTGTAAATTCAAGCAGTTGCCACCAGCCTCCTTTTTTCTCTTCAATATTTTAATATTGCATCTAATATTTAACAAGCATAGAAACGATGAAATTCTATGGAATGTGTGCCTGTGAATTGGGTTGAGGCTGCTAAAAATCCTTGTTTTTCGCAGAGATTGGTGGTGCTTTTGTGTTGATTGTTTTTAAACCAAACCAGAAACCACTCCAAGAGTACTGAAGGAACATTAAGAGGCGAAACGCTTTGCAGGTCTGGGTGCTAATAGAACAAGACCCCTGCTCTCAGTAGACTTTAAAGAAAAGCAAGATTAGGGTTTCTTTCACAGCCGCCAGTTTGGACGCCAGAGCTTTCAAGAGGCACCTTCTGCCTTCCAAAAGCAGAAGGCAATTCCATGGGGGCAGCTCCTCCACGCGGGCAGGGTGAGGGCCAGGAAGGGAAGCCACGTTGGAGAAAGTGCTACTTCAAGTAAATGCTAATGATTTAAAATGTTATTCCTTCTGTTCTCCTAGAGAGAAGGAAAAAAGTAAAAAAAAAAAGTAATAAAGGCTTCCAGCCTGTACCTCATCTCCAGTCACTCCCGTGAAATTCCCAAGAGAGCATCCAGGCTCCCCTCTCCCCCTCTTTAAAAATGGTGGACCTGGAACCACTTACAAGAGAGGCTTAATAAGAGGCAAATGTGTTTTATATTTTGTATCTTGTTAAGTGAAAAAAGATGGATTCTCACAAGTAGTCTCCTGGTGCAGCTTTGAGTGGTCTGTGCATGCAAATGTTGTGATGCTTGGGCTGCCAGCATCCCGCGCCAGTCCCCCTTGGCCACTTAAAATCCCACCCCCAGAGCGCGCCGAGACGAAATTGCTTCATTTGTACCATGGAGCTGCAGAGCTGGGGAGCTTGTTTCTATCTGATTTGCTGATAATTTACTCCTCATTTGAGTTTTTTCCCCTTTTCTCTCCCCCCACCTCCGTGGAAAGGAAACACTGTCTCAGCTCACATCTCTTCCCTAAGGAGGGAGGAATTGTTTCACCGGGCTGAGGATGATTGAAAGCAACTGAAAAAATTAAAAAAGACCTACATGAAGATGGCACATTTTTTAGAGGACAAGAAAACCCCTCTGCATCTGAAAACTGAGGGTACAATTTTTGATTTGTAATTTTTGATTTGCTGGAAATGCTGGAAATGTGCCGTGCCTCAGTGAAGGTGTGTGTGGACAGCGAGGCGTGTTCCCCCTCAGATAATCACTTTTATGACCTTTTGGTGCAAGGTGGGGCCATGCTCACTGTCTGCTTTCACTGGGCAGTGCTGAGGAAACGCCTTCTAGTTGTCTTTGATCCACAGATCTGCATTGCTAAACCTGATGGCCACAATTAAAGACAGTCCTGCTGCAAACCTGACCTCTGCCTGCTCTCAACTTCATGTAAACTTTTCAATATGGATGTAATTTTGTATTAAATTACCCGTGCTTTATTGCTTTTAGTACAGCGCTGTCCCGTTGCCTTTTCAAAATCCAAAGAGTAACAGAAAAGAAAACTTGCAGTGCATCTGCTTAACCATGTAATTATAGCCTTGTGTTCCTGCATTTGGGAGCCTTTCTGGCTGGGCTGGCTCTTGGAGCTCCGTGATCCCTGAGGTGGATTGGTTTGCTGTGTCCTGGGAGCACATCCAGAGTAAACCCTGTCCCTGCAGCCCAGGGTCTGCTGTCCAGGGTTTGCTGTCCCCAGAGCTGCTGTTGGCACGGGCTCTGCTTTCCCCCAGACCCTAAATGGGACATCAGCCCGTCATTGGCACGCTGTGGTTGGGTAGATTTTCTGTTTGAATGAAGTTTGAACTCCTCAGCTTTAAATCATGGGAATCACAGACTGTCATGTGGAAGGGACCAGGAGGCATCAGCTGAGCTCCCACTGCTTCTGAAAGGAAGGACTTATAACCTGTGTGGATGTGGCCTTTGGGGACATGGGTTAGTGGTGGCCTTGGCAGTGCTGGGGGAACAGCTGGACTGGGTGGTCTTAGAGGCTTTTCCAGCACAAACATCCCTGTGATTCCAAGGCTGGGTCATTGGTGGTCCCACCCAGGCTCTCTGGGGCATTGGCAGGACCCACTCACAAGGCTGTGGAGGGAGGTCCAACAGGACCCAAACAGCCACAGCTCCTGCTGCTTCAAACAAAGGCAAGAGGAGATGTGTTATTTTATTTTCAGCAATACTATGAGAGTTGCAGGTCCCCTTCCAGACTCTGACGTGTTAAACATGCTATGGAAAGATTTTTCCATCACAGCTACTCAAATACTAAAGTGAATAAATAACCAGATATCAAAACACATCACCCAAGGGAGGTAAATGTGATTTATTGAGACTTAAAATATAAAATTATAAGGTTAAAAATCATTAAAAATGAATCTAACAGGTGCAGTAATAAAAGAAGAGTTAAAGGTGTTTGCAGCCTAGTCTGGTTGGAGCTGTTGCCTTCTCTGACGCTGCCTCACTTTGATCCTGTTCTCCGTTCAGCTCAGATGCAGCTTTGCCCACCTGCTCATTGGTCGCTTTTTGGGGGGCAAAAAGTGGCATCCACTGGAAACAAACACACCCTGATGGAATTGTGGGGGCTCCCACACCAAACTGGCACTGCAGTCCTTGGGCAGCTCATGGGAGTGGCTGTCCCTCCTGCCCAGCTGTGTGTCCCTGGGTCCCAGTGAGGCTGTGGCTGTCCCTCCTGTGTGCCCAGCTGTGTGTCCCTGGGTCCCAGTGACACTGTGGCTGTCCCTCCTGCCCAGCTGTGTGTCCCTGGGTCCCAGTGAGGCTGTGGCTGTCCCTCCTGCCCAGCTGTGTGTCCCTGGGTCACAGGGACACTAACCCAGCACTGTCCTGCCTCACAGTCCCCCTGCTCTGGGAGAGAGACACTGAGTTCCACGTGTGCAAACCCCCCTCCTGATTGCCTGTTAGTTAGAAAGGGAATTAAACTGCACCTTGGATGAAGAAGTTTGTGGCGGTTTTTAATTGTTACCATTAATACTATAATTTGGATTTTCCGTGTCCCTGGTCACTGCTGGCAGTTGGATGTGACCCACCTCTACCTGTGCACCCTCAGTCTGAGGTGGGCTGGTCACTGCTGTACGTGCAGCTGAGGACACTCAGTTCGTGTGTGACGGGTTATTTTCCCACACTGCTCAGCGTCCTCCGTGATGGTCACAAGGGAAGGCGGCTCTTGGTGCTGGGGTCTCTTTGGAGAGCCCTGGCTGGTATTGTCCTGCTTCACACCACGTGTTTATTTTTATTGCCCCAGGGGTATGTGCAGCTCTTCTTTTTGTCCTCCTGTGTGCAGGGGGTTTTAAGGGGTGGGTTTTAAGGAAAACAGAGAAAGGTTGAGGTTATTAAAGCGCCACTGAGTGTTGATGGGATGGGGCTGCAGGCTCGGGCACTGCCAGCTCTGCCCGCTCAGCACCCACCAGGATCCCACCAGATCCCCCCCAGGGTCCCCTCTGGGGTGGCTCTGCTGGGACACGGGGAAGGGCTGTGGGGACTGGGGTGCTGCAGCTGCTTCCCCAGATTGCCAAACAGGGCAATTTTGTAATTACGGCAATTGCCTGACTTGTACTGAAATCCATTGAGGTCTGGGGGGTTGGTGTTGTCACATTTATCTGTTTTGGTTTTTTTTTTTTAATAAATGAATCTTTCAAATAGGTGTAAAATACATAATAGAAATTCCTAAGTAATGTAGTGGAAATTGTGTACAACGGAAGACAAATTTCCAGTTTTTATCAAGTGGCAACATTTTACTTTCTTGGTTTGTTTCTTTGTTTTATTTTGCTTCCTTTGATATGAGCCAAGTGGTTGAGGCTGAGATGTCTGTTTGATATTTAGGGAAAGATTTGATGCTTTAATAAGGGAATCCTCTGCCTTCCTCATCCATCATTTGTCATCCTCATCCATCCAAACCCCACTGTAAATTTGTCAGAGCCTTTTCCATATTCAGGGCTTGTATAAATAATGGCTGTTGGGAACAGCAGAAGGAAATGGGAATTTTCTGTTTGTGCTCAGTCTCCGGTCGCAGCCATGGAAATGTTTAGCAGGTTTTTGCTTTAGTGTTGCCCTTTGTTGTGGTCGCTCCTGGCCACCCCCCGAGTCTGTGAGCCTTCCTATAATATCTCTATAATATCTCTCTAATATATGGAGGCAGTGCCTGTGCTCGTTACCACGCGCTTTTATCCTGCCCCATCGTGTCTTCCTCCTCCTCTCTGCTATCTCAGGGATTATGCAGCTTCTCTGCAATATTCTGAAATTAATCAAACCAAGGCAAACCTCATGCTATATTATCCATCACTGGAGGAGAATGATTTCCACAAGCCAGGCAGCTTTACATTGTTTTGTCCAGGGGCTGCAGCAGAATTCCATTAACCAGAATACGCTGGAAATCTGATTTCTCACAATACACATTTGTTAAATATTTGCAAACAGCAAATTTTTACATTTAATGCCAACTGTAGCCCAAACCACCAGTTTCTTTTTCTCTCACTTTAATGAGGCAGTGGACAGACCCACTGTCCACTCCTGTCTGGGCCGTTTCCCCCCAGGAGCAGCTGCGGTGCAGACACAGCCAGGCTGGAGCAGCTTTGCTCTGCAGGGAGAGGTGGAAAAGCTGAATGGCTGCTTACCCAGACCGTTTTATATTTTGTCTGTTGTATAATCGAGCTCTACAGGTAATTTCTTTCTCTAAATTAGTAACCCTGCTGCAGATTGCAGACACTTAGTTTGATTGAAAGTAATAAAGGGAGATTATCCGTAGAGTTTGTTGAATGATGGTTCTGACTTGACCCACTGCCCAGAGAGATAAGAATTAATCTTATAAACCTCTCCACACTTCCAGGGCTCTGATCCACCGAACAGCCCCTCTTTGTTCCAGGGCAGCCCCGGCTGGGAGAGGGAGCCCAGTTCAGGGAGGGCTGGCCCAGGTCCTGGGAAGGCTGTGGGTGATTTCTGAGCAGTGATGGGATGTACTGACAGGGGTACCAAACCACACATGGGGGGCAGCTGGGCCCAGCCCATGTGTGCAGGGATGGGGAGGTGAAGGTTGGAGTCTGGGAGGGGAATGTGGCTGATGTGCAGACACAAGTGCTCGTGCTCAGACCTTTGTTCTCTCCGGGATGAGGTTCAGTCTCAGTGCAGGATCTGCCCCGCTCAGTCAGGCTGTGTCTCTGGCTCTGACTGCGAGTGCTGTAGCCACTTTGTCCTTCCCTCCCCCTTCCTTTCCCTTTCCCCTTCCCCTTCCCTTCCCTCCTGTACCCCTGGGAACTGCCTGGGAGAAGCTGGGCCAGGCTTTACACACCTCCCATGGACACAGAGCTGCTGTGTAGCTTCAAGCAGTTTCTGCCCCATTTTCCTTGCCCTCCTCTGCCCATGTGTTTCCCTGCTCCCTGTGCTGCCAGGGACTAACTCTTTTTGCAGGTGTTTTGCCATTGTCCAATGCGTTCCCTCTCTCCAAATGGCACTGTAATGAGGCCTTCCACAATTCGGGATGATAAGTCAGTAATTTATTTTGCACAGCTTTCAGCAACACCCCAGAGCTGTTTGCATGAGATGATCCTGATTTCTCACCTCCCCTTTGGCATTGTGGGTGCTCAGTGTGGCATGAAGGGGGAAGATGGGAATGCCCCATAGCACCTGAATTGAACCACTGTGGGCATTTGGGGAGTGCCAGTCCCTGGGGAGCGGTGCTGACCACCAGTGGACAAGGGGCAGAGGAGAGGCTGAGGATGGCACAGGGCCCTCCTTAGGGCACAGGCACACGGGGAGGTGCTGCCTTGTACACCCCTCCATTTGTGAAATGAGGTGTTGGTGCTCTTTGCTGTTCAGTGTCCTTGCACGTCCGTGCTGGCGTGGCGGTGACACAGACAGGGGAGGAAGAGGAGGGAGGGGCCGGGCTGTGGTCAGGGGTGCACCATTCCTGTTGGAATGACCAACATTCCTGTTGGAGATGGGCTGAGGGGCAGCTGCTGCCTTGGGTTCCTTCCCTTACTGTAAAATGAAATGCCCCTGCTTCCAGTTCATGGAGAAATCCTCCAGCTGCTGCATCCTTCCCTTTTTCTATTCCTGAATTTGTGATTTTTGCTCACAGTCAAAGATTAGGGCAGCAGAAATCTGTTATTTAACTGTCTCAACTCTAGAAAAAATAGTGTGTTTCTGTATTGCTTCTGTGTTTCAAGCTTTCCTAAGGGAATGAAGGGCTTAGTCATAGTGAATGACGACAAGTCAGGAAAAGTGTTTCACCAAGGCAAAGCTGAGCATGAACAGTGCACCTTGCCAGGGATTTCCAGCTGAAATGGCACTGCAGGCTCTTGCCACACCAACCCCACAGACAAATAACCATCACTGTGAGTCAGTGCTGTTGGAGCTTGGCTGTTCCTTTCTTTTTTCCTGTTGCCAAGTTTCCCTCTGCAGCTGGATGGGCCGGACTGGTGTGCCCTTGTGCCCCTGCCAGGCTCACCCTGCCCCTCAGTACCGGGGCAGCTGCACCAGCTCCACCTCTGCGGCCACCCCTCCCTGCCCGGTGTGCCTGTGGCTGGGGGGGACCCCACACAGGTCCCAGGGGGCCGTATTTCATCTCAAATCTTGTGATTCCTCTGATCCAGAGGCAGTTTTTTTGGGATACCAAGGGATGAGGCCCAGCTCTGCAGGTGTGGGACGCTGTGGGGTGAATCCAGGCAAACCCTGGGCATTTTCCAGCACTCAGAGTGCTGAAGAAACATGCCAAGTGCCTTCTCCTGGCACAGCTGGGTGCAGTGTTCCCAAAGCCTCATCTCCACCAGGCAGATGGACAAACACAGATGGAGGTGGGCAACTTCCTGCCAGAAAGGGGGATCATCCCATTGCCAGGAGTTCAGAGGGACAATGACAGCATCAGTTACTGGCTGAACTGGGAGCCGTTGTGTGTCACATTTGGTCGGTCCCTTTTCATTCAGGCACACACAGCTCCATCTTCCATTACACTTTGGGGGGGATGAGCTTCTTTCATTTCCTCCTGAAAGAAGGCAACAAACCCCACCCAAAGCACAGGTGGGTGACACAGGCTGTGACCATCCAGGGCCAGACTGGCACGAGGGCAACACCAGAGCTGGGGAAATGGGATCTTCAGATGCCATGATGCAAATAACAGGTTTAAGTTCTGGCTTTGTCAGGACCCTCTGGGTGTTCTGCTCTGGGTTACAAACATAGGAAAAAGGTCAAGCAGCACTGAGCTGGCCTGAGAGAGTAAACAGGATTTTAAAGGCTGGGCTGTGCTCGCCCCACCGCGAGAGCTGCTCGCAGGCAATCCAGCAGCAGTCAAGTATTTAGGTCTCCTTAAAACTGTTTCTTCCCCCACTTGTGTTAATACAGATATTAAGCCTAATAGTATCTACTTAGCATAAACAAGAAGATAAAAATGATTTCTGTGATTGAAATGTTTGTTATTTAGCATTAAGCATCTTCATACTCTCATGTGTTTTGCATTTTAATCCACTCTGTGCTTGGTTTTGGGATTGATAGATTAGTTTTAATCCCCTGTCTAATAGTGGAGGACTGGTGAGATTTATTAAGCAGGCAGGGTTTGGTACTTGGATTTAAGAGGACTCACATGCACTGTTCATGCATATTGAATTTGGGAAACCACCGGTTCAGTTTATAAGGAGCTGTGATGTCCTTTATCACTGAGTGTTTCTGTTGTGCTTCACTAGCTCAGCAAGCCTTTATATTTCTGAAATGGAATGGTTTTGATGGTTCCTTCCCACTGCATAAATCTAATATTCCAAAGATATCTGTGACTGTTGTTATTGAAATGCTGCTAATTTTATGCCAAGTTTGTGTTGTCCCTCCCCTCCTTCCTTGGCTCTGGAGCACTGGAGGTTGGGTGAGGATCCCACCACACCACAGGTGGGGCTGGAACACGAGGGGTGTGCCAAGGGCCTGGAGGGACTGGGCAAGGGGGATGGCTTCTCACTGCCAGAGGCTGGGTTAGATGGGACACTGGGTGGGCTGTACTGGGACACTGGGAAAAGCAGGAGCTCAATAATAGTTGAAAACCCACTGCAAACTTCCAGCCCACCTAAACTGCGAATTCTGCCCTATCAGGGGAAGATGAGTTGACTTAATTTGCGGGTTTACCGGTTAATTTGCCATTAAGGCTGTAACACCGGTAATGTGCTGAGAAATGGGGGAAATTCACTCTTTTGTTAATGTAATTATAGGATGGCTGTATAAAAGTTATTAACTGCAGAAGAGAAATCCCAGCAAAATGAGTTTAAATTTAATGATAAGTTAGAGAAACCACTCAAAGCTTTTTGCAAGAAGATGCTTTATTATTGTGGATTCCTTCTTTAGCTGGGCTCTATTTTTGAAATAAACATGTAAAGCAGAGATGGCAAATACAGGTGGTACCACTGTAATCACCAGTTTAGGAGTTCCATAATTGATTAGAACACAGATAATAAAAAAAATAATCTTTCTGGAGTTTTACTTGGCTGTTGGGAACTCATCAGTCCTGGGAACTGAAGGAGAATATCAACACTGGGGTTTCAGATCTGGTAATGGAAGATAGAAACTTTAATTGAAAATAAATTCTGTGCTATGCTGGATAATTGACAACTCCACCTCAGTTATGGCAAATTTTTTATTCTGCATATGATATAAAAGAAGATGAAGAAGCCAAATAAGCAGTTCTTCATTCCCACCCCTTCCTTTTTGTCTTCCTTTTTCCTAATGCAAGAATCCAGGCAGTGACACCGAGAGGTGACAAATTTAAACACTGATATTCTCACGTTCTGGGCTCGCAGCCCTCGGAGTTCATCGCCACCGGATGTTGGTGCAACAAGATGGAAAATATTAGATGTTTTATTTTATGGCTAATGAGAACACCCATGCTAATATATGTAATTCCAATTAAATAATCAAAATTTGAGTGCTCCAGGACATAAGACGATCCCTCACCAATGGTGGTGGGGAGGGAACTCCCCTGTGGCCACAGTATTTCATAATTATCAGCTGCAGGTTTCTGGCCCATTTGTGTGAGGATACTGAGCAAAATTAACTGTTTGAGGTGCGTGAGAGCAGGAAGCCACTTGGATCATCAGCTTTTTGTGTTCCTCTGGAAAAGTACCCCTTTACTGTGCAAGGGTCTCTGGGGACCTTCCTTTGGGTATGTGGAAATTCAGAAATTCTGCAGTTATGATGTTGTCAGAAGGGAAAAATATCACTTTATATCTTTTTACAATTTTCTCTTCGTGCACAGAGCTTTGGCAATTCAGCACAGGCAACTTTAACTTAATTAATGTACCAGAAGAAAAGAGCAGGCTGTTGTGTCAGGAGCTGTCAGGGCCTTTCCCACCACGGGCTGTGGGCTCGGGGCAGGACGTGGTGCTTTGGCCCAGCACACCTCAGACATTCCCCACAACGCTCCAGGTTTTAGCTGCTGATCCAGGGTTCAAGCAAAGTGAGGAAAACCGTGAAAAGTCTGTACTTGGATAGCCTGGATGTGCTGAAGGGGTTGCATTTATGAGACTAAAGTTGGCTCCAGCTGCTGCCTGATGGGAGGTGGCTCCTGAATTCCAGCTCCCAGGGGACTCTTTGCACGGGGAAGCTGTGGCTGCCCCATCCCTGGGAGTGTCCAAGGCCAGGTTGGACAGAGCGTGGAGCAACCTGGGCTGGTGGGAGGTGTCCCTGCCCATGGCAGGGGTGGCCCTGGATGGGCTTTCAGGTCCCTTCCGTCCCAAACCATTCCAGGATTCCATGCTCCTTGCACTTTAAAACACGTTTAGAGATGCAGCTCCAAGAGCAAGTTCTTGCTTAGCACCAACTCTGGATGTTTCCCTGCTCTTCCCTCCCTCCCCTGTGCCCACAGACGGTACTTTTCCCCTCTGGATTATTCCCAAAGCCTCAGCGCTCGGTGTGGTCCGGGGTAGCGCAGTCTGTGCCGGGGTCCTTCTCCTGGCACTGGTTCCAGTCCTCGCAGGCTGGCACGAGTCTTGTTGCAGCACAGAGATCCTGATTTGGAGCAGCAAACACCTTGTTTTCTGCTTTTTGAGAGTTGTGTGAGCCCTTGGAGCCCCGGGCTGGCACCAGCACAGCACCAGGAGTGGTGCCACAGCCCTGCCATGCCCGCGGCTCTGCCCAGGAACTCACCAGAGCAAGGTGAGGTCACACGGTGGGTGTGAGAGAACATGGGCTCCTACACCCATTTCTGGCTTGTCCCACTGTGTGCCAGCAGTTCTTGCCATTTGAAGGAAAAAATTTTTTGTATCCTTTTATGTAAACACATCATGTTAAAAAAGGCAAACTATAAAACATTAAAAACCCTGCAGGGTATTAAAAATACTGGTCTCAATGCATGTGTTCATTCCTTTCGCTTTCTTTTTAGATCACTGGTGTTGGTACAAAATGAGCTGAGCGAAGGAGAGAATTCTAATTAGGTTTAAAGAAGAAAAAATATGGCAGTTTATTTTGAGCGCATGTCTGCTCCACCAAGGCATCTCCCATTTCAGACACAGGCAGAATGAATCATTATTACACATTTATCATCATAAAAATGCTTATTTGGACCTTTTTTTTTAAAGAAAAGGAAAAAAAATATAAAAAGGGCAAAGCAAAGAGCCATCTCGGAAGGGCAGTTATTGCTTGCCCTTGCTGGGGAGAAGAGCCCTGCTCAATGGGATTACGTCCCCGCTCATAACCTATCAGCCGGCTGATCAGAAATTCAGAACGCAGGCCATCCATTTCCAGCCCGGCCAGGGCTGCGTGATTGAATTTAAATAGGCAAATGCCAGACTTGAGCTTTGACATTCTCCCTGGCTCTCTCAATCTCTGCCTGTGCCCTGCCCTCCCCGTAGGAGCCCCTGCCTGCCTCCCTCTGCCTCCCTCTGCCTCCCTCGCCACCATTTCGTGGGAGCAGGAGATGGAGCGATGGCAAATGGAGGGTGGCCGTGGGGGGAGAGCAGAGCAGGGATGGGAGCGAGTGGAGGGCCCTGGGCAGCAGCAAATCATGAATTGTTGCTGTCGTGCTTTCATCACTGGGACACTAACCCTGTTTCCAAGCCCCCCACCTTCTCCTGCTCACTCCGCGTGTCCTGCCCAGCTCACGGTGGCTGCGGGCACAGAGCTCTGCCAGGCTCCTGCTGCTTCCCCAGGGCTGAGAAGGATAGGAATTAATTCCAACCTGGGCACTTCCACGGCTGGAAACGCTGCCTGGGGGCAGCTGTTCCCTGGGCGAGGGGCTGTCCTGCCCCACTGCCAGGGCTGCCGTGCCAGGGCCATGGGATGTGGTGGGAACGGTGCTGGTGCCACAGGATGGGGTGGGAACGGTGCTGGTGCAACGGGATGTGGTGGGAACGGTGCTGGTGCCATGGGCCTCTGGCGGGCACCGCTGGGGACACAGGCAGGTCTGCTGAGAGGGGAGAGCACCTCCAGTGAGCTCTGCCTTCCGTGGCTGCCCCGATCTTCCTGATGAGCCTTTGATTTCTGTGTCATCTTTATCATCAATGGGGGGTTTTCAGTTATTGTCATTAATAACTTCAGGATTCTGAAGCTCTTCCCAAGGCTGTGCCCACACCAGTCCTGCAGACACTGGTCTGTGCCCTTCCTGGAGGGATCAGTTCTCTCTCCACCATCTGCCGCTCCAGGGGGAGCCTGCATGGCTCCAGAGCCCTCCCCCAGCTGTGGGGGCTGGAGAACTTCTGTTCTCCATGGAACCAACTGATGTTCCCTCCCAGTTCCTAAATCCTTGTTTAATTTCACTGGAGCTCATCCCTGCCAGCCTGTTCAGTGCTTCATGGTTCTTCTTTGGTGACTTCTCAAAATCCTTCTGTTGTAGTAAGAACTGGGAAGATTTTTAGGTTTTCTACTTGATATTTTCCTCTTTGCCATCGTCATCTCACTGTGGGTTTGCAGCATTGCTGTGACTTCTGTGTGTTCTACGCACCCTGAAGGCCAAATATCCCAACTCTGTAACCCTTCTCCTGCTCTCTCCAGCCTCCTCCACCCATGTCCTGCTGCCCACAGCTGCTGGGTTGTTGTACTCATTACCTATTGCCCTTGTTCCCCTTTGTTGTCTGGGTTTTCTATTTTAATTGCTGACTTTATATCACTGATGAACCGAGACTCCTTTCAGCTGAAGTTGTCACCTTTCTTCATTGTCCAACTGTCTTTTTGTATATTTAATATGTTTCTTCTGTGGTTTGGGTTGTTCTCCCCCTAAATCCTTTCTTATGATCAGTTTTCAGTGCTTTTTGTAGCGTTAGGAAGTATCATGTCCACATCCTTTGGAACTGTGATTGGCATAAGTAGGTTAAATAAAAGGTGAAAGTTCCTGAAGCTCTGGCTTCAGACTTCCAGATGGGAGTTATTTGGTGCTAAACCCAGATATCCTTTACTCTCTGTGCCTTCTGTAAAAACTCCTTCTGCTTTCTGAATGGCCTGTCTCAAATTTCAGGTGGAAAAGAAGGGTATAAAACAGCAAAGGAAACTGTTTTGCAGTCTGAATTTAACAGTGAAATACAGAGTATAAAAATGTGAAGAGAATAATTTTAATTCAAATAATTAAATTTGGTTAATTCAAAATCTTATTTGAGAGTCCAGCTGTTTTGCTGCCTGCAGAGACTCTGAGCTGGCAATATCCAGTAGAGCAGTGGTGACATTTGGGATAATTCCTTCCCAGGGACACTGGGGGAGAAGCTGGTGGTGCTGGTGGGCTCAGAACCTCAAACAGGGTATGATCGACTGAGAGGCGAGTTCAGCTCACCTGGCAAAATCCAGTTCTGCTGAAAACCAGTGGAGGCTTTGGATTCTTCTGAAGGAAAACATCTCTTCAGTTGTGGTTAACTGGAGCCAGTTGGGCTGTTTCTCCCCAGGCCCCACTTCCAAACTGGAGGCGTGGAGGCGGATTGGGAGGTGGCAGCGCCGGGAGCGCCGGGAGAGCTGCCCCGGTTCCAGGTCCGTGGCAGAGGGTCCCGGGGCAGCTGAGCTGGGCTGGTTCTGTGTCAGTGAATAATCACGACCCGTCGGCCACGGATGGGCTGGACCCGGCGCTGGCTTATTTTGGAACACGTGATCTCTGTGTACATTTTCGTGTCTCTGGGTAAAAAATGCCTTTGCCTTTTGCCACCAGTTGGTAGCTGAAATCTAAACTGTGCAGCAGAACGTCTGTGCTGCGTGTACAGTTTGTGTTTTTGTTCAAGTCACAGTGCCAACACCCCTCTGTATTTACAGTTCCAGGAATAACCCTGGAGTCTGCAGGCACACAGTGCATGAAACTCGTCAGCTGGCACCTCCGAGTGAGCTGCTGGGAAAGGGAACGGGTCGGTGCTCTCTGGTTTAAAGACGTGGCACAAGAGTTGCAGATAATACTTAACTGACTGTCTGTTCTTACAGTGCCCCTCCTGATCCCCCTGGGAGAGATTTTGTTCATTCCCTGTGTGATGTGTGTCCAGCCCCTGGGCAGGGAGGGGGAGGCAGGGAGGGGGAGGCAGGGAACAACTGGAGACAGAAGGATGTGGGTTCAGTTTCGTGGCTTCAGACTCCACATTTTCACCCAGATATTTTTACAGTCTTTTCTTTTTCTTTCTTTCTTTCCTTTTTTTTTATTTAATCTTTCCAATGGATGCATGTTCCAAAAGCATCTGATTTAGGAACACAAGTGCCATTGAGCTTCAGGAGGACTTGAGCTTTTCAGGCCCTGTTTACACAGGAAGGTTACACCTCCTGTGCCAGTACAGTTCTGCTCAGGGATCACTCCATCTGGAATTATTGACTCTTTTGGCTTAGTTTAAGTTCTCCAAACCACTGACTCCTTAACTTTAGTCTCTAGAATTCCATTAAACAGTAAAATTTATGAATGAGTCAGCTCTGTGTGGTTGTACAAGGTGACTCGAAGGAATTCCACTACCGGGCAGCAGTTTCTTGGTCCTAACTTTTAAGAACCACTAAACTAAATAAAATAAAGACGCCCTTATTCCAAATTAAAGGCATTTGGGGAGTTCCAGCTGGGTGTGTTTCAAGTTCATGCCTTTGTTTTTGTTAACGTAGCCCCAGCTTGTTAAGGAAACCCAGTGAGAATTATTCTGCATCTTTTCCAGTGCAGAGCCACCCCCCGTGCTTTGAGAAAGCAGAGGAACACTAATAGCAAGATGATGTAGAGTATTTTAGGTCTTAAAGTGATTTTAAAAGATAAGCATACTCACTCCATCTCTTAATAGTTAAATTGCAGTATTAACTATATGATTCCTAAATTCTTAAGCAACAGCAAGAGAAAAATTGGTGGTGTTATTCTGCATTAACAGACCCATTTATGGGGGTTGAAATGTTAATTTTTTTAAGGTTCAGAAACCAGATTTTCCTGCTTATGGTAGCTCAGAGTTGTAGGATGATCCTTTCCAAAAGAACCTGAATATTTTCCATTTTCCCCTAACAACAAAGTCTTTTAGTGAAATACCTTCCCAGAAAAAGCCTAAAAAGGATCAAATCTCATCACAGGGAAATGCACTCTGTTCCTCCACACCACTCTCAATGGCGGACTTGGTGATTTATTTAATGATCCATAGGCTTCCTTCTGTGTCCTTTGTGGGACCTGGGTCTTCTCCAGGACCATCTGTCCTCCATGAGGAGCTGCCAGCTGCTCCTGTGGGAGCCTCCCATGAGCCAGAGGATGCTCCTGCCCAGGCTGTGCAGACACAGAGATACCCCAGGGCTCCCCAGTGCCCACTGCCCACAGTACAGACCCCCACGGGGTCCCTCCACAGGGGCAGCTGCAGGTGGGCTGCTCTTCTCTGCAGCTCCCACTGCAGCTCCCCCTGAGAGCACAGCAGAGAGCACACACACCTTGCTGTCCGGCCTGGGCAGGGCTGGAACCCCCTGGGTGTGCTCTGTGTGTCCTGCTCTGTGTGTCCCACCCCAGTGTGCTCTGTGTGTCCTGCCCTGTGTGTCCTGCCCTGTGTGTCCCACCCCAGTGTGCTCTGTGTGTCCTGCCCTGTGTGTCCTGCCCTGTGTGTCCCACCCCAGTGTGCTC
>JAOXXN010000162.1:701702-711896 GCA_026770055.1 Myrmophylax atrothorax | reverse complement strand
CCCGCCCCGGCCGTCCCACCCGCGGAGCAGGTGCGGGGGTCCCGCACACTCGGGGGGTCCCGGCGCTCTGCCGGGGATGGGGATCACACTCATCATTAGTGGCAGTGCGACTCTTGCGATGGGCAGGGCTGGGCCGGGCCGTGACCCCTGCGCCCGGGAACTTAAGGAAAGAAAAGACAGGATTTGGAAAATGTTTAATTTATGCACTAGAGGGGTCGAGTTACAAAGGGTTTCCACGCGGCCCCGTTTTTATTGCGAGTATACGCGCCGAGATCGGCAAAAAGGTGGGAAAGGCGGTTTTGTTATTAAAGGAAAATATTGGAGGGATGGTTTAGAAATTTACTGTCAGTGGAATTTAATTTTATCCTTTGTCTTTTACTTTATCCACATTTTAATAAAAGAGCCACGAAGAGTAAGAGTGGCCGGGTGATTGCTGAACAAAGCAGATCCCGAGTGTGAATGGGATGTGAGTCCTGTGCCTGCCCCGGGGGGCACCCCCGGCTGTGTCCCCGAGCTGGGGACAGTGCCCTGGCATGGAACATCCTTGGTGCAATGCTAATGTGTCTTATTCAGTGGCACAAACTTGGTGGTACGGTTTTCTTCCCCTCCCTTTGCCTGTCTGGTGATTTGGGTACACCTGATCAAGTGTTAGGTTTATATGTGGCTATTCCAGGGAGACAGAGCTGTTTGCAGGGGATGGAGCACTGCTGGGGATGCTGCCAGCACCCCGAGGTGGGAATGACCACGTGTGGGTCTGCACAGCATCACTGGCATTAATTCACTGGGAAAAAACATTAATGCAAAGCAACTCCATTAGTTTTTCTTAGGTATTACCAGGGACTTTAAAAGGATCCACTAATGGGATAACTGTATTCACTAGATTGATAAATAAATAGAAAATCCCTAGTCCTTGCAAGGGGTGGGGCTGGGGGAAGCACATGAAAGTGCCTCGTGGGTAAGTGAATCAAACCCTGCTCTGAAATTGCCTGATTGATCCTACGGCAGTGCACTAAGAGACAAGGAGACACCTGAGGGGACAGGAGGGAGCAGGGGGGCAGTGGGACCTGGGTGCAGCAGGATAGACTCCCTGCCCGTGTGCCTGGCTGTGCCATGCTGAGCCCAGTGTGCCACCTCCTGCCCAGCTGTGTCCCACTGAGCCTGGTGTGCCACCCCATGCCTGGCGTGCCACCTCCTGCCCAGCTGTGCCACACCAAGCCCAGCTGTGTCACCTCCTGCATGTGCCACCCCATGCCTGGTGTGCCACCTCCCGCCCAGCTGTGCCACCCAGTGCCACGCTGCCCTTCCCTCAGACAGCCCAGCGTGGCAGTGGTGGGGTTTCTCCCTGGTCACTCTGGCTCCGCGCTGGCGTGGCCGTGGCTGGTGCCGGGTGCCCGTGTGTGGGTGGCTATACCCAGGGGACACCCAGCACGGTGTCCCCAGGCCAGGCCAGGCCCTGGCAGGGCTGTCCCGGTGCCCTCGTGCCCTAGCCCCGCACACCTGTCCCGGTGTGCACACACCCGCGGCCTCCGCCTGCTCCACCGTGCCAATAAAGAAGAAAGGCAGGGATGAGGATTGTTGCTATTGATCTGCCCAAGGGGATCATTAGGCATCAGTATCAATCTACAAATCAGTGGGCCTGTGTTACTTGCTTGGGCAGTCATTGCCAATTTGTTCCTATTAGATGGCCGAGCCCGGAGGTGTTTGATGAGCAGATTGGGTCTTTATCTCGGCGCTGGAGAGCAGGGGGCGCGGGAGACGCAGCTTTGCAGGATCTCTGCTGTTTGTTTGTTGCTTCTGCTGAAACCCGGCTGCCTTTTCACTGCTCTCCACAGAATTTTGTAGGGGCTGGCTGAATGTGTTTCTGCTTTATGGATGGGTTTTCATATCATCAGATTAAACATATTGAAAGTTAAGGGGAAACTATTTTAAAATAATCCCCCTCTTTTATTCGGTCTGTTTACCAGCAGCACTCCCTATAAAAATACATATTCATGCCAGATTCTTTTGTTATCCTTTCCAGGTCAGACCCAACATTAGGAACACAAACAATTTTGCTTTTGCTATCCCAGTGCCTGTTCCTCGGGATTTATTGAGATGCTCTTAGGAAAGCGATTGTTCTCACAATATTTCCCTCTGTGATTTAATTAATTAAGCCAAAAAAAATTAAAGCTTGCAGATGATGTTTTATTTGAAAGTGTTTTTAGGTCTGTGTTGTGGAAGGGCAGCCCTGGGGGTCGGCAGCCCCTCAGACCCAGCCCTGCCTTTCAGAGCTGCCTCCCCCATCTGCATATTTGCAAATAAGAAAAATGTTTAATACTATGCAAAATGAGCAACAAACTTAGATCATAACAGGAGAATGGAAATTAATGGCAAAAAAAGGATCAAACCAGTTCACAGGAATGCTCTGATCCGACATCAATGCCGTGTTATTTAATGCAAACCGCGATTCCGTCTGTTCCGTCTCACTCCTGACACGAACATCGCGCAGTTTAAACATCTGTCCAGCCCTTAAAGACCCTATTGATGCTCTGTTATTGGATTTCTAATTTCCAGGGTTTGTCAGGGGGTTTAGCAGAGCATATGAGTGTTTATAATTTCTAATGAGTTTAATCTCTAATTTGCCTGTTACCTGGGACTGTCAAATCCCTTTCCCAGCACTTGGTCTGTAAAATTTCAAAATACAGAAATGCAGGTTTCTAAAAGAACCCGAAATATTTGTCATATCTTTTATATACAAATATGTGTGCAGTAAACAGAACTATACATTCTTATTCTCTTTGAAGATCAAGCCTGATTTTAATCCTGCCTATCTGCTGCAATCACAGTATATTACCTAAACCCAAGTTTCTTTGAGGACTTTTTGGATAGATGTCATTATTTCAATGGAGATAAAATAGGGCGTGTTTGAGGATACTGCATTATTGCCGCCTGATTAGTATTTGATCAAATCCTATCTGTTTTTTTGTCCCTGAGACAATCCAGCTCCTGCACATCCGGAGGCGAATTCGCCTCATTCTGTCTGACAGTGTTTTGTTGGGGAGCAGCGGCTGAGCCGGTGCAGATTCGGGGCCGGGCGGGCAGCGCCGCTCCCGATTCAGCAGCAGCTCCCCGGCACTCCGCAGCTCTCATCTCCCCCGGCGCGGGTGGGCGCGGGCGCCCAGCGCACTCGGAGCCGCTCCTTCCGCGGAGTTTGCTGTACAAATATTTATGGACCTTTCCCTTTGTAGTAGAGACTCCAGTGGCAGCAGCGATCGCGCGAGGAACGGCAGCCTGCGACTCAGGGAAGAGGTTGCCAAAAGCTGTTGTTTATTTAGTCGCCTGGCATTTTGTCTTGAAATTTGTTTTGCTACTATTTGTAAAAATACACGGCTCTCTTGGGAGGAGAAATCTGGATTTTTGCCTATACTCCAGAAAAAAAAAAGGCAAAAAAGCCTCCCAGAAAATGAAATCTAAGTGTGCTTGTATATATAAACATAACTTTATAATCAGCATATTCTGAGGATTGTCAGAGCAGGAGGCTGCTCGATGCCCAGTCACAAAACACACATATGGAGATTTTATGGTGGGGTTTGTTTTAAAGATAATGATTTGTCTCCGTGTTGCAGTTGTTTATGTTTCTGTCTATATCTCTTTCCTCTGCCCTATTTTATTTAGTAAGGTTTCAGCTGTGAAATTTCTCCGTGAAACAATTGATACATTCTCTGCACGCCGTGGCGAGGGGAAAAAAGCCCCTTAGATTAATGGTCAGTGTCTCATCCACACAAATTTGTGTTACGATACTACCGAGAAGCTGCGAATTACTGACAAGATCTAGAATAATTCCTAATGCTGTCGAAGGCTTCATTTTCTCCTGCGCATGATGGATGAGGCATAAGAAGTGCTTTCTGAGATCGTTAATGTGCATCATTCTGTTAAGTGTTATTAAAGTCCGTCTGTCTTTGGCAGCAGAAACAATGGCTTAGCCCTTATTTTGCCCCTCTCTTTGCTCAACTCCAGCTGGCTTTTACTAATGTGGCCTGTTTTGGGGCTCCTTTCATGGCTGGTTTGGACCTCAGCGTTCTGGAGGTTTAGAGTTGTGTTTCCCCTTCGAGGTAAATGCTGGTTCAGGCATGGGAAGGCACAGCGAGTTCCCAGTGATTCCTTCCGTAACCCACAGATAATACCCAAGCGGCGCAGGATTGGCACCAAAGCTTCTGTTTGAGCTTGGAAGGTAGGACTGAACTTTTCCTACCCCGGAGCTTGTGCCCACTGGTTCCCCCTGCACTAATTGTCTGAAAATCTGGAAGCTGCTGCCTGGGACAGAGGGAGCGAGTCCCTTGCTGGGAGGGAAGCTGGCACAGGGCACCCCACACTTGTGCTGCTGGGACAGAAATCACTGCCCTGTCCCTGCCCTGTGCCTGTCTCTGTCCCTGTCCTGTCCCTGTCCCTGTCCCTGTCCCTGTCCCTGTCCTGTCCCTGTCCCTGTCCCTGTCCCTGTCCCGTGGGCATCGAGCGCCCGTTCCCCGGCGTGGGGAGGCCGGGCCCACATGGCACATGGATCATATTAAATCAAAAGTACTTTTAACCAAACAGAAGAATTCACTTTAAAGGTTTTTAACCTTTCTTAAGAGCCAATTTTTCCTTAAGCCCTGCGACAATAAAACCCAGTATAATTTATGGAGCGCTCTCCACGGTATGCATTCCTCCTCGCCGCTTTTTTTTGTACAGTCAGATAAAACATCCAGCAACTGGGCTGATAATCAAGGAAAAAAACAAAAAGCAGCTGATCACAAAGCATTTAGAAATGTAACATTCCTTTTACAAGGGATTCAGACATCCTTGGGAAGCCTCACTTCTGTACTTTTAATAGAATTAGAGAAGTGTGATGCACAGCTGGTAAAAGCTCAGTCATCCACAGCGCAGCGAGTTTTTGAGTATTTAATTTTATATTTGAATAATTCTCCAGATCAGGCTATAATCATGGATGTCATAGAAAAAGATTTTTTTCATAAATTACATTATTTCACAGATGTGCAAATACTTCTGTGAAAAAAATTACATTGATCAGTTTTTAATACCCCCCTGTCTCACCCTTCAGTCAAAAGAAAAAATAGCTCTTTTCCCATCTTTGTCTTCAGAAAGGTGCTAGATTGTAAACATCTGAAGGAAATGAAAGGGGGTTGGCCAGTCCACCCCAAATTCTTTCCAGATTTTCATTCCTTTCACCAGCAGCCTTCTGTTCTTGGAGGAGAGGGAGGAACAGCAGAAGAAAGGGGAGAAGATGTCTCTGTTTCGTATTAAAATTTAAAGTGCAGAGCAGGGCTGTATTTCGCTAATTTTCAACGTGCTAATTGGGAAGGGTGTTAAGGGGTGAGTGGTCACGGGGATGTGGGGCCAGACCCGGCTGAGGCTCGTCCCCAGCACAGGGCAGGGCAGGCACCAGGCACAGCCAGAGTGCTTTTACTCACTGGACTTACAATCCAAAATTAGAACATTGTGTTTATTTTTCTAATTGAGAAGTGACCCATTTACCAAGAATAAACTTCCCAACAGGGTCCGTGCTCTGCCCGGTCAGGCTCAGACTGCCCTTCATCGCCCCAACACCCCTGGGGTGGCAGTGGGGGGTCCCTGGGGCTACCTGGGCACAGGTGCCCCGCCCCAGGACCACCGTGTGCCCTCCCAGCACTTTGCTCTGTCTGTCAAACCATGTAAAACACCTCACTGAGGCGCAGGGAATTACCCAGCACGTTGTCACACAGAGGGCTTGGTTATCCTGGATATTGTTATGAATGGAAAAGTTTGCCCTAATGTTAAATTCAGGGATGGCAATTAAGAGAAATGCCCATTTCACAGCTCTCTCATCCCATCCACTGTGAAGTTACACTTTTAGGGGAAAGGAAGGCTAAGAATAACTTCATAAAAGTAAACCGAGGTGTCCCGCCCTGCCTGCTCAGGCTTCAGTCAGAGCTGCCGCCTTGTTTCGAAGGAAATCTCAGTACCAGATGCACTTGGAGAAAGCAAGCACAACATCAGAGTTTATTTTCAATATGCAAGTGGTATAAAAATATGCAAACCCTGATGGCAGTGCTATGGAAACTGCTCCACAAAAATGTGGAACGAAAGCTGTTACTGTGAGCGTGGTTCATGTCCTGCAACAGCTGGGCCAGCCCAGGGCAGCTCAGCACTTGTCCAGTTAGACCAAAATATTCGAAGAGAGACTTTATTTAAATGAGCTTTGTACTAATCTTTCCCATTTCCAGAGTACCCCAGGGCCAGCCCCTGCCCTCCCACCTGGGTCTCCGGCCCCGCCACGGCCGCTCCCCCCTCACCCAGCGCCAAAGGCATCGCTCAGGGCTTATGTTACAGTTATTTGCAGATTATTTTAGGTCTGTGTTCTTTTATATCCACTTAGCAACTTGCAAGGAATATTTCAGAAGCAGCCCATGCTTGACGTGCCCCTTTTTGGGGAGCTGGAGGGCTGGGTGGGGTGGATTTAAAAGCCATCATGTATTTCTGACAGATGGTTTTCGGTTTAGGCAAGCAAGCCCAGATAGACACCAGCACAGGGACAGGAATGTGGACACGTATCATTAGGCTCTTTCTGTTAATCAAATGCAAGAAATACAGGGAATTTATTCTTAGACGTGACCTGTGCAACAAATAAGCAAATGGATATTAAACATCATAGGTCTTAAGAGGAACAATTATATTTTCCCTCTAACTTTTCTGATTTGTCACAAGTTGTATCTATTTCCAAGGTTTTAAGGATACCAATGATTAAAATCATCCTACTGCATAAATTTTAGTTATTTACCGTAGTTTATAAGTATCGTGCAATGACCTTTTTCTGGCTTCATAAAATCAGTGACTTAATATAATTTAGCATCTGAGAGTGCAGGTTCCTCAATTCATTCATCATTTGCTGCTGAAATTTGTTTAGTCTGGATCGAAGGCCTCCTCAGCTTTTCCTACTGGCCATGGATGCTCCGTACGTTGGAAACTGGGAGACCTTCGTGTCTTGTCTTTTTCTTCCACGCTTGACCAAAAATAGTCATTAGAGAGTTCAGGAGGCCCCAGAGTGTGTAAATAAAGGCCTGGCCCGACTCTGACGGGAGTTCCCTGCACAGAAGGGCCCCTGCACTGATGCTGCAGAACGGCAATAACACAGAATGCACCTTGAATTAGGGGCGAGTTTGACTGTATCCCAGGCAACTTTTTATGAATGTAATTAAATACAGAGTTTTAATAGCTTCAGGGGGAATTAAATTTGGAATTGTTCTATAAAGAATGTTTATAAATATATATAGATAGATTATAAATATAACAGAAAAGCACAAGGCAATACAGTAATTTATTTTAAAAAGTTTTTCTGTAGTCAGTGTGAGTGATTTCAAATGGGATCCAGAATCTCCAAGCCAAAGCTCTCATCTTCTAAGGAATTTCAGTTACCTGAATGAAATGTTGCCTCAGAAATTACTGATGTAATAGTCCCCTTGGGAATCCCAGAGCAGTCAAACAAAATCCAAACAATAAATCCAGGGGCTACCTGGATAACTCCCATTAAAGGCTTTTTTTTTTCAGTGGAAAAAATTCTTTAAAAGCTTAATTCTTCCTAAATATAAAGTTCAGTGATTCTGTTCCTGTAGAAGCTTTGTTGCTGGGTGTTTATTTTGTCTGAGCAACTTTCCCAAGGCTCTGTGACAGTGACACAGACTGTGCTTTGCCCTCGGTGTCACCACCCCTGTGCAGGGACTGTGGGCAGAGGGGCAGCTGTGCCTTGGTCTGTGATCCCCTGGTCAATCAAACCTGCCCCTGTGCCCCTGGCATGGGACCCCCTCCCACTGGGCTTGGTGGCTGCCCCACAGCCAGCCCTGCCCCTGCTGCAGGAGTCCTGCTGGGTGGGCCTGGGAGCAGGACTGGGGAGCAGAGTGTGCCTGACACAGTGTGACCCCTGGGCACTGTGGCACTGGGGGCCGGTGGCAGCGCCAACCACTCGGAACCGTTACTTGGCTTCAATCAGGATTAATTTCCCTGAACTCACATATATTGAAACAGGATCAAGGTGGGAACTGGACCCAAGGGGGGGCATTTCTGAGAGGTGTTTGGGCACACCTGTGGATGGAGAGAAGGAACCAGAAGGAGCCTGGCAGGGGATCCTCTCTGCCCTGTGTCCTGTGCCTGGAGCTCCCGTGAGCGCCCGGGGTGTGTTGGAAATGCTGCTGCAGAACTGCCGAGCTCTGACAAAGCAGCTCCAGCCCGGAGCCCACGGGGCACTCAGGGATTCTGCACTGCTGCTTTTCTCGTTAAAAAGGAAAAAGCCCTTGAGTGCCCACTGCAGCCCTGATGGGCACAGCCAGCCTGGCACAGCAGCCCAGCCCTGGGAGGCTGGTGTGGAACTGCTGGGGATTTATTTCCCAGTCCTGGAACAGCCTGACCAGTTCCCAGAGCATTCCCTGCTCCCCAGCTCGGCTGGTTGGGACTGAGAGGGAAAGAGGTTCTGGTTCCTGTGAGGGACCTCCAGGCCCTCAGGCAGCTTTGCTGAGAGTCACCGGGGCTGCTTCGTGCAGAGTTATCCTGAATCAGGGAATGTGTGTGACTTGATTAAAACCCAAACCTGTGTTTGCAGGGGGTGTGAGGTGGAGCAAAGGCACCTGCAGGACGTCCTGGGGCTGTTGTGCCCATGGACACCCAGAACAGCAGAGCTCAGCTGTCTCCAGGACTCCAAGTCCTGGGGTGGGCTGGTCCAAAAAGGCACCGTTCAGTTTTTGATGGAAAGTATTCAGGGAGCAACAATAATCCCATAAACCACTGGAAATTTGATCACAGTTAATTCATTAGCAACATTTTTAAAGGGAAGAAGAGGACAAGAATGAAGTGTGGTGTTCTTAATTGTCTTCATTATTAGTTAACATCAGCTGTTTGCTGATCCCCACTTCTATGCCCAGCACAAAAGACACTATAAACCACATCAAAAAAAGGGCATTTTTGATTTTTCTTTTAATATATAAACAAATTTATCCAATGTCTACGTGTATTTACATATGGGCATTTCATGGATTTCCTGGTCTGGTGGCTGGAAGACAAACCTTTTAAATCCTTTGAAATTCGGCATTTCACTGAATTTAACATATTCTAAGTTATACATAATGCAGATTTTGAAGTAGTTTTACATTTTTTCTATAGGCTTCAATTTTAAACAGTCTCTACTTTTCATGTATAATGAACGTATCATTTATAGTAATATTTTAAATAGTCCAAACCTGTTATTTATGCTGGTTTTTATCTTGAAATGAGGTTTGTTCTGTGTTTTGGTTTTGGTTTATTTAGCTCATCATTCCCTTATCACCCAGAGCCTTTTTTGCAATTGCATTTTTATTTAAAATGGCATTTTTCACTTTTAGTATAATTGTATTGTTTAGACAAAAGTTTTTCCTTGTGAGTATTAACAGACTTGTTTTGCTGCTGCCCCTGGAGCGGTTCAGGGCAGGGCCATGTGCAGACAGCCAGGGCTGGGAACGAGCAGCGTGGTCTGTGTCTGTCGGGCAGTTTGGTGTCCTGGAGCTGCGCTGAGGCTGTTCCAGCAGCACTTTCTGTCACAGGCCGGCACTCCTGGACATCTCGCTGTGTTCCTGAGCACAAAGCAGGTTGGCTGCCCTGGGGACAGTGTGGGCTGTGCTGGTGGGACAGGGCCCAGATAATGCACAGGGCATGGTGTGTGCCCCTGCCCTGCCCTGCCCGTGGGGCTGCCCCACTGCCTGCCCTGCCCTGCCCTCACCCGCCAGCCGGGACAGAGGGACCCTCCAGTGGCCCACAGAGGGCACCTGCATGGCAGGGAGGGCACCTAGAGGAGCCCCTGCCCCGTCTGTGTCCCTGTCCCTGTCCCTGTCCCTGTCCCTGTCCCTGTCTGTGTCCCTGTCTGTGTCCCTGTCCCTGTCTGTGTCCCTGTCCGTGTCCCTGTCCCTGTCCCTGTCTGTGTCCCTGTCCGTGTCCGTGTCCGTGTCCGTGTCCCTGTCCCTGTCCCTGTCCCTGTCTGTGTCCCTGTCCGTGTCCGTGTCCGTGTCCATGTCCCTGTCCCTGTCCCTGTCCCTGTCTCTGTCCCTGTCCCTGTCCCTGTCCCTGTCCCTGTCCCTGTCCCTGTCCCTGTCTGTGTCCCTGTCCCTGTCCCTGTCCCTGTCCCTGTCCCTGTCCCTGTCCCTGTCCCTGACCCTGTCCCTG
>JAOXXN010000162.1:641545-653519 GCA_026770055.1 Myrmophylax atrothorax | reverse complement strand
GAGGCTGAGGGACCTGGGGCAGCTCAGCCTGGAGAAAAGGAGGCTCAGGGGGCACCTTCTGGCTCTGCAGTCCCTGACAGGAGGGGGGAGCCGGGGCGGGTCGGGCTCTGCTCCAGGGAACAGGGACAGGAGGAGAGGGCATGGCCTCAGGCTGGGCCAGGGCAGGTTTAGGTTGAATATTGGAAAAAGTTGTGCATGGAAAGGGCTGTCCAGCCCAGGCACAGCTGCCCAGGGAGTCCCCCATCCCTGGGGGGTTTAATAGCCATGTAGATGTTGTGGCACTTGGGGACGTGGTTTAGTGGTGGCCTTGGCAATGCTGAGGGAACAGCTGGACTTGATGATTTTCAAGTCCTTTTCCAACCCAGAGGATTCTGTGATGTTCACAAGTGCTTGTGTGCAGGGTCAAAAAGCCAAGTTGTGTCTCCTTCAGTGCCAGTGCTCCTGAAGGACGGGTGTGGTGATTTAAATTTTGTCCTAACAAGTGTCCTTACAGAAAGCACCACTTGGAAACAAACTTCACAG
The DNA here is from genome assembly GCA_026770055.1 of Myrmophylax atrothorax. NCBI lineage: Eukaryota > Metazoa > Chordata > Aves > Passeriformes > Thamnophilidae > Myrmophylax > Myrmophylax atrothorax. Next base: position 652,997 of record JAOXXN010000162.1, on the reverse strand, counting down.
ATCCCTCGCTCCTTACCCAGAGCAAACTTGCTGCTTTTCATTAAGCTGTTTGATTGCTATCGAGCTCCCCGTGTCGGTGCCAGAGGCAGCCGGGCCTTGTGCTCTGCGCCGCTAATTGTGCCGGGGCTGTGGCCGCCTGGCAACAATGGCTCATAAAAATCTTAAGCAGCTATCACTTTTCATGGCTAATGAACTGAGGATCTGGGAATTGGATCCAGAGCCAATCCTTGGATTAAACCTTCTGAGCCCAAAACAAGGCTGTCTTCAGGAATAAAACCCAAGGCAGGGCCGCCGGAACAGGGCAGTGCAGAGTGTGACCTTCCCAATGTGAGATAAGTGACCAACATGAAGGGACAGCAAACCTAATCAGGGAGAAGGGCTGGATGGCAGAGGGTCTGTCAGAGCCAGAACGCAGCCCAGGGGCAGGGGGTGTTTGTTTTTACATGGCATTTCTAAAGGGCTTTTTGAGTTTCAGAAATATTTGAAGTGAGTGTCCCCCAACATTCTCATGCTGATCGGGGGCACAGGGATGTGCTGGCCTCGCCTGCCCCGCTGGAGGAGCAGGGGCAGCCCCTGGAGGGGCTGGAGCACAAAGGAGGGGAGGGAGTCCTGGGGCTGGCTGGGTGGTCTGTGCTCAGGGGCAGCCCCAGCAGCACATCCATCTGCACACCGAGAGCATTTCAGAATTGCAGCCCAGAACCCGCAGTCTCCTCCACACCTTAACAGCCAAAGCAAATACCTGGGCAAGGTACAGATTTCAGCACTTCCTGGGAAATGAGAACATGGAGAGCAACTGGAAGAGTTGTAAATAGCAGCTTTAACAGGAAAATTCCAGAATGTGTTCAAAGGAAATTAGCTCCTGCCATGCCTCCTGCACCCCCTTTCCGTCCTCCCCCCAGCCCACTTTTATTTGCTTTGAATTTCCCTTCTGCTCTCGTAGCTGACAGCATTTGCACTTATTTCTGTTAGGGAACACGGCCATTCTTTTTTATGGCAAGGTGAAAATAATTTTATTTTCATCACTTTTCCCCCACTCCTGTGATGGATTTACTTGAAAAAAAATAATGACGGGCTTCACAAACTGGCCTGACAGTTGTGATGCAGAGAGTGAGCTGGCTGAGCAGGGACAGGGAGGCATCTCTGTACCTATTATGGCAAAAATCGATAATGCTTTCTGTAAATTGCTCCTCCCAAAGGAGATGAACAAATGCAGGAGACAAGGGAAGCCATCATTCTGTATGAAAGCCCTGCACATTTGGACCAGTGCAATTATCAGGAAGGGCTTTTTTTCCCTTTTCTCTCTCTTTTTTTGGGGGGGTGGAAAGTGAGAAAGAGTGGGATGTGAGAAAGGAAAGACTTATTTTTCCAGAAGTGTAAATTGAAGGCAAAGGTTCTGGGGCCTGTCCAAGCAGATTGCTTTGGGGGGCAAGGAAGAAAGTACAATGATTTTTGGAAGTACTTGTGCTCTCTGGATGTCTTTACATTCCTATAATGCGTTCAGACTTCAGTTTTTCTGAGACAGCAGTTCTCTTCTCTTGCCATGTGGAACCACGAGGTTCTGTTAATCCTCACCCACATTCTGTTGCCCTGAGTGGGAATTCCACAGAACACCAAGGACAGATTTTTTCCTGTTGTGGAGTCATATAAGTTCTATATCAGGGGGTGTGAAAGGTCATCAGGATCCAAGTAGAGGAGCATGTGGTGCCTTTGCTACTGTGAGGACTGGCTGGGGTAAAGCCATTATTTGTCCAGGAAACAAGGAGTAACAGGGACTATGAGAGGACATTCCCTTTGTGAATATCTTTTCTTAAAGAATACAGAGGTTGAGGTTGTCCAGAATGGATATGAAGTACACTGGGAATGAGAGTCTCCACCACTGAGGCCTTACCTTGTCCCTGGTGTCACACAAGGGCTTTGGCAAGTCCTGCAGCTTCACCAAGTCTCAGCTCTCCCATCACAGATGTGAGTTCATGATGACACTTGTCTGTGTTAGGGCCTTCCCTTCTTCAAACAAAACCAGTTGAATGCTGATTCTCTTATTGATAGAACCCATTCTGCCCAGCAAATAGACCCAGTGTTTTTGTGAGGACAAGTTGTGAGACCCTTCCTGCCCACGCTCTGGAAGAGAAGCATGAAGCTCCTCAGCAATGTGACAATAAAATATTAGAATCTGGGCTGTTCCATCACCTTTCTCTTAGGCTGACATTGCTATTTCAGTGAGAAAAACAGTGAAAATAGCACAGATGAATGAGGAGTATATCAGAGTTGTTGTTTTTTATCAGAGGTGGAAGATACAGACGTGAGACTGCAGGCAGATGCCCGAATTTCAAGTGCCCTGAAGTTCAGAGAGACTTTTCACAAAGACATGTTTGAAAAGGGCATTCAGCAAGTTCAAAGAAAGGCACGGTAGGTAACAGAGTTCAGCACCTATCACCTTGAATTAAAGCAGGAGTGAGAGGAGAGGTGCTGGGGGGAGACGTTCAGCCCTTCAGAGCTGTCTGAGAGCTGCTGGCCCAAGGACACAGTTAAATGCTCTGGCAGGTGTTGCCAGATGTGAGGAGTTCTCACCAGCAGGGCCTGGGGAGCACAGCAAAGCTCTCCCTGTGTGGGGTGTGTGGGACTGGTGACATCATGTCGGAGAAGTTGAGCTGTCTCACAGTGCTAAGGAGGTGGCTGTTGAATGAGGATGGACGAGCAGGCAGGAAGGCCATGATGGCAAGAGAAGGTTTTCAGGAGAGAAATAATTTATTCACATGGATTTCCTAAAGTTAGTTTTCTAAATTTGTAAGTCTTGCCTTTTTATTAATTTCACTTTCTCTGCCAAGTGTTTTGTTCATGATTTCTCCTTCTCTTTTCAGAGGGTTAATGGTGCTTCAGAGCTGGGGGAGAATGTGGGAATGAAAGCCAACATTGTCATTCCAGCAGACAGTTTTGTTGGAGCTATTTCATGGTTTGTTAAAAACACAACAGCTGTTTACAGTTTGTGTGTATCTCCTGCACCCCCCAGGCCTGGTGTTGGTGGGAGCCTCTCTGTCCTGTGACCAGCACAAAGGACTGATGAGCTTCTCATGTTGTGTTCTCAGAACCTGAGAAACAGCTTGAGTTTCTCGTTCCTAATACCTCTGGCATGGGCTCATGGGAGATGTGTCGGGTCAGGTTTCTGCCTTGGCAGAGAAAAGCCACAAGCAAAATGCCCCAGTGGGTCTGGCAGGGGCAGGCAGTGGCTGTGAAGGGCCACGTTGTGTTGTTCCCACTGTGGGGAGGTTGAGGAGCTGTGATGGAGCTGGAGTGAGGCCACACCTCTTTCAGCCAGGGTTCTGTCTCCCTCTCATGGAAGGGAAAAGCACAGCTTTGCCATTGATGTGAGCACAGGAGCAGAACAAGCAAAAATGATTTGCTAAAATCAATAATTCTCATGTCATCTTAATGCATCTAAAATATTTAAAGGAAATATGTTTAATAGCTGTTATTACGGTTTGCATCTCCTGCAAGTTTTAAATAATGAATTTGAGGAATGCTGCCAAGGAAGAGGGGTGTTTCTCCTGGGCAGGGGCAGGTCTGGGAGCACAGCAGGCAGCGGGTCAGCAAAGGGCACGGCAGAGGTGCCATCCATCCATCCAGCCAGCCATCCAGCCAGCCAGCCAGCCATCCATCCAGCCAGCCAGCCAGCCAGCCAGCCAGCCAGCCATCCGTCCGTCCATCCATCAGGCGCTGCCGGCGGCGGGCACGGCTCTGCCCGGCGAGCTGAGCTCCTTCTGCGAGGGGAAAGCCTTCTAAACAAGGCTGTGAATTGGTTTTCATGCTCGCATTGACAGATTGGGAAAGCAGTTTGTTCTACCAAATTTAACAATGATATATCATTATCACAACTTTGGGGGAAATCTATAAAATCAATAAGTTTGTAGCCTGAACAGGATTTGTATCGCTGGCTTGCTGTGCTGGTGTCAAAGCGTGAGCATATGGATTGAGTCACAGCCGGAGATCAATGGAATTTGTGGACAGTAAGCTCAATAACAAGCCCTTCTGAAAAGAAATAGATGTAAAAAGCAAATTTACTAGAGTATAAAAAAAAAGCTAATATCTTTTCGGCGCTGGCTGTAAGTGCTGTGTGGCTGCGCTGGCTGCGGGGCCTTTGAACGCTGCCCGGGGTGTGTGTGCTCGCAATGCCGAGCGGGCTCCGCGCCCGCCGCTCCTGCCCAGGGACAGTTGGATGCCTCTGTTTGCAGGGCCTGGATTAGGAAACTCGCCAGGAATGGGAGCAGGGGGGGAAGTAGCCCTTTATATTGTAAACTGAATAAAGAATAAAAACAGTCAGTGTGTCTGCTGGGGAAAGACCATGGTGGCTTTATTTACTTTGTACTGGCAGGGCTTGCTAATGGAGAAAAATAAAAAGGCATAATTAAATAGTTTAATGAATTTGCAGCTCTTTTGTTTGAGTGGGGCTGGGAATGCATGTTCCAGAGGGCCTCACAAAGAGCTCGGCTGGTAGTGAGTTAAAAGTAGGAAATCAGTCCTTTGAAGGCATTTTTATACTTCATTATCCCAGCATGTAAAATGACTTGTACTAAACGATTGAGGATTTTTTTTTCACTCTCTCTCTTTCTCTCTTCTTTTTCTAAACAAAGGAGAGCATCAGGGCGGCAGGAGCATAATTCCCCTCAGTGTCCTAGAGCCAATAGATCAGCTTGTCAGCAAATTGGTGGGCCTGTACTTATGTTTCAGTAAAATATAGGGCTCTGGGAAACTGTAGTGAACAACGAAACCACAAGCCAACCACCACAGAAACACACACGCTCTAAGAGATCCTGGGGGAACAGGGATGAGAACACCTCCCTTTTCACCTCAGTACTTTGCAGTAGGCAGATACTCACTTTTGAAGGGGTTTTTGTGTGTGTGTGTGTGTATGTGCAGTAGAAAGAATAATGTTACATTTTTTCCCCCAGGTTTTTTATTTCTTTGTTGTTGTGGATGAGTAAAGGGGGATCAGTGAAGGTAGATTCCCTTCCTCACGGAATGCCAGGTGGTAGGAGGGAGAATTTTAATGAAAATAGCAGCGTTCAAGGACCCATCACAGTCCTTCTCGGCTGATGTGCACGCTGTGTGACCATGGAGGTGCCAGGCTGGATGTCCTGCAGGGCCAGGAACAGCTGGCACCGAGCCAGGCAGGGACTAGCTTGGCCCCCCATGCTGATGCTCCAGCCTGTGCCCCTTGTTACACATCACCTTGGACTGGCTTCTCGGGGCCTGGTCTCTGGTCTCCACATCTGCAGCCCCCCTGGGTTACTGTGTCCTGAGGCTGTGCAAGGGCAGGTAGTCCCTCTCACAACACCCTGCTGTGGGAATCAAATAGATTGAATTTAGGACTGTTTGGATCTCCCCACTCTGCTGTGCACCAGAGGTGTGTTTGGCAGAGACTTTTCGACTTACTTGCTGTTAGATTAGAGACTTCTCTTCTATGTCTTGGCATCTTGCAGATGTGGATGTGGCACTTTGGGACATGGCTCAGTGGTGGCCTTGGCAGTGCTGCATTAGTGGCTGGACTTGAGGAGCTTTAGAAGCCTTTTCCAGCCTTCACGATTCTGTGATTAGTTGTTGGAGCCATTTTTGGTGTGGACATGACTAGGAGGTTGTTCATGCAGGGGAGGAGAAGACCTGTGAGAAGAAATACCTTTCCAGCCAAAGGAGTGTTTAGCCTCTGCTATTGGCAGTGTGAGGGACACAGGCTGCGATGTCACCTGGGGCAGGGGCTGGTCCCTCTGTGTGTGACAGCCAGCTGGGATGTCACCTGCAGCAGGTCCCTCTGTGTGTGACAGCAGCTGCAATGTCACCTGGGGCAGGTCCCTGTGTGTGACAGCCAGCTGCAATGTCACCTGTGGCAGGGGCTGGTCCCTCTGTGTGTGACAGCCAGCTGCAATGTCACCTGTGGCAGGGACTGGTCCCTCTGTGTGTGACAGCCAGCTGCAGTGTCACCTGTGGCAGGTCCCTGTGTGTGTGACAGCAGCTGCAATGTCACCTGTGGCAGGTCCCTGTGTGTGTGACAGCAGCTGCAGTGTCACCTGGGGCAGGTCCCTGTGTGTGTGACAGCAGCTGCAAACAGCAGGGAGCTCCCCTGCAGGACCTCACCTGGCCTTGGGCGGGCATTTACAAAGCATTCCCTGCATTTTACAGCTCGGCTTTGCTTATAAACAACACTAACTGTTTGTTTCTTGTTAAAATTTACCTCATAAACAAATTTTACTGCCTTAATTCCAGGCAATAATTGTTTAATCCTGCCTTTCTCCTCCCTGTACCAGGGTGGCTGTAAAGCTGTGGTGGGCACTTTGCAGAGTCCCCCGTGCTCTGGCCGTGGCCGTGGTGCCCCGTGCTGCTCACAGAGATGGGCTGTGCCCCTCAGTGGGAACTGCATCAACCAACTGCAGTGCTCTGCTCTGCCTGCAGAGATTTATACAGAAAAAATACCGAAAGAAGCCCCAAAGTCCGAAATGAAAGCAGCCTCCTGTTGCTGAGGTTTAACTGGGTGAGGCAGCACGGGGGCCAGGCCGTTCTTTACAGCCGTGGCTGCCTCTCCTTCTTGCTGAGTAGCTGGGAAACACTGGGGAGGTGACTGCTTGTATTGATTAGCCAGACAAGGGAGAGTTAGAGACCCTCAGCACTGCCACTTAGAGTGGGCAGGAAACCCAGCGTGACCAGCAATGACGTGTTTGGTTGCACGAGGGGCTCCTGGATGGGATGCTGGGGCTGAAGGCTGTCAGTCCCTGGCTCTGAGGAGCACTAACTGGGGATGCTCTTACAGCAGCCTGGGACGTGGCAGGGGCTCCCTCTGCAAACTTGTTTTGGCCAAGTTGGAAGGCGGGATGTGCTTGGACCTGTGAACAAGCACTGCCAGCAGCAGCGAGGGCAAGCTTGGCCTTGGTTTGTCTCTCTTTGCTGTGACCCTCCACTTACAGACAGGAGAAAAGTGCAAACATTGTTAGTCCCCCATAGAGCAATAGTGTAAAAACCTGAAATCCTTGCTGCAATGCAGAGTGAGTCTGTGAAGGAAACACAGCAGGCCAAAGCCAAGACCACTTGGGCCATCACAGGCCAAAGAGCAGCAAGGGATGAGCTCAGTGAGCAATTAAAAGCTAAGAATAATCAGTGATAGTGAAAGTCTTGTGACAATTATTGGGAATTGTTCAGACCTGAAACCTGGATAATTACATAAATGTAATCTTCTTATCAAGTGCAAACTATTCTAATGCAGAAGGCATGTCAGGTGTAAGGAACCACCTTGCCCATTGCCATGAATGAGTATGAAAATACAGCAGAGCACATTGAGATAAAACCAGAAAGCCAAGCCATCAAATAAGAAGCAAGATGTGTCAAAATAGCAAAAATGACATTACTAAGAACAACAGTAGGAATGGGAAAACAAAAAAAAAGTGTAGGATCACCATCCAGTGGAGAGCAAAGAGAATTTTGAGACAGGCAAATGTTTCTGTTTCCTCCTCTTTGGAAGGTGGCCTGTGGGACAGCAATTATTAATTAATGCTGTTGCCAAATGGGTGAGATCTGAATCCTGAAGAGAGAAGAAACAGCTGCTGTCAGAACAGTTGCTTTCAAAACTCATTAAAAGAACACTTAAAACCAAAATAAACTCAGAACTAGCAGTGATGGTTTTGAAAACTCGTGCAGGGAAGGTGAAATCCTGGAAGACAGTGCAGTGTCCTCAGGTTACACAGGAGTTGTAGACGAGTCAGGTAACCCCCAGTTCCTGCAAGAACTGTGATGAAAATAACCAAACTATTTGTGAGCACTTGGAAGATGGCAAGGGAATGATTAACAAACAAGGACTTGCCAAAAATACTGTCTCGGCAACACAACAACTTGTCCGGCAGCACAGGGGGGTGGGCAGGGCAGGAGCAGTCACTGCCACGTACCACGAATTCTGGAGGGTCTGGCACTTCTCACATGGCTTTAGTTCTGAACAAGCTGAGGAAATGTGGGTGAAGTGAGTGTAGGTGTACAGTGGGCAGAAGAATCATTCTTAGAGCAAACCTAGCACTGTCAGGATGGAAGGAGGTCTGAGCTGAGGTTTGGCGGGGGCTGCCCTGACCTGGGCCACTGCAGAGCTGGGTTAATGAGCTGAGTCACAAAGTAGGAAGTATATTTACTGAGCTTTCAGACACCAGAAACTGAGCTAGTGAGTGCATTCAGTGATAGGAGCACAACTCAAAGTAGTCTGACAGGTGGGGCTGATGGCTTGGCAAAAACTGAATGAGATTTGGTGGGGACATTGCAAGATGATCTTAGGTAAGGTTTGGGATATGCACAAAAAATGTAATGTGTTAATAGTAATAGTTTCTTGGCCCCTTGCCCTGAAGGTGGATTCAAATCTCATGCCACCCTTCTGCTGTAAGAACTGAAATTATTTCTACCTGTGTCCCTCCAGTCTGGTTTAGTTTGTTCATTTATGAGTAAAGTCCAACATCTTCCGCAGATTCCCCTGAGATCCTTAAATCCGTGTGTGGCATGAAGCCATTCAGTTAGACAGTCAGGAGCACTTCCTTACTTATTTTTAATTTGTTGCAGCCAAAATTCCATCTCTGGTTTTATGCTGTTTGTGGTGCTGTGGACATTCCCTCTGTCCCCCTCACTGCCCCCCAAAAGCTCCTTCAGCAGTATGAGCTGAGCCATGCTTGGAGTATTATTAAGTAATATTCCTTATTACTAAAAGAACAGGGCTCCCTTTAATGAGAGCCTTAATGCTCCCAGCTCGTGTCCCTGTCTGGGGAGCCCCTTTCCTTTGTCCATAATGAGGAGCTTCTCATTTGCACTGTCCCTGGATTTATGGAGGGGCAGGAAAAAACCTTCAATTTATTACGCCTTAAATGAACTGCTCCCACAGCAAAAACAAAGAGGGCAGTAAACTGGTGCCTGTGCACTGTGTAGTTTGATTTTTATGGAGCTGTATGGTGGTGTTGTGCCTCACCTAAGCAGGGTGAGCACGGGCTGTAATTACCTCTTGTGAACCCCATTCTCTGATAACCTCTCTGGCCTCTCCTTCTTCAGGGTGTTGAGTCTGTCCCTCAGGGGATTTTATTTGTTCTCACTGGTGGAGCTGGGTATGGGTAGAAGCAGTGAAGCTCATTTGATAGCTCATTTACCTGGAAAAATGGGGCTCACTCCCTGAATCTGAAACAGGGAAAGCATTCCTGTCCTGTGGATTTCATTCTGCTGAACTTCAGGAATCCCTTCTGTTAATTCTCTCTCCTTGTCTTCATCCTCACCTTCTGCTCCAGCTGAACTGTCAGTCCCCTCCTTCAGCAGATATTCCTGCATTCTGTAGGGCTTAACTAAAAAGAAAACAGGTTTTAATTGATGAGTCCTCATTTTAGAAAAAAGGGCTTTGAGGTCCAAGCCTTCCTTTGTGGAGGGAATAGCCAGGCAGGAACAGCCGTTCCAGGGCCAGGATAAATGCACCGGCTCTGGGGTGAGATGAATTGACGTAATGGTGCTATTCCTGCTTTTCTGACTTAGGGAAAAATGTGCTAATGCCCAGAATTTTCGCTGTAATTTGACTTCTTTACAGGAGTGTTTTGGATAAACACAACTGTGTCTTTGATGTGATCAATTTAAAATAAAATTTGAGTTTTAAGAAGGTTTCATGACAGTGGGTTTGGTTTGATTGGGTTTTTTCCTTTGACTTTGGCTCACCTTAGACTCCCTTGTGTTCCAAAATGTGAGCCACCTAAAACATATTTTTCATGTAGATAACAGCAATCTAGAACTGTCTGCCTAACCTATGGCAAAAAGCAGAAATCAATAATAAATGATCCGGTGCCTTCCTGGTTTGGCCGTGTGTGTGTGAGTGTTTTCTCTGTAGTTCAAGGGTTACAGAAATCACAGTTGACAAATCCCAGCTACAAATAATACTTCTAGCATTTTGCATAAAGTCTTAAAACCTTTTTATTTATTTGCTTTCCTGCAAGAGTCAAGTAAGAGGCTTTTGCACACCAAGGGAAGGTTTTTTTAGACTTAAACTTGAGAATATTTTCAATATCTGCAACATTATCTTTTGAATAATAATTACCTCTTATATTAAATTATAAGACAGCAGGATTCAGGATTAGATCTCTGCATATTATTTTAGTGAAGGAAATTATGACAGGGGTCATTTTTTAGAATTATGTAGGAGGGTAAAAGGTCCCAGGCAGCATTAGAAGGGAAGGCGTTTATAATTAAATTGTAATTTAGGCCTATGATTTATAGTTTTCTCAATGAAAAATTTGGTGCTGGAGAAAGATCCTAGGAGGAACTTTAGTGAGATACAACTTAATGAAATAATAAAAAGAAAAATGATTCTGGAACAGACTGTATTGCAGTGGTCCCTGCCCGGGCGCAGTGGAACTGCCTTTCCCAGGGCTTGGGCTGGGCACTTGGGTTGGGTTGGGCTGAAACGCGGCATGGAGGGTTTCAGGGCAAGGTGATTTTCACAGTATCCACTTTTTTAACTCATTTAGCTCATTAAAACTTCAGGGAGTGTTCTAAACCATCCAGATTGTCTGTTCAAGGCAAAGTGCTGCTGCTTTTTGCTGTTGTCAGTCATGAGGTGCAGGAGGACAGTGAGCCTTGTTCGGCCCCACGGTGGGTGAGGTCCATCCGGCTGTGGGTGCTGGACCCCCATCGTTCATGAGGTCCAACAGGGTGTGGGTGCTGTCCCTGCTCTGGAACAGCCCCCCCTGAGCAGGGACAGCTCCGTTCTGCCCATGGCAGTGCTGGGGGGTCAGCGTTACTCTGTGGAGCATAATTGAAGGAGAATTTGATAGTCATTTTCATTAATTAATGGCCAGCCCCCTCCCTGCCGTGATGCAGAGCTGTTGCCCTGGCAGGAGGGCGTGGGGACGGGCGGGTGGGTGCCCTGGGAGCCGTCCCTGCCCTGGGGCTGCTCCGTATGCCCAGCACGGCGCGGGGGGAACACCCTCGGGGCAGGAGGGGAGAATTCCCATCCCAAATGATCCCAAAAAAAACCCAGATCCCAAAAACAAAGGGGTGCAGGTTGAGGCATCGCCTTCTGAACACCGTTTGCTGGTGCAAACTCAGCAGGTGTTCCACAAAGTGTTTATTCACTGCCCAAAGGTATAAAAATATCTTTTTTTCCCCCCTCCCATTACTTGAATTCTGTGGAAAGTTGAGGAAAGTCAACAGGCAAGTTTAGCATTTTAGTACACTCAGATTGAGGCACTGGATCCAAAGCCCTCTGATATACTGAAATTTTTTGTACTAACTTTGAATTTAAATAAGAACCTGGTTAAAATAAATGAAACTGTTGACATGGGGGGGACATGGGGGGCTGTGAGTGGCCATGGGGGGCCGTGAGGGGCCATCGGGGGCCTGACTGGTTTGATGAAAACAATCAAGAAATCCAGGAATTGTTGAAGAAGAGAACTGCTCACCAAGCTCACCTTGCTGA
>JAOXXN010000162.1:619276-640065 GCA_026770055.1 Myrmophylax atrothorax | reverse complement strand
TGAGGGGCCGTGAGGGGACATGGGGGGCTGTGAGGGGCCATGAGGGGCCATGAGGGGCCATGAGAGGACATGAGCGGCCATGGGGGTCTGTGAGGGGACATGAGGGGCCACGGGGGTCTGTGAGGGGCCATGGGGGCACATGAGGGACCCTGAGGGGCTGTGGGGCTCTCTGAGGGCCCATGAGCTGCTCCCACGGCCCAGGCACAGCCCCTGAGCAGGAGTGAAAAATCACCTCTGTGAAAACCATTCCAGGAACGTATTAAACGCTGTGAAATGCTGCGCTTCGAAGAAAAAAACTCAAGTCTAAGGTGACTTAGAGTGGATACCCAAAATTAATAGACATATTTGACCTTAATCTGTCTTCCTGGACAAGTTTAATTATAGCAATTTCTTAACTTCAGCTCAAGCTCTGGTTTTGGAAATGTTAGTGTTCGTGAGATGTGTGGGGGTTTGTATTTAATATCACTGTGTTTTCTAAGAAAATGCAAAAATTATGAAAATTGACTGGAGCGGAATAACCCAGGACTTTGGAGATGCCCCAGATTAATTTCTAAATAAGTTATGGTTTCGGAGATGAGCTCAAATTGGGGCCAAGGAGAAGGAAATTAGAAATACTGTTTTAGAGCCAAACTTAAAAGGGACCCCTTTTTTTAAATTATTTTATTCCCTTTGTGATCACAGCCTGTCCTGGCAGGAATCCTTCAGTGTAAACCACTGGGTATGAGCTGATGATTAAAACCTGATGATGTACATGTTGATTTACACCAACTGGAGTTGTAGCTGGGTTTTTTAGCCTTTATTTTTTTGCCTTCTATAACTTAAACAGAGATGTAAAGGTTGTGATATGACTGTGTAATTTGAACTCTAAATATTTGAAGCTGCAGAATGTGGCACCCCCAGCAGTGTGAGGAGCTGCAGGACAGCCCCACACGCAGCAGGGATGGAGTTCAGCTCTCTGGCTTTGCTTTGCCTGCCCCGTCCTGCCCCAGCGCCCTGCAGGGTTTGACTCTGCCCCCAAAGAGCTGCAGCCACCAGGACTGGCAAACCTGTGCAGAACTGACAGCAATGAAGGCTTTGGGTCAACCCTGCTCGCTCTTAGTTGTTGTATAAAAATGCATTTCTGATTTCCCCAAAGTTTGGAAAGAGACGTTTTGTGTCTTACACGATGGGAAGGATTTTACCATGTTTCTTTCTCTTTTTACAAGGGAAAACTGCACATACAAAATTTTAGACTCAAGCAGCAATTTAGCATCTTTTCATAAATTTGGCACTTTTCATATGAAGTGATTTCAAGTTTTCTATTAAAATGGAAGAACCCACCAGTGCCTTAGATTGAAGCCTCTGAGAAAGCAGTTTTGAGCCATGCTGATGGTGTAGAAAAACTCCTGGGTTACATATAAAAAAATTAAACTGTTTTCCTTGTTCTTTGTGTAGGGCTGGTTGTGTGAGTGGGATTCTAACCGAGCAGAAGGACTCGTTGCTTGAGTGCACTTACTTTAGTTCCACATCTTCCCCAACTCCAGGAACTTGAACTTGTCATTATCAGCCTCAGAAGGTCAATGCATTACCCAGGGTAGCAGCTCTTTCATGTGGCCTTTCTGAGGAGGGAAAAAACAGCTTTTAATCTTGGCTTTTATAAAACACTGTGTGTACTGGATCCATCCTAACTTGTCATTTCCTTGTGTGTTTTAGTGCTGGGGGAGATCTGGAGGTGCTTTGTGATGCCACACAGACACACATGTCTGCAAAAGGCCTAATCTGAAGTGAATCTTCTATAAATAATAAACAACAAATAGGTTCCTTTTAGTTATATTAGCCCCAAAATAGGTCATGGACATTTGTTTTAAATGCAAACTTAACAATAAAGTAAATTCCCTAGGTGGTGAATTTGATGTGTTTGTGCAAATTTTCTGGACACAGTACAAAAAAAAGCCAACACCTATATTTTACCACTTAAAATATTTATACATTGTCTCTTAAAGTCCTGTGTTTGAAATACTGTTTATAATAAACTCCCTATGAGAGAACTAAAGTCACAAGTAAACACTTGCCATTTGTTCCTTAAACACAAAGCAGTCTCTAACTTTTCAGTGTTCTCCATTGCTACCAGGAAAGTTGTCACCTTGGTCAGCTTCCTGCCTCCAAATAATCTCCCTTTCCACGTGGTCCTGGGGCTCCGTGGGCTGCTGCAGGAAGGTGGGGAAGGACAGTGAGTGTCCGTGGGCTTTGGCTCTCTGGGCCCTGTGCCTCCACGGGAAATACCAATACGGTTTGCAAATCGAAAGAGGCTGCAAAGGCTGCCCAGGCAGGTCTGTTGGTGTCCCTTGAATATAAACCCCAGTATGTTAAGTTCTGTGGGGAATTACAAGACAAAGGAAGGAACATCTGAGGAACAAGTAATTTATTGTGGTTGTTTGGAATTAAAATGGCTATGACACCTATTGTAATTTTCATACCATTTCTGACTAATATAGCGGTGTTTGGGTTTTAATTGCCATCTTTAAGTGCTTCTGTAATACAAATAATACCTACAGGATGTGTCTCAGTGGAATCAGACAAAGGTAAAATGCTGCGAATTGCCATGCCAGGTTTGCAGCTCGTGCTCCTCCAGGAGCCAGGCAGGGTCTCAAGTTGTGTGCGTCCCCCACTGTAACACACATCATTTCTCCGTCCCCATTCATTCTCATCCCTGAGATGCATTGTAAAAGTGTAAATCCATCACTAGATAATTTTCGGTTCCATTATTTACCAAAATGAATAGTTAAGCAAGTCATTGTTATTGGTGGGATGCTATTGTTGTTTCGCAGAGATAGGGCCTGCCAAGGGCTTGAGTGATGTGCACTTGAGTGTTCTTTCAAGATCCTTGTACCTGTTTCATTTGGGAGGAGTTTCACTCATGTAAAATCAAACAGAAACAATTTTAGTAGCCTCTGAAAAGAGAAGAAGGGAAAATGGATATTAATGAACTATTTAATATTCTGCTGTGGCAGAGATGCAGTGATTTTGCTGTTGACACTTTTGCATGGAATTAAAGAGATCTGGTGGTTGTTTTACTCGTCTGTCTTTGTTCCTGAAAGACTTTTCAGTGTCATCAGATTTGGTTTTGTAACCTGAGAGAGATTTTACAGACACGCAGACAAGAAAAAAAAGCACTTCTTTTTCATGAAATTCATTGGTATTCAGAACATGGCCCTTTGATGAATTAGAAATTTTGGCTAAAGCTTTAATGAGATTTTTATTTCCTGAACTTATGTTGGAAAATATGTGAGCTGCACAATTCACAATTCTGAATAAGTGTGGGTTTAGGTTTTTTGTTAAAGAATATTTCTGGCTCATTGTTGCTCTGTATTTTATTGGTTTGTGAGCTGAGAAGTTCCCAATGAAGGTGGAACAGTTTAGAGCTGCAGCTCTTTACTCTGTGACACAGAACGTTGTGGGGAGCAGAGCCTTTGGTTGGTGGTGCAGGAGAGGCTGTGGAAGCTCTGCCAGAGGCACCTGCAGCAATGGCTGCTCCTGTTCTCTGTCTCTCACCCCTTTTGATCCCAGCCTTGGTCAGTACCTGAAGGTCCCTCAGGGTTCCCAGCGGCTGCCCCTGGGATGGCTCTGCCTTGTGCCCCAGCCTGGTGTGTGTGTTGGAGGGCCTGAGCTGGGAACGCAGACAGACAAGCACATTGACATGCCTGCTGCATGAATGGAACCAGATAACCATTTGTGTTTATTTCATGCTCAGTAGAATCTTTCATCCTGTGGCTGGTTGTTCGTGGCACGTGGACAAATAACTTGGGAAGCTTTCCAGAAGCTGTCATTGAGCGGTCTTAGGTTTTATGACCTCCCTTGTGTTCCACTGCTGTGCTACCCACAGATATTCTCACGACTCAAACCCGTTTGGTGTATATGACCTGCCACATTTTGATACTTGCATGTGTTCCAACATGTTAAAAATACGAGGAATTTGCAAGTTATTACTTTACCTTGTCCTTTAATTTACTTAAAATCAAAGTTTTTCAGGGTCACAACACTTTGAGAAGTGTTTTGGTGCTGACTGAAAAGAAGGGTGTATCAGTATATAGGCTTAGCAGTTAGGCAAGATTCTTTTGTTGGTCATATGGACAAGAAGAAATTCTGTTTGTTCACTTGCAACCTCAGCTAAATCTGTGCTTTTCACTTCTTTGTGCCAGCTACTTTCTGGATTTATCCTGAACGAGCAGTGGGATTACTGAATTAATGCCCAGGAACATGCCACATGTTACATGCCACAGTCCAGAAGTCCTTCATAAATGGTGAGTGACCTTCTACCTTCTTGCTTTGAATTTGCCCGCTGAGTTTTGGGCATTATTTCAGTGAGGTTTAGGGCACAGCTGCCCATTCCCAGCTCTCGGCTGGAGGTGTGGGAGCTGAAGTCTTTGCACACAGGTCAGGAATCCTGTGTTTTCAGAACTTGGCTCTGTATTTGAGCACTTCAGGACTATTGCAGCAATAATTAATGTAGCAATAATTATGATCTTTACAATTTTACCTGTGGCAGTTGCAGCAGTCAGTGATGTTCCCGTGTTAATGGCCCCAGAATATGAAGGTGATCTCTGTCTGAACACGTGTTTTTGCAAGGACAAGCTTTGTGCCACACTTTGGCACTGTCCTGGGAGAGGAATTTCTGGGAATAGGATATAAATGCAAATCTGTGTTTAGAAATACTGAAACCCCTGTGTGCTAATGCTGGTTCCTTGCTGTGGTGTGTTGTTTCTGGGGTAAGTTTGCTGATGGTGTTGCTGGTGTGAAACCAAGATGCAATATTATTTGAAAGTGTAAGATTTTTTTTTTTTGCATTATCTTGTGCTAAGTGTTCTTTGCTTCTCTGTCATCAGTGGTCTGCTTGTGCTTTGAATTTTGGCCAGAATAACTTGAATTGAAGCAGGGGTGGGAAAGAAGAAAGTGCTTGTAGACAGGTTTGTGGAATCACTGCAGCAAGTTTTAAATGATGTATGAAATGAAAAATTCCTGTCTGATGCACAGAGCAAGCAGAGCCATTGATGTCTGTGAAATTGCTGCTGTGAGAGGCTATTAGAGAATCACAGAATGGTTGGGTTAGAGGGACCTTAAAAATCACCTCGTTCCACCCCCGTGCCATGGACAGGGACACCTTCCACTAGACCAGGTTGCTCAAGTTCTTGTAATACTATTCAGAAATGCCACCTTGAGCTGTTTGTGAAACTCTTCTGCTTTTATGTGAAAGACAGAAGTCTTTCACAGCAACAAAAATTCATTAGAAAAATCTTTCAAGGCACGGCATCAATAAATATCCTGAGGCAGTTCTCTGGGTTTGGGTGCGTTCTTAAGCCTGGGCAGCTTTACTTTAGAGTACTTTGGGGATGTGCTGCTGGTGGTGGAAATGCCTTGAACCATCCCAAAGTGAGAGTTTTAAAGGCTGAATGGTGGGATTCAAGTTCAGGAGTTCTGCGGTTTGTTTGAGAGAGAGTGGGTTTGGGAACTGGCGTGGAGGTGAGAGAGACCCCCACCAGAGACCCAGGAGAGCAGGGTTTGTGGTGCAGGGAGGGGTGGCTGATACAGAGCAGACCTCTGAGCAGCAGGGACAGGACAGGCTCCAGTTTTTCCAGCTTAGTCACCCAAACTGTTTTCCTGCATTTGATGACGTGGCTCCTGTGGGAAAGGTGAAATTATTTCAGTTAAAACGGACATATAAGGATCCAAAGTAACATTATCCTGGTTACTTAGACTTCTGTATTTCCTAGCAATTGGATCTGATACGTCTGTGTCAGTGTGAAAGTGTAGTTTTGAAAGTTTATGTAAGCAATGTGTGCACAGGTACCTGCATGTGTGTAAAATACACAGAATTTTATACAGCATCCTCAGCAGGTTTCACCCGGTTTTTCAGTAACTCCTTGGCCAAGTGATTGTGCCTCTGAACTACACAGAGTGTTGACTCCAGAAGGCTTTTGCATTTCAGTTATAGATGTCCTAGAAGTCATCTCTGAAGTACAGGAACCACCTTTCAGCACCCTTTCTGCTTAGTCTTTGCATATATGATTCTCCAAGTCTCCCATCATAGAATTTCATTGTGTTTTTAAATTCCTGGTGGTCAGGACTTTTTACATGACTGTCAAAACCAATTAATACCGGAAAGGAAATAATTTTTGTATTGTGCTGTCAGGTTTCTTGGAAAGTTAAAAATAGTGTCTGAAGAAATTGAGAACACTCAATTTCCTGCTTGGTTATTTATTTTATTTTTTGTAGCGTTTTCATGCTGTGTTTCTGCTTTCTAGAAGCATGTACTTCCTTCCAGCTCTGCTATTCTGCTGTGCTGATCCAGGCAAGGCTTTCAGTGCTTAGAAAGAAAAAGGATGATAAGAGAACACCACATAGATGGCTTTTAAAGCCAGCAGCTGATTTGCTGTCAGGAAAGTCAGTATTGCCCTTTTCCCAGTTCCTCAATATTGTTTCCTTCATTCAATATCTGGGGCTTCTGAACTGCCTGTCTGACCCATCCAGTGGAATTTCCCAGCTCAGGAGCCGTCCTGTCAGAGCAGAGGTGCAAGAGCAGTGAAGTGCTGAGCAGCCCTGCTTGCCCAGTGCCGGCTGGCACTGAGCCCCTGGTGCCCTCCTGTGTCCGGGTGTCCCAGAGCAGCCCCCGGGCGGTGCCCCTTGGCCCCCAGGCACGGCTGGCAGGGCCACGGCAGTGTCTGCCCGCGGCTCCAGCCAGCTCTGCCCTGTCCTGCCCGCTCGGTTCGGAGGGAGCACTCGGAGAAGGGGCCACTGCCTGTGGGTTGGGGCTGGGGAGCAGGAGCTGCTCCTGCCCGAGCCTGGGCCCCTCCATCCCTCTGCTCCTCCCCTCCTTCCTCTGCTGCAGAGCTTTACAGCTCCCATGGGATAACGCTGATCTTCCCAGCTCCTGGGGCCATCCATCCATCCCCCAAGGAGCTGCTGTCCCAGGGCCCTGCAGGGAGCCCCCATGGGAGCCACTGCAGGCACCTCAGCCCCTCAGGAACCGGCTCTGGTGCTGCAGCAGAGACACCAGAGCTTCAGCTGGAGAACATCTCTGCTCTTGTTCTCCTTTCTTCAACTTGGCTTGGGTCAAATTACTGAATGTCTTTGGTTGCACTCTTGGTTTTAAAATGTTTTGAAATCTGTAGAGAGAAATCACTCTTTTAAAAGTATTGATTGGTGTTTCAAGTGTTTGTTAATGTGCTAAAACATGTTTTGTTCTTCTGAGGAAACCTGCTCTTCCTTCCAGGTTACAGTTGTCTTGTGGCCTTGAAGTTGAAAATGAAGGCGTTACTTTAAGGTCATTTTCTGTAGATAATATTTTTTGTGTGTTATTACAAATATTTAATATTACAATATTAGACTTGGCTTTACTGGAAATGGCTGGTTTTGCAATGCATATACTCTGAAAGAAAGGGAACAAGGGGTACAGTGATAGCTGGGATAGCTGTTGTAAAACAGGAAGCAATAGCATGAATTAACCAGGCAATCAACCACGTTTTACTAAAATTGTTTGATACAAAAAAGGTACTGCTTGGTTGCTGCAAGGCATTTAATACTGAATCTGAACCAGTTTTGACCAAATTTGGGTGTGGATATTAGTCCATGAAAAATATTCTCATTAAAAAGTGCCGCAAGCCCATCCTGTCCCGAGTCCTGCAGAGACACTGACACTGTCAGCCTGTGGAAAACAAGGGTTTTTGTGTGCTGGAAATGAGTTTATCAGGCTGGCTGGAAGATACTTGTTTCTCAAAGATCAACCTTTTAAATATATATTGCTTGTAACTCTTGTGTAAGTGTCACCCGTGGTTTACTGAAATCAGGCTGAAGCCCCAGTGCTGAGAGCTGCTGTTAATGGGGAGAGGGTCTGGGATGTTCAACAGGAAGAACTGGGTGACTTGGAAGCAGTCATGAAAATAAGGTGAAATCAAACAGAGGCTGGTAAGAACAGCTTTGGTGCTGCTGCAAGTGCAGGGTTTCCTTGGGAGGGGCATGGGCTGACCACAGTCCAGCTGTGCCACCAACACCACGGGCTCATGGAAGAGCCGAGTGCAGCCCTCGGACATGCCAAGGGAAAGTCATTCCAGAGAGGTTTGCAAAGTACTGGGGCCCGTGTAACAGCAACTGGCAGGGGCTCAGGGATTTATTTACAGAGGACAAAGGTGAACTCAGGACTCTGCCTCAGTCAGAGAACAGTGCACGGGGATCTCCAGATCTCATCAGTGCTCAGGGCTGCAACAATTAACTCCGAGTCAGGACTGGGTTTGTCTTTAACAAGGAAGGGACGAGGGGTCATTTCCCCTAATGATGCTCCTGAATGCGTTGGAGATAAATGATTTGGTAATTGCCAAATAGGAAGAATAACATGAAGTGTGCAAGATTACTTTTCCCCTCCTGAAATGTGTTAGAGCCACTGTGACACTGGGAGCAGGTGGAAGAAGAAAACAGTTCTTGAACTCTTTGCTAAATTGATACACTAATCAGAGGGCCTTCTCCAGAAAAGAAAGAAGAGCCCGTTTTGCCTGGACTCTATCTTTGCTATTTTCCTTTTTCAGAAATAGGAGATTAGGAGGTGTCTGCACCGATGTGATAAAACGTTCCCATGGAATTGTATTGTATTTTTGCCTTGAGTTGCTGGTGAAATGAAGTTGTTGGCTTTCAGTGCTGCTTTGTTTTTTGACCCCTTTTTGTGAATTCTCTGAGGAAAGAAACATATTCCCATCTTTTATAGTAATCAAATTTATCTGGCATCTCTCAGCCTCTTGCATTACTTATGCTACAGTTGGCCAGCTTTGGGAAGGCTTTAGCAGGTTTATTTATTTATTGTTCTAAAGTGAAGGGTTTTGACTTGAGGTCCTCACATAATCCATGGGGATTTGAAGAGAAAAAATGAAAGTGCTTTCTACCATTATTCTGATACAGTTATTTTATGTGAAACTGTTTAAAAAAACCCCTCACACCACCCAAACCCCAAACAAACACCCCATGAGTCCAAAAACCCCAAGAAACATTGAGAGAAGAAGAAACTTGATTAACTGAGTTGTGTTGCAAATGTTCTATTGGGAGGAGGTTCCTGAGTCTGATGACGTTGCATTTGGTTTGGAATTTCAGCTTCATAATTGTCTGAAATATTGAAATTTTTTAAACCTGTCTAAGAGCTTTTAGTGTCCCTGTACTGAGTGAATTGCATCACCCCCTGTAACTCCTGGCTCAGGGGCGGGGAGGGCTGTGGCACTGGGAACACCCAGAGCCCTCCCACAGGACACAAACAGAGGTGGTGTACAAGGGCTGCGGTGCTGAGCTCAGCTTTGGAAGGCTTTTGAAGGTCTGCCCCGCAGTACTGACTGTGACAATCCCAGGCAAAAAAAGGGAGCAACCTCTGCTTTAAAACACAAGGATCACTTAGAGAATGTCACAGTAATATGAAGTTAAATTGATGACTGTCTTTTTCTGGCCCCCCCTTTCTTTTAGCACAATGCCTGTTGGCCACATCCAACTTTGTCAACTTTCTTTTGTATCTTCTGTTCCTCTTGGTGTTTTTTCATCAATTTATGTCTATGCTTGAAAAAATGAAAGGTTGATTATAAGAGAAATCCAGGGTATCATCAATTATTTTGCTTTCAACTACAATTTATTTGACTAACAACCTTAAAAGCTTGGACTGATTTAATTTTGTGTTATGCTCATGAAATCCACAGAAGGCTGACCTGGCCATCTTCCTCATCTTCTGCTTTCAAGTCTCACATGGTATTTCCCCACTAATTCTTTGATCTTACAGAATTTTTCTTCAAGAAGTGAACAGTTGTAGTATGAAGATGTTCATATTACATTTTACATGTACGTGCCCGTGTAGAGGGATTTTTTATTGCAGGAGAAAAATCAAATCCTTGTCACCTAAACTGCTAATTATGTTTGATAAATGTATGGTATATATTTAATGCAAAGTGAATTTAGGAAATAATACACCTTGTGTAATTACAGCCACTGAGCTACTTCCATCAATCTAATTTTTCTGATTCAGGTTCATTTGCATTGCATTATTTTTATTAAATGAGCTTTCAGTGGAAGCCCTTCTCTCTGTCACGACGAATCACGTGCTGAAATACCTGGAGGTGCACCAATGCAGTTTGCACATGCCATGGCTCGTGCCTGGCTGCCCCACAGCCCCCCGAGGTGTGCAGGGCCCAGCTGGGAACAGCCTGCACAGAGCAAAGGGAGCAGCTTCCCCCAGCTCTGGGTGTGTCTGGGTGTTCTCACAGCTCAGGGCAAGCACAGCACCTTCCCAACCCTTTGCAGTGCTGTAGGAGGATCTGCTGCCGTGGGCTGGGGATGGAAACCCTTCCATTGGGATGCTGGTTATTGTTCCTCACAGTGTTCTAGGGAGAGCTGCCCTTCCTCCTGGGGCCAGGCTGGGCTCTCCTGCCCCATCCTACACTCGTGTTCCTGACTCTGCTCCACATAACATCAGATCCTGTTAGGAGTCAGTTTGGTGGAATTGCATTTGTTGCCCTGTGTTGTACAAACAATTGGCCAGTTCAGCAGGGCTGTTCCCTCTCACAGAGTGAAATCGAGGTGTGATTGGGACAGGTGGGGAGTGAACAACAAGATCTGTTCCAGGTGTGCAGAGGTGGAATTGCCTTTCAAGGCTGGGGTGGCTCCCTTTGCCCTGGCAGGATTGTTGCATTGTTGTGCAGGGCTGTGACTGGAGGGAGAAACAAACAGGGGCTCTGTTGCTCTCCTTGAAAACAAATCAGTTCCTCTTCGTATCTGGAAATAACATTTGTGCAGGTCGCCCTTAGTCACATCTCTGGGTCAGCACCTGCTTTACCCTGAATCAGAAAATGTGGATCAGAGAGCAAAGTTAGGGCTTTCCCTTGGCTGGGAATCAGCGTTGCTTCTCTCAGTTAAACACAGTTCTGCCCCGGGGCCCTTCTGGGAGAGTCCACCACACCAGAGGGAACACTTGCTTTTCAGAACAGTCCTGCCCAGTTACAGAGCAATGCTGGGAGAGCTTCCTTTAAAGGACACCAACAGCAACTTTCTTACTTCAAAATAAGCAGAGGACATTCCTCATACCTTCATTGGTGTCATGGTTATTGATAGTAAAGACTTTTTCCCCCTTAAAATAACTGAAATTCATTAAGTCCAATTCATTGGGAAGAAGTCTGTGAACTGACTGTAAACTGTTAAGTCTTGGGGTTAGTTAAAAATAATTCATTATGTGCAATAATTCTGTGGAAAACAAAAAAAAAAGAGTAAATAATTTCCATTAGTTTAATGGAAATAATGAGATAATGGCAGAGTTTCTCTGATGTGTTATAATTACGTCATATTTGAAGAATAAAATAGTATGGTACTATAAAGAACTCCATTGGTTACTACTAGTGTAAACAATCCTGTTTATTAAAGGAAATTTTTTCTCAGATCTAAATAGTCACCAGAAATTGTTGGATCTCTTGCATGAGACACCTCATATTTAAATTTGGGGGTTTTTCAGCTGTAGAGAAAATGAGGGAAATAGTGACTTGCCCTGGTCAGATGGCTGGGAATAACTTGAACTTTTCCAGTTTCTCAGTGGTGTGCAGCAGCTTTGCTGATGTGTGTGTTGGGCCCTGAAATCCCTCCAGGCCAGCCCGGCCCGGCTCAGCTGCCCCCGTTCTCTCCGCATACCTGGGTGGAGTGTCCCGCTCCTGCACAGCCTTGGCCACCCCACAGCCCTCTGGAGAACAGGAGAGCAGCTCTCTGAGGTGCAGCTGATGGACTGTCTTTTTGATTATAGATTTTAGGGCCAGAAGGGAGTGTTAAATCATCTGATCTGACCTCCTGGAGAACACGTGACATTAAAATGAGCCCAGTTAATTCTGTATTAAGCCTTAAACTGGGGTTTAAGCAGAGTCTCCGTTGTGCTGGTTCAACTTGTGTTGGTATGTCCAGGCAGGAGAATCTTCTCAGGCCAAGACTTGCTTAGACTTGTCAGTCAGCCTGTTCTCACACAATCCCGGGCTGGTTTGGGTGGGAAGGGACCCCAAAGCCCACCCAGTGCCACCCCTGCCATGTGCAGGGACCCCTACCACTGTCCCAGGCTGCCCCAAGCCCCGTCCAACCTTGGACACTCCCAGGGATGGGGCAGCCACAGCTTCTCTGGGCAAAATTCCGAATTGATTCTCTCCCATGGCTTGTTGGTAGATTATTGTGCAGTGTGTTAATTAACATTTTTATTGTACTAAAGAAAAGGAGGACTTTTATCATTCCCAGCACTATCAACTAAACCTGTTGTCTCATCTGAAATAAAATCTCTGTGGTTCTTGTCTCTCAAAAACCTGGAATTTTGCTGCTTCTCTCTGTATTGTTGTACCTTGATGAAAGAAATTATGTCTGTTACCTCTTCAGTGGCTTTAAGTTTGCCATTAAACATACTTAGATCTAAACAGGATCTGATTTTTTCTATTTATTTATAAAATTAAACTAGTAAATATCCACGATATTGTTTTGGCAAACCCTGACACTGAGGTTCTCTCTTCTCTCCTAATTACTTAATTACATCTCCCAGATTTCTTGGTGTCTTTGATTCTGTTGCTGAGTTAACTCTCTGTAACAAGGAAAATGTTTTGTAACATTGGAAAAAATATGTAAGGGAGGAAAATGCTCAGTGAGCTTTTTCAATGATCTCCAGAGAAAATCTTGGGGAAAATAAATTACTTTCTCAAGTTTGGGATGTACATGTAAAATATGATCTGGCAATTTATTGGATTATTTGAATTTTCTTCTTAATTGGTTCAGTTTTATTGAACCACTTGAATTTTTCAGCTATATGGTGTTTCTGCTATTTGTGTGTCGTTCAGCTTCCACTTCAATTAGCTTATGGAGCAATTAACAGGGTGTCAGCAGGTGATTAACAAAGCATGAGTGGCTGGTGTAGAGCCTGGGAGGGCGAAGGCACCTCTGCTCTGGGCTGTGCTCAGGGTGACCTGTTTGTCTGGTGATTAAACAACTCTGTGATTGACTCCCTTGTGAAATAATACTGGAACTTTGAGAACTGATTTTAAAGCAGATTGTCCTTTTTCTTTGACTGGACCTGAAATGTGTATTTGGCAAAAATCAGGGCCTGTTTCAATCAATTTTTTTCAGGCTGATCAACCACAGTTTTTACCGAGTCGGTCACTAAGAAAATAGTGTTGTTTATAACACGGAATAGATTATGCTTTAAAAAAGGTACTAATCAGTCATTAAGAGAAGCTAAAATCCTAAAGGCCATGGAAGTGTATCCCTGTGGGTGTCACTGATAATGCCTGAGAAATGAAAGCCTTCAGAGCAGTCTCCCTGTCTGGCATTGCAGTTTCCCCACTGCACACCAGCAAACCTGATCCGATATCTACAGAAATGAGCTGCAGATCCCTCTGAACTGTGGGGTTGGCTTTGGTGCAGGGCACGAAATAATTTTCCCATCTCCCCCCCCCGCTCTCCGTGCGAAGGTCAGCCCTTCAATTGGGCTGTTACTGTCTCGCCGCAGAGTTCCAAGGCCCGGTAATTCCGGGGCTGCCATTGATGGATGGAGCGGTTGGGACTGTGACACGCAGCAGCCTGACTGCAGTGACCTCGGAGCCACGTGTCGGCCTCTTATTTCATGCCCGTTTGTCAGGAAGCAAAAACAGCCTTTTCTGGTTTTTTAGAGCAGTCCTGCTTTTATCCATGGAGGGGACACTCGCAGGTGGGGGTGCTGGGATACACATACATAGAAAAATATAAACAGTCCTGTAACAGTCACACCCATTTATCCTTGCTGGCAAACCTGGGCAAGTCTCTTCAGAACTGGTCAGTGACCAGCACTGGGGACATGCATATTCTGGTATTTTCTGTGCTACAAACTGATGCACAAGAACCACCTGCAGAGTTTATTATTTCATACAAAGGTATTATTTTGCCCACAGATAAGCTGAGAAAATGACCACAGTGTTTCTGAGTTCCCCGTGATGTCCAGGTGCACCAGAATGTCCTGTGTGATGGTTCTGCAGATTGCTGTGCATTAGCCAGGCTTTCTGTTCTTGTCCAAGGGTCCCCCTGAGGGTGCCCCAGACCCTGCTGGGTGCCCCGGGCTGCCCCTGCCGTGGGGGAGCCAAACCAGGACGGGCAGGGAGGTTGGTCACTAAAGTATAAAAATCAGTTTAAGGGACTGATGCAGACAGAAGGAGCTGAACTTCCCCACTTGAGACTTGGCTTGTACCGAGTCCTGAGGGACAAGTAATTTCTTTGGTTGATATGGGTGGAAAAAATGGAAATATTTAAATTAGAGAATGGAAAATGACTGTAACTGTCAGGGTTAAATGTGAGCAGATCTCAGCAAAGCCTTTGAGTGCCTGTCCTGCCTCTGGGCTCTGCCAGGGACATGGAGGGGAGGAATTCCGGGGTGATTCTGTCACCTTAATGGAGGGAATACAAGTTTTTCCACTGTTTTTAATAGGATCAGAATTTTACCTTATGATCTTTCCTTTATTTCTTCATTCTCCAGCTGGGATTACTTTTCTTGGTAAACTCTAAATTCTTAATTTTAATTTTGGAACTAATTCTTTGCTTCTAAAATTCACAGAGGACCTAGAAAGCACAAATAGCTAGGGAAAAAAAAAGAAACACAACTCATGCTCATGGTCTAGTTGGAATCACAATTAACAGTCAATACATTAACCATAAAGGTGTAAAACAGTTGTGCAAATGTGCAGATAAAAAAATCATATTGTGTAAGTAACGATGGGTACAGGTCTATTTTAGTGACAAACCCAATAATCCTTAAGGTCACCTTTTGTCATTAATCTACATTTTGATGTTGGATAATGTGAAGTTGTGCCTTTGTTGAAAAAAATGAAGAAAAAAAGAACCATAAGTTGTGAAAATAGGGAAGTAGGGGAAGAGCAGGAGCCTGCTCAGTGTCTAATGTAAATAAATCAAAGCTGTGTGGGTTTAGCAGCGAGTGTCCCCGTCTGCTACAGCAGCAGCACCAGAGATCGTGTGATCCTGGCACTGAATGGCTGCAATGTCAAGGCTGGGTATTTTTAAGACTTTTCCCCCTGTAACTGTATCAGCTAAAATAGAAATACGGGCTTGGTGCAGGGATTATGACATGAGTTTCTTTGTCCAGAGCTCTGTGGCAGACAGTATTCCAAGGGTTGGCTCTTCCTGGGTGCCAGCATCTTTAATTTCTTGTGTCTTGTAAAGGGAAAGCAGAAAACAGGGCAAGTGCTGCTGGTGGAGAGCCTCGGACACAAAAAAAATGCAGATTTCTGCTC
Organism: Myrmophylax atrothorax; assembly: GCA_026770055.1. NCBI lineage: Eukaryota > Metazoa > Chordata > Aves > Passeriformes > Thamnophilidae > Myrmophylax > Myrmophylax atrothorax. Next base: position 624,790 of record JAOXXN010000162.1, on the reverse strand, counting down.
CGGAGCTGCACAGCACGCTTGGCTCCACTTCTCTCCTGCTTTGCCATTTGCATGGCATGCTCCCGAGTGTGCTGAGTGCTCCAGCCTGTTTGTTCACAAGATGTGCCTCAAAATATTGCAGATTATCAGGGCAAGGTTGTCATTTCTGCCTCAGAAGTCACTGGTGGAGACAAAGCAGCCCCTTTTCTGTTCCCTTTCCCAACGAGCAACTGAGGACATGGACCTGCTCACTTCAACAGTCTCACTGGTGTGTTGGGTCAATCCCTTGGGTGTTTAAAGGAGTAAAAGAAGGTTGATGACATCTCTGTCCTGTCCATGTTTGGAATGACAGAAGGAATTGGTCAGTTAAAATTCTCTTTGAGGTTGTTACCATAACCAGTGCTGAGGTTTTCCAAACATACTCCGTGGTTTGTCTTTGCTCTCTGGTGAATGTAGAAGCCAATTCCTCTGTACAGGAGATTTCTCAGTGCAAAGCTGGGAACTAAATCTTCCTGTGGTACTTGAAATGCCAGTTAAAATTACCCTGGTAGAATTAATGATGTGCTGGGGTGTGTGGGGGCGTTTGCCTTCTGCTGGGGACCAGTGTTCCCGTGCTTGTCATCTTGCTCATTCCCAAATCCTGCTGCTGGTTCTCCTTGCCCAGTAATAAACCCCCGATGTCGGTGTCCTGGGAGTGCACCGAGCGCTGGGGAGAGCTGGTGCAGGTGACAGCAGGGGTGGGTCAGTGTGCATGGCCAGCAGCTGCTGTGACACTGCCACTGCAGGAGCTCCTGTGGCTCCGTGTGGTACCTGCCGGGTGGGTCTGTGCTCATTCGCTGTGTCACCTGCTGCTGCAGCCAGTGACTCTCCCATCGCCCCATCCTTGGGCCTGCCCTTGGGCTCTCCTTCTGGCCAGCCCACCTCGTCCTCACAGATGTCACTGTCAACCGGTGGCACTGCAGACCCCGGAGCACCAGGGTGGTTTGGGCAGTGGCACAGAAGGGTTTGATGGCACCATCTTCCTTGTAGCTGAAAAGGAAACAGCGTTTCCTGTGTTAAGGAAGAGAGCGGTGGGAGAGCTTTGGTACAAGGAGGATACCAGGAGATTTTGACTCACTGGAGTCCTGAAGCGATCAGTGTTCTGTCAGGTGCTCCCACGGATCTGCCTGTTATCTGTTCTCATCCCTTCTGTCCCTGTCTCTCCTCTGTACATACAAAGCAAGGAAGGACATTTTTCCTATATCTCCTTGGGAGTTTTGTCAGCAACGTGACACCACGATGGTGTCACCACAGTCTCTACACGTTTTCCTAACATAACACCCTGCAGTTCTTTGCACAGTCAATCCTTATATAAGGCCATTGCTGCTGATAACTAAAGAATAAAGTACAATGTCAAGGACCATGTGGCGAAGTGGGATGATGATTTCTTTATTAAATTTTCTTGATATAAATCTTCCCGATAAACCTCTCCTTTGGCTGGTATAGGGATGCCAGTTCAGAGCTGTGGCTGATGAGCTTTTATTGCCACAAGATTCTGGCATCCCCCCTGTCCATTTAATTGAACAGGAACTAGAGACTATTCCATGTTCACATGATTCAGGACAGGAACTATGAAAGACATAAAATATAAGCTTTAGAACCCAGAAATTCAAGTTAGTAACAAGGATGAACTCTGAAAAATGCCAGACAGTGTTTGGAGGAACTGGCTCCTGGATTCCAGATGGGTAGAATGGGAGGGATAATTAATTATTCAGGTGTCATCCGTTACTAGAAGTATTCTTTCACCAGGACCCGAGCATTGTCTTCCAGTGGAAATTGTACAATTACCTGTGGAGTAAATGGTCTGGTGTACATTCATATGTCAAAATGTGCTTCCAGATGTATGTCAGCACTTTTGTGCAGGAGAGGGAAATAAATCAGAGCCAAGTCTGAACTCCCTGGCTGTGCTGGCGCTTCCATGTCCCATTTCAGCTGCTGCAGCTACTGTGAAGTCCATGAAAAACTGCTTGAGCTTCCTTCTCCTTTTGTCCAGGCTTCCTTCTGCTTTTTCCTACTTTAGTTAACTTTGTAAGTGAAGTGACCAAGTGCAAAACTGTCCCTTTAAAATCTTTTATACTTTTTTCAGGACCAATTTTTGTCACTGTTTAGTGTGCAAGCGAATGCCATTCATTGTCATGTGAGACCTGGGTATTGAAACAATGAGTAGTGACTGTTCAGAGTTTTAAAACACAACTCCTATTGCTGGTGTTTGCATGTGAGAGCCTTCAGCTCTGCTCCAGACAGAACGCCAGAAGCTGCTGGGCATCAAGTGACTTTCTGGTGTACAGACACCAGAGCACCTTTGCTGGCTGGGGGTGACCTGCCATCAAACATCAATATTTCTGTAGTTCTTCTTACAAGGACATGAAGATCTCCTGGGTCATGCCAAGACTTTGGTGTTGGAAGGTCCAGGTGCCATCTGTGATGTTTGCACAGTTTTTAGCTTCTACATTGCTTAAAAATTTGAACTGGAGGAGTTCCATGTGCTGATTGCAGGGCCAGGGGGTGTCACCTGTCTGGGCAGGACTCAGGGTCCAGCCCTCGGTTCCATGAGAGCAGGGCCTGAGCATTCCAGCCTCCGAATGTCTGTGTGACCTGGCCAAGGGCTGCACTCCTGAGCAGCTGCTGTTTGACACCGTCTGGCATCACCCAGCCAAGCTCCAGCAAAACAGTGCCCCTTGGCTGCTTTGCTTTGGGGGTTCTCGAGTTGGGGCTCATTGTTTCCTTCTGGAGCGAATGACATTGACTATCTAGTTCCTGTTGCTCAAAGAAACCAGATTATTTCCATTTTCATCCCTCCCTTTACCTCCTCCTGACAGATTTAAATAACAGCAAGGCTTCTATTTAAAATGATAACAGCCAGGAAATTAAAAGTTAAGCCCTTCCCTGTCCCTACCTCCCTGTCTCTGCTTTTCCCTCTCAGCAGGGCTGTAAATGAAGGATGAAGCTCAGCCTGGACTTCCAATTTCCTGGCTGGTGTCCCTGTGCATCAAACACCACTGTCACACAATCCTCATGTCTGGGAAGGATCCATACACAGAACACTATGGAAAACTAGAGAGTAGCCAGAGGAGAAATTGAACATTCTGTAAAGGTTCATATTAACCTAAATCACCTCAGTGTTTTGTTGAGTAAGTGACAAAATTTAGATCCTAAAGTGTTATTAGGAAAATTCTCATCACTTGTGAAGGGATTACTTAAAATTAGAGCTTGTAATTTCTTCTCCCTTGATAGCTTTGCCTTTGTGTGGTTAAGGAGTTGTGTTGTGGCGGTGTGTTCCCCTGCCAGTTCCTTGATGGTCAGAAATGACGTGTCCTGACCTTGCAGGGCTCACCTGGCCCTGACAGCAGAGGGGATTCCTGGGGCTGGGAAGGATGTTGGTGCTGGAGATTCTCTCCAGGGAGTTACTGAACAGAGAGAGACTGTTCAGGAGAGCAGAGAAATAGTAGAGAAAATGAGCAGGTGAAAGACACAAAGTACAGGTCAGATTTAAGACTAATTAATCTGTTGCTGCAAAAATGTAATTAAATATTTTATGAATGCTCAGCGAACACTGAAGCTTCACTTTCTGCCTCAGTAAAGGTTGTTGGCCAACACAGCCTTGGTAGGGCCGGTTGACTCCTGAGCTGCACCTCGTGCCAGTCACAGCCTACAAAGTCCCTTCTCTGTTGCTGCTCCACAGATTCTCCCAATCTGGAGACAAGAAAAACAGCAGGGGTTTTTTATTGTTTGAAATTCATAGCATTACACGCATCTCTCAGTATGAAGTGATAGATGAGGTCTGGGGTTTCTGTATCAATTCATGGTTTTTTCTGGTTTTACCTTTACTGAGTGAGTGTCTTCCCGGTCTGGTCTGTGGTCAGGCTCCTGGCAGGTGCATCTTTCTTTATTGCTGTGAAAAATGGGGTGCCTTTATTCTTATTAAACTCAAAATACCTGAAATGAATTTCAGATTTATACGGGGAAGTCTCACTATTTGCAGAATGAATCATAAATGCCAGTAATGCAATTTTAAAGAGACGTTTTCTCATAGAAGAAGAAAAACCCTTGAATGTGTGTCTTGGGTCGAGCCTTGTCTGGCTGCCTTGCTCTCACCAGAGGAGCTGGGAATTGCCTCTCTCCTGCTTGTTGTTTTAGTACTGGAAAGATAAACAGAAATGGAGAAGAGGAAAAAGATTTTTTTTTTCCAGCTGTTGAAACATTTGTGGGTGTTTTGTGTTTGAGAGGTGCCCGAGTCCCCTGAGTGCCTGAAACTCGTGCCCAGAGGTACCCAACAAACACAGGCAGAGACAACAAACGGGAGGGAGAGATTTACACCCCATCGATCTCCGTGGCACTGCCTCTGTCTGCGCCGTGTTTGCTGCCAGGGAGCAGATCCCGTGCACAGAGTGGGGCAGGGACAGCCACAGCTGCTGCTCCTCCCTCGGGGCTGGCACTGCCAGGGGCTGGCACTGGCACTGCCTGGGACTGGCACTGGCACTGCCTGGGACTGCCACTGTCCAGCACCGGGGCTGGGACTGCCTGGCACTGGCACTGCCCGGGGCCGGCGCTGGCACTGCCTGGCACTGCCCAGCACTGGCACTGCCCAGCACCGGGGCTGGGACTGCCTGGGACTGGCACTGCCTGGGGCTGGCACTGGCACTGCCTGGGACTGCCACTGTCCAGCACCGGGGCTGGGACTGCCTGGGGCTGGCACTGGCACTGCCTGGCACTGGCACTGCCCGGCACCAGCACTGCCCGGGACTGGCACTGCCCAGGGGTATCGGGGTCCTTTTCTGTGCTCCTTGTCATGCTGAGAAGAAAGTGCTGCTTTTGGGGAAACAGGGATTTTGCTTGTTTTTCTTACCACTTTCTCCATCTCTAAATCTGTTCTTTCTGATTATATTCACAGAGTTTACTCCAAAATTTGACCCCTGCTTCAGTCATTTTATAGTAAAACTGGGAAAAAAGCAGTCTAAGCAATCCATGGCCTAATCCTTTGTCCCTGCAAAAACAAAGACATGTCTCACCTCACCTTTTCCATCGTCTTTTTCTGCATTTGCCAAAATGTTGGATCAAATATCACTCTGTTTTGTTAGGAAAAGTTTCAGCTAAATCTCTGTTTCACAAGGTGGCAAATAAGATCCAAACTTCACCGAGTAGCTGAGAACATAATTGGTGTTACTTCATTTTCTACCAAACCCTAAGTTCAGAAGTTAAATATCCATTTATATTTTAACTTTCATTAGAATAATTAGTGCCTTTAGATATTAATTCACTGCACAGCCCAGCTGAGCACAGTGGGGAAATGAAACCCCAAACAAGTGATCTCAGCACTGGCATTTTGGGGACACTTTGGGAAGATACAGGTTGGGTATGTTTGGGAGCTGATATTTTTCCTCCCCTTTATCATTTCAGGAGAATGATTTTCATCGTAAACCAACATGTCAGCCAAAGCATCTACATTTAAAAAATATTATTTCACAATTTTCCACAGGCACATTTGATGTAAACCCT
>JAOXXN010000162.1:601512-619244 GCA_026770055.1 Myrmophylax atrothorax | reverse complement strand
ATTTTAGGGAAATTACATTAAATTATTAGTGACAAATTTACTTGTCTGCCAATGTGTTTTTCTTGAATTTTACTACAACATCAATACTTGGCTGTTTTATATGGGCCCTCATTTACCTGTCTTTGAAGGCAGTCACCCCTCTGGGAGCTTTGCCTGTCACTAACATGCACTAGGAAGAGTCTTTAAGTTTAACATTTGCTGTTTTGAATTAGGGAAAAAAGTAAGTTGCACTTTCAGAATACAATCTGCTTCTCCAGGAAGCCCTTTTAGTGTCTTCTGGCTCTTGTTTAGACAGCAAAGCAAGTTGGAAGGGCAGAGGAGATGTTGGTTTGGCACCATAAAGGTGTTCACCAGGAGGGACTTCAGCGTCCCTGAGCTGGTACATCTCGGGCTGGGGAAATGCCCAGATTGTGCTTGTGTTTGTGTCTGTTCAGGAATCCAGGCTGGTGCCAAAACAAAAGCAGATGGGGAAAAGAGTCAGACTGAGATCTGAATTCAACAAAACTCAAATCCCTCCCAGTTGCATAAAGAAATACAACTGTGAGGGATGTGACAAATGGTCTGGGCTTTTCTGAGCAGTCCCAGCGTGCTGGGAGCGATGGTCACTTCCTGCCTTTTTTAAATGTTTGAAGTCTTTGTCTTCAGTGCAATTAGTGCTACTTCCAAAAAATAAATGTTTCTGCATTCAGTGTGCTGCAGTAATAGTGGTGTAAGCCTCAAAAAATACCCTCCTGTTTGAAACAGAAGCATTTGCAGCCAAAGTTCAGCGAATCCCAGAATGGTTTTGATGGGGCTGCAGAGTTCAGGGGGTGTGAAACGCCTTTGTGTTAGTTTGCTGGTATTTTATCCTAGGACTGAAAATAGAAAATGTGTATTATTGCCATCAAATATCATTTGATGAGGAAATTACATTCTTCAAGGACTTTCCCCTTCCAGTTTTAGATGTTGCTGAGCCAAAATTCAGTGTCAGTGCAGAATGTTTTTGCCTAAAAAGAAGGTGAGGAAGCAAAGGGGACCTTCCTGGTTCCCACAGGTTTTTTTCATATCCGTTGAGTTTTAAAAGAGTTTGACACTTTTTTTTGAGAGCTTGGTAGAAATTTTGGAAGGATCACTTAAAGCTCTTTGTGGTAAGATTTGTGAGGAGTTCCTCCCTCCCCTGAGAGCCTCTCTGAGCAAAGGGCTCCTCTCCTTCCTGCACACACATGGGACACGGTTTGGGGCTGAGCACAGGGCGGTGCTGGGACGTGGGGCCCGATCTTTGCTTCTTACAGACCCTGCTGAGAGAGAAGGGGAAAGGGGGGAGCCCCTCCCTGTCTTGTTTGTTTGGGGCTCCAGCACCCCAGCAGGGCTGGTCAGTGCCCGTCCCACTGAGCTCTCAGCACGGGGAAATCGGCAGAGTGAGGCTTTTGCGTGTGAACTTTGAGTGAAATCTGCGTGTCTGTAGGATCAGTATTTTGTTTCTGTGTTTCCCTTCATGGTTTGCACAGCGTGCTGTTGGTGAGCAGGGTGAGCCCAGCCATGCAGCATGCCTGGCTCCCTTCGTTTGGGACAGGGCAGGGGACACTCAGGGTAATGATGTGCTGAAGTGCCACTACTGCCGTGACTAACTGGGCTGCGATCGCTCTTACCTGGGCACAGCAGGGGCTCGCGGAAGTGAAACACTTCAAAACACAAGCCAGACACTTCTGAATGGAAACACTTTGGAACAGTCGCTTGGGTGACGTCTGTGGATCCTGCTGGGAATTGTTCCTGTTCCCATTCAGAACCTGGCTCACCTTTGCAGGACAGGGCACTTACTGAACCTTCAGCCAGCTGTGCTTGTCCAGGAGAGGTGACCTCATGCTATCTGCTAAGTATTGTTTAAATTTTGCAATAAATTATTTCCTTTTTTAGTATATAATTGCAAATGCAGATGGAAGTTTATTAAAATATGTTTTCCTGCATGTCCTCTCCATTTAAATGTATGAGGAAACCTGGGTGAAAGTTGTTTCTCCTAAGCTCCTTCCACTAAGCAAATACAAATCAGTTAGAGGAATATCTGAAGTGTCACTGAAGAGTCCTGTTAATATGTTAAGGATTATTTTTAACTCAGGCTGGAGAACAAACAGCATAATTAGGTCTGTTTGTTCTAAACCTTAGCATTTGCTTGTTCTAAACTTTCCCTCTGTCTCTGTCTTGTTCTTTTTTTTCTTATTTGATTATCACTTGAAATACAAAGTATTTGGATTGTTAGTGCCACGTTCTGTCCCTGCGTTCCCGTGTCAGGTGTTCTCTCCCTGGCTCCGAGCTCACACGTGTGTTTATCCCTTGTCTGAGCTCAAGATGGAGGGTTCTGATGACTCCAGTGGCTGCAGGAAATGGCAGGTCCTTGGGCTCCCTGAGCGTGTCCTGCTCGGAGCACTCGGAGCATCCCTGGGAGGGACTGACGGCAGCCTTGACCTTTCTCTCCAAACCACAGGGGGGTGGGGGTGGAATTGGCACCACCCAGCTGCGTTTCCACCGGGTTTGACTGGTAACTTTCATATTTAGAGACTCTAATCTGTTCTGGAAATATGAAATCGCTTTCTAGCAAATGTGGTCACATGTTCATGTAAATGAGATTTAAAAATTTCACCTCTCTGTGCATAACAAGATGCCTTTAAGATATTGTACTGACTGGGGTAATGCCCCTAAAAGGTCCATACAAATATTGAGCTTCTACTTTTCCGTGCGCTGTCTCACAGGTTGGCCCCGGTTTTAATTTGGAGCCATCGCACGGAATATTTTCGGGCCTGTTTGGGCGGCTGTGGGAAGGCAGGAACAATAGGCCCGACATGCGGGAAGGTGTTGGTTATAAAAGGGCTTAAATTGGCTTTAGTGTAACTGGAAACCAAATAAATGGTGCAGGAAAGTGCAGGAGGAGCTTGGGCGGGTTTTCCTGCCGCCCCAATTAGTGCCATTACCGAGCCTGATTGCGGCGTGGCCGCGGCAGCCGAGACGGATCCGCCGCGCGGCCAATCGCGCCGCAGCCCTCGTTAGTCTGGCATCAATTACCGGGGCCAGAGCCCAACTGGAAGGGAAAGTAAAAACACATTGTTACCACAAATTTCATCAAGTGAATATGCTGTGTAAGGAAATAGATCAGCTATGACCTCTTTGACATTTTCCAAATGTTTAAAAGCTGAAGTTAATTCTTTGTGATGTCCTTTCATCTTGAGTTGACAACAGAGAGACCTGGAGTGGTGACAGGCCTTGTCAAGTGGCTCTGCTTTATCAAAAACAATACCCTCCAGATCTTTCAGGCCAAATATTCTAATCTAAGATAATTGCAGTTAAAATTTTGTGTAGCTTTTCTGCCTTCCCCTGCACCATTTTTTGTGTTAAGTAGCAAACCTCCTCTTTCCCCCGACGCTTCTGCCCCTGTGGAAGGTGTGCTGGTCCCTGGGGGTGGGCACGGTGGGTGGGCAGGACAGCCCAGGACACCCACCTGGGCAGGGGAGTCTGTGCTGCATGCTGGTGTTTGGGAGCACACACGAGTCCCCTTGGCCACACGTGTGTCCCCTTGGCCACCCGTGAGCCCGAGCAGGCCTGGCCCTGAGCTGGGCATTAATCACCTGCCCTGCTCAGCACGGTGTTTGCTCGGCTGACGTTCTCCTTAGATTAATTCTTCTCTCCTTTGGGTGATCACTCGTCTCTTCAGGTGTGCATTTACATGCCATGTCAGTAACCTCTCCCATGGATTTTTGCTGTGTCAGTAAACATTTCTGAAAAGAAGATTTTCAAGTGTGAATTATTTATACCATATGATAAGCAAGTAGAATGTTGAAATTCAATACTAGTTTGTAAGATTTTTTTGTGTGATTTTTCTGTCTCCTACCCTAGCCAGGCTTGTGTTGGAAAGAGCTCTTTCTTCTTTTCTGACACACCACTAAAGATATTTTGCACACCTAAGATGTTGTTCATTATAATCTGCTGAAAATGGAGGTGGCAGAAATCTGAATTTCATTGCATAACTTGATCTGAGGGAAGACTTTAATGGCAAACAGCCGTCAGCCAAAGGTGTTGGCACCAGTTGGAAAAGCTGATTTTATTATGGTTATGAAAATTATTCCTGCTTTTGGACAGTCTTGGTTGTTAGGTCAGTTCTGTGAGTCCTTTGGACCATCTCACCTTCCCTGTGTTTCCCTTTGTCACCTGCAAGTTCCCTGAATATTGCAGGGATGTAGTTGGTTGCTTGGGGCATATGGAAATCCAGGTTATATTACTTTTCACAAGCCTTTTTGAAGACAGAAATTAAGATATTTCAATGATTATATTTAGAACATGTCAGCACTGTGTACATTTAACAAAATGTAAACATGTTTTGGGGGTTTGCATGTTTTTATACCTCCTTTTATCAACGACTGGCTGTGCATAGATACACACTGTGTGTATATAATACACACAAATACATAAATACTCCGTGTCTGAAGTGCTGTATCCAGAAACTCCAAAAAGGGAATTACCATTTCAAAATGGGAACTGGTTTTTTTTTTTCCCTTCAAGCTGTAGAAATCCTAAATTATTTAGACTTGCTGTTTAGGATGTGATATAAATAAGTGTGGTCTAATGTGTTTCTCATTCGATACCAACTATGTGAGGTGTGAGCTTGGACTGGAGAGGAATTTGCTGTGAAATGAAACCTCCAGAGCTTTTGCTGGGGCTCAGAACCTCTTCACTCTAAGCCTTGAAATATTCTGATTTCCTGTGCCTCCCCCTCCCACCCTCCAGTATTCCTTAACAAGCCACTGGATAGTGGACAAACTTCTCCTACAAAAATGAGTCCTGACACAAGTACCTCAAACTTCTGTTTATTTCAGAACTGTTAAGAGTCCTAAGCTTTGTGCCTCAAGAAGGCCGATGGTTTTAGTTAGAGAACTCTTTAATAAACTACTTCTGTAGCACAGGGCTGCTTAGCCCAGTGGCCCAAAACTTCCGGGCTGCAGAGCAGTGGGGATAACGGTGTAGGATCCGCAGATTTATTCTGCTATGAGGGATTCCAGCTAGAAGGATGAAGGGACCGAGTTTGGGTTTTTTTTCAGTGGATGAATAGAAAAACCTTACAAGAATTTTCTTTTGGGGGAATGTTTGCATTTTAAGAGCAGAGAAGAGGAACACAGAAGTGTTTTTTTCCTGGAAAAGTGAGGCTTTTTCCATCGCTGGGGTTCATGCATGTGGGCAAATACACAGGCACAGGATCATCAGGGGTGGAAGAGACACCTTGAAGATCCTCTGAGTCCATCCATCAACCCAGCACCACCATAACCACCCCAGACCGTGTCCCCAGGTGCCGTGGATATGTATGTACAGGTATCTGTACACACTGTCCTTCAGTAATGGGGTTATTCTCATGAATGAGTCATTGCCCACGTGAAGCTGGACGTTTGCTTCTACCCTTAAAATTGGGTGTTACATCCCAATGCCCTGAGCCCCCCTCCCTGCCAGCTGCAGTCAGGGTGCTGCCAGGCTCCACAGGCTGTGCTCACAGAGAAGGGCAGCCCTTGCCCAGCACATTCCAGCTCTCATGATGGGCGTGAAATGGAGTTTAATTTACCTGGAGTAGCACAAACCCTCTGGAAAGAGATCCCCCATTCCACAGAAGAGCCGTTGTCGGCACACACTGAATACTGTACATATTTACCAAATTTAAATCCATATTTACATACGTCAGATTGACCCAATTGAAGGGAATGACTCCCTTGGTACCTTTTAGAGTCTATTAGGTAAATAAGCTGCTCTTGGCACAGCAGGCAGGGCTGCAGCTGGGATCGGGTGTGGGCTGGCAGCTTCCTGGGGAACGTGGGGCACAGCGGGCTGGGGTGGGTGGCAGCAGGGCTGGCAGAGGGGACAGGGCAGCACTGCCACGGGGTGACAGCCACGCAGGGGTGACGGCCACGCAGGGGTGACAGCCACGCAGGGGTGACAGCCACGCTGGGGTGACAGCCACGCTGGGGTGACAGCCACGCTGGGGTGATACCCACACAGGGGTGATGGCCACGCAGAGGTGACGGCCACGCAGGGGTGACGGCCACGCAGGGGTGACAGCCACGCTGGGGTTACAGCCATGCAGGGGTGACAGCCACGCAGGGGTGACAGCCACGCAGGGGTGACGGCCACGCCGGGGTGACAGCCACACAGGGGTGACAGCCACACTTGGGTTACAGCCACGCAGGGGTGACAGCCACGCTGGGGTGATACCCACACAGGGGTGATACCCACACAGGGGTGACAGCCACACAGGGGTGACAGCCACACTTGGGTTACAGCCACACTTGGGTTACAGCCACACAAGGGTGACAGCCACACTTGGGTTACAGCCACACAGGGGTGACAGCCACACCTGTGTGGATGATCCATCTGCTCCATGTGGAGTCTTTTGCTTTTGGAGATTAGAGTCAGGAATCTACAAATTCTTCTCCAAAGGCAAGTGCCTCTGGACTGTCAGTACATGTACAGGGGACACTGACAGGGGCTGCTCAGCTCATCTCACTCTGTACCAATTCATCACCCCCTGATTTACAGAGCAGATTCTACTTTTACTGATTTGCAAATTCTAATGACCAATTGCATTTCAAACATCAGTTATTTTTATTATGTAATTTGTTTTACTGGAGCAAATAGAAAATCCAAGCCCTATTTCTGAGAGCCTGTGGTCTGGTTTGAGATACATAGCAAGGATGATGAAGAGAAAAACGAGGCAGCCCGTGGAGCAGTGACAGTTGCTTGCTCTTGGCATGTGCCCATCTTGTTGCTGTTTAAGCTCCTTAATTCTGGTAGGGAAAAATTAAATATATCAATTCTTTTAGACAGTGAGACAAAAACTAGAAGAATTTCTGATCCTAGCACCACAGGACATGTCAGTGGAGCAGAGACAAAGGGAGGGGCTGGCTGTAGGGGCTGAGTGAAGTGAGAGCTGTGCTGTGGAGGGCTCAGAGGGCAAGGGGACACCTGTCACAGCAGTAGCATGAGGTGACAGAAGGGAACAGTCCTGACTTGGGGAAGCAGGGCCGTGTGCCAGGGTAATGCCTGCATGTCCAAATGCAAGCGGGAGGGTGGATTTGGTGGCCTGCAGGATCCAGGAGGAGAAAGTGGAGTAACTGGAGAACCCCAAGGCCAGGGACAGTTCTGGTGGCTGAGGAGGGACACAGAAAGGTTAGAAGCCAATGTGGTTCAGAGGCATCATGATGAGAGATTGTTCTGGTGCTGTATCAGTCATCCTGTTCTTCGTGAGAAATTCTGGGAGAATAAAAATGGGGAAGGTTTGATATTAGGAGCTCACTTTGCATTCAAGTGTGATGTAAAAAGCTTTTCCTCTTGGGAATATCCATTACCAGTCAAGGTTCCAGACTTCCTTATTTCTGTTCCTTACTATGTGGACTTATCAGTGGCAAAAGTGTTAGAACTTCTGTGTGTGAGGTACATTTCTGTTAATATCCATGGCACTTGGTACATTGATCTGTGATTTATTGTTAAAGTTCTTCTGTTGTATTTTAAAACTTAAAAATAGCCTCATCCCGTTGTGCTGCTTTGGGGAGCGGTTCGGGCTGGTTTGCAGGGTCACAGAAGGAATGCTGCCAGGGGAAGGAAGATCTTTGGGTCAGGGTTAGAGTAATTCCCCAGATGTGCATGTGTACAAACAGTTAGGGGTTAGATGCTGCATTAATATCTAAGGGGAGACTGAAACACTGACCTTTCAAAAAGAGCTGTGATTTCAATATGAAAATTTGCTACTCTGAGTGTTGATTGCCTGGCTGATGGAAACCTGGAGGATGTAAATTAGAAAGATGGGTGAATGGAAAGAACGTTCATCCCATGCTTGCCTGTCAACCACTGGCATCTCCTCTGAGGTTCCTGTCAGCAGGGACAGGAGCCAAAGCTGTGCCTGCTTGGGGGCTGCTGAGAGACCCCCAGCCAGTGCCACCGCTGAGACCAGGTGGCATTCCAGAGGGGACTTGTTCCTTCTTGAAAGACAGAAGGGATAGCTCTTCCATGCCGGAGTTTTCCCATCTGTGGCAGCCAGAGCACAGAGCAGGCTGGGCAGGGCTCGGGTTTGCAGCAGAGAGTTCATCAGCACGTCCTTTCAGCAGCTCCAGCGCCCTCTCACAGCCCTGGCCCCCCGGCTGGGGCAGGGGCCTCTGCTGCTCTTCCCTTTGTGTGTCCCAGGCTGCTGGAAAGGTCAGCCCAGGCCGAAATGGCATTTGTGGGTGTGATCCCAAGGCTGGAGTAGCTTTGGGATCCCTCACACTTCAGGACTGCACCAGCACTTGGAGTCAGAACAGGAAACTGTCCCAAAGTCAGCCAAGGTGGCTTCTTTGCTGGGGGCTGTGAAGTGCAAACACCAGGAAATCCCAGGCCCCTGGGAAAGCAAACAGGACTCCTTGGATTGTTTTGTGCTGCTCAGTAGTGGCAGTAATGTAAGGTAAAGAGGAGGGGCTTTCATCCAGGTTTTTACCATTTCCAGAGCCATGTGATCATTTTTCTCTCTGTGTGAGACAAACACCCCAGAATAGTCACCTGCTCCTGCAGCCCCAGGGTGTTGTCTGGGCTTCCCCATGCAGATGGGGGTAAGATTAGGAAAAGACCAGTGAAGATTTCTTGAAATACATTTTTTCAGGTGCCTTTAGCTGGATCTCTTCCTTCACTGTCCCCAGTGTTGCTGCTGCCCTCACAGCAGTCTGGGCGTCCTTCTGAAGCCCGTTTGGTACAACCACACACGGACTGTTGTTGCAGTGAAATACCATCAGCATGGGCTCCACAAAATGGCTTTTTAAAAATTCCTCTGGGCAGATAATTCCTTCCCAAGCTGTCTCATAACACAGGCAGTGTGAAAATTGGGAATTATTAAATGTTTGCTCTTGAACTTTTTGAAAACTTTGCTGTGTCAGGAAGAGCACTTACTAATGCATCATTGTTAGTCTAAAGTCTCTCTGTCCAGAGCATCATGGAATCACAGAATGGTTTGGGTTGGAAGGATCTTGTTCTACCCCTGCCAAGGGCAGGGTCACCTCCCACTGTCCCAGGTTGACTCCAAGCCCTGTCCAGCCTGGCCTTGGACACTGCCAGGGGTGGGGCAGCCACAGCTGCTCTGGGCACCCTGTGCCACACAGGTGAGGTCAAAGAATGCCCTCAGCTGACAGAGCCCCTGGACACGTGTATAGGATTCCATGTCCTGCAGTGACCAGCTCGGGCTCTTTCCCCACTGCATTGTACAAGATTTTAGCTTTGGAAGGGAGCACACACAAAGTGTGTCCTCCCAAGGCAAAGTTCAAGCTGCCCAAATGACCTGCCCAGACCTGGAGGAGACGGGAGGCCTGGCAGGCGTGAGTGCAGCACAGCAGGCACCTCGCCCTGGGAACACCCTCTGTGCAGAGACGGTCGGGCAGGCTGGGCACAGATTTTAAAGACATGTAAAGGAGAAGGCTGAAGCCCAGTATCGTTCCTGGGAACACCAGGGCAGGAGGGCTCGGTGCTTTGCACTCTGCCGGAATCTCTCGCTGCCGACGTTCTTACAATGTAATGTATTGTGAATGTTATAAGGCAGGACTAGAACGAAGGCAACTCAACTGTCTGGAGACATGCATGTTAAAAATCCCCAAATGGGAAGGATGTTGCCTGGGTCACTGCCCATTTCACAGCCCCTGAGCAGGATGTGAGAACGCTGCTTACGGCAGAGGCTTCAGTTGCTTTTTCCTCTCCTTTGTGATAATTCTTTATCCAAATACTGGCAGTGAATGAAACCTGCTGCAGCGAGAGTCACATTATCTATTCCTGCCCACTCTCCAGGTCCTTTGGTTGGCCTAATGTCTACTGTGCTGAGGGGTAAATATTTGACCACTCTGCTCGCCATTGCCTCGCTGCCTCCGAGTGACCCTGCATTAATTAGTTGGGAATTTCGGGGCTTTGAATCTGATTGAATCAAAATATTGTTTTTACAAGTTGATGAAGGCTTGATTGATGTGGGTTCTGCTGATTCTTGAAAGGATTAAATTGTATGTACAGATTACAGAGTCCTGCCTGTCACTGCTTAAATGGGAATTGTTTTTTAACAACGCCAAGAGGAAACAGTATTTTCCTTTAAATCAGAGGAAGAAAGAAGTCCCATGGTTTCCCAAGGTCTTGCTCTCCCTGTCTTTGTGGGCAGTGCATTTCATTCAATCTAAAAATAATCTTTTCAGGCTAGCCCTGTGCTTCCCTGCTCCTGCAGCTGGGCTGGGCTGTGCCCTGGCCAGCAAAGGGGGGCTGGGGGCCAGCCCAGAGGGGACCCACAGCACAACCTGCTGCGGCCCCTGGGCTTGCCTGGGCAATAGCGGGAATGTCTGTCCAGTCTCTTAGGCCTTCCTTTTCAGAAGGGAAGGGACCTCAAGGGACTCAATAAATACACTGAGGAGGATAAAGGGAGACGGAGGGGCAATCACATGCCAATAATTGATGGCACAAAGCCCTTTAAAATTGAGAAGGGGAAGATGCAGAGTAGGTGTTCCTTAGAGGAGGACACTGTGGGCCCATATGGGATGTGTGGGGGTTTATCTGAGGGATTTAGGGAGCCATAATCTCATTGTACTGTAAACCTGCTGAAAAATGGCTCGTTCCTCTGGACCCTGCCCCAGTAAACACAGAGGCAGGAAAAGGGAAGGGATCTGGCCCGGGCCCTGCTGGGGTGTGTGGCAGGACACTCAGAACTGCTGCTCAAAGTGCGGGTGATCAGTCCCTGAATCCCTCTCTGTGGATGTGCTGCAGGCAGGGAGTGTCTGTGGGAGCAGAGGGCAGGGGGGGCTGTGCCCACATGGCACTGTGGGGACAGAGGGACACGGGAGGGTGAAGCCTCCAAGGGACTAGAGGGCCAAGACAAAGCTGAGGCCATCACTGTCATTGCCTGACTTTTCCCCAGAACTCATCACACACATGAGCTGGTGATTTGGAAAGGAAAAGAGGGAGCAAACTTTGCTCAGCTGTTTTCCTGGGAAAGAAGTTTCCCGAGATGATCTGGAAATAAAAACCACAGCAAGTGACCCAGAATTCCTGCTGGACTGGAAGGGACTCTGACTGCTTCCAGATTTAGTTTTGCCTTAATGTCATTGTGTAAACTTGGTGTAAAAGTGGAAGAAACCTTCCTGCATGCTCATGATGTGATAGACAAACAATAAATCTTGTTTTCTGGTTCTGTTTGCTGGAAGAACAACATTTGTGGAAAGAAAACTTTCACAAAAATCAGGGAAGCTGTGAATAAATACTAAAGTGTAGAAGAAGTGGAGACTGACATAGTGAAGTCAAACAAAAGGTTGTTTTCTAGTAGTAGAGGAGGAGGAAAGATAAGGCAGGAATGAGAGGGAGAAGGAAAACATTTGATTTTCTTTCCAAGGAAATAAAAAGCTCTGTTTTGAACATATGGTGAAGCCGTTTTGTAGCCACCCTTTTCCTAGAACTTCTTTGGGCAGAAAATTGTCCCACTGTTCCATAGTGTGTCTTACTTCTTGGGAACATGCTTTAAACACTTTTTAATTTATTTTCACATGCTGCTAGAAAAAAAGTAGGTGGATATCAAGTGAATAGATTTGCTTTTTTCATTTTACTTTAGAGCTCTGCCTACAAAAGTGCCACAATATCATTTCTGGTGACATTCTGGGGGTAGTGAACTGTGTGGATGGATTGCACCTTCCTGCCACTCTTACAATCCCAACCCATAAATTATTCTTGGTTTGGTTATACGTTGGGGGTCCTTCCTTGGTGGGGATCTCCATCTGATTGCCCTTGGGTCAGCCTGGGTGTTTGCATGGAGAGGGGTGTGTATGTGGAGGAGCCTTTGGACACACAGTGTGTTTGAACAGGGTCATCTCAGAAAGGGTCCAGCAGCTCCTCTGAGGGTGTGGAACTGTGGGTTGGCTTTGGGACAGTGGCTTTGGATTCCCAAGTGCAGCAAGGGCAGGTTTCACTCCCTGCCCTGTGACATCACGTAGCAGATAAACATGGCCACGGATTTTGGGCTTTCTTAAGGACACACTTTAGTGATGTGAAATAAAACGGCTTTGGGAGTCTGCCCAGTAACTTCCATGGGACTAAATTCTGCTAATGATGGTAAAATAAAGTTCTTGGGGTTTGTAACTTTTCCATTAAATTCACAACTATTCTTCAGTCGACTCCCAACATCCCAAAGGAATCATTAATTAATACAGCTGCATTTAACAGAACGCTCTTTTAAAGGAGAACCTGAGGAATGGATCCAAGCCCAGACTGATGGCCACACTAAAGGCTGATGCCACATCAGGGAGGGACCCTCGGGGAGTGTCACAGCAGGACAGAGCAGGGGCTGCTCCCTGCCAGGCAGCCCCAGCCCCCCAAGCTGCACTGGGCTCTTTGTGCTCCCTGCACTAAACCATACCGGGGTTATTCCACCAACAGAACACAACTGCATGGCCAGCACTGCTGTGCTTGGGGCTGGGCTCTCTGCCACTAATCCCGTTAGGAGCCCGTGCTTCCCCAGGTCCTGCCGCTCACCAGCCACCTCCAGCACCTAGAGCTGCTTCCATCTCAGCTCCAGCTGTGTGTGCTGCCAGCCGGGCAGGGCATGGGGGCTGCAGGGGCTGCTGTGTGTGCTGTGTGTGCTGCCAGCCAGGCAGGGCACCGGGGCTGAGGGGCTGCTGTGTGTGCTGTGTGTGCTGTGTGTGCTGTGTGTGCTGCCAGCCGGGCAGGGCATGGGGGCTGCAGGGGCTGCTGTGTGTGCTGTGTGTGCTGTGTGTGCTGTGTGTGCTGTGTGTGCTGCCAGCCGGGCAGGGCATGGGGGCTGCAGGGGCTGCAGGGGCTGCTGTGTGTGCTGTGTGTGCTGTGTGTGCTGCCAGCCGGGCAGGGCACCGGGGCTGAGGGGCTGCTGCTGCCTCTGCCCTGAACCTGCCCGGAGGAGTCAGAGCAGCCCCTCCCTGGGAGCAGTGCCCGGGGCTGATGGCCCTGCCCAGGGCCCCCAGCGCTGCCTCTGCGCATCCTCTGCCCTCAGCATTATGGACAACGTTTGGGAAATAGTTCTGGTTTGTTCTGAAATTTGTACAAGACGGATAATGGTGGTATTTACTGATTCAAGGTGTTGCTGTTGATCATTTTCGTTAAGCAAATTGCCATTTGAAAATGAACACCCAGTGATTTTCATCCGGTTTTTATAACCTTGTCTTTATTCAGTGTATTTTCTTAATACATGGATGTGCTCAGATCTGTGTAACAAACAGTTCTGAAAGATAGCAAGGGACTTTAATAACAAATAAAAGAGCAGTTCCCATTCAGCCTCAAATTGCCCACAGCTAAATTCAAGGGAACGTCTCTGCAGCCGGAGTGAAGAGCAGGGATGGGTTTAATCATTTAACCTCGGGATTACGAGCCAGGGCGTTTAAAAATCCAGAGCGTGGGCTTTGCTTATTACTTGTATGAATCACGTCCCTTTACTGCACAAACCACCCCGGGAAGTGGCGTTCCTGTTAATGGTGGGCTCGATGTCCCTGTTGTCAGGCTCACCCTCGGGAAGGAAAGGGGGAAGAACAGCAAAATTGTTTAAAATAGGGACATTTAATTTCTGTCAACAATTTGTTAATTATTGCTTTAAGAGCGAAGCTTCGGCGTGTCAGTAAATAGCGCTACAAAAGGCTTTCTAAGAGATCCCAAATGAAGCAGCAAACGTTCCCCTTTCTCAGATATCCTGCTCAGATTAAATTATTTCTCCTGCTTTGGCTGCCGAGCGAGCTGTGTCTGGTCAGATCAGAGCAGCTCAACGAAATTCCAGACAAACAGCGGCCGAGGGCAGCGGCTGCACTCGGATTCAAACTGAGCACGGCAAAGGTCCTCGTTTGGTGCAATATTTACAGAATTCAAATAGCCTTCCGTTGGAAAGGCTTCCATCTCTTCTGCCTCTCCTGTGGCAATCGCTGGGTTTAGTATTCTTCATCTCTGCCTCTTGAAATGAAAATGAAAGCACAAAAGTCCAGGTTGAACAGATGTTTGTAAGCTGTTTATGAAAATAGTTCCTAAAGTTTAAAATTGAACCAAGGCTAATTAATAACAATATCTGCCAGACTCTCTTACCGTAAAGAACAGAAAGGCAAATCATTTTAACCAAGTGAAAGAGGGTCCAATATAAAGGTTTTGTCAGGCTGCTGTTTTAAAATGGAAATGTTGTTGATTTTATTTGTCATGTTGTAAATAGTTCAAATCCAGGATTTTAACACCATTACAAAGAATTCCCATCATGGTTTCAATCCTAAACCCCCTCATGCTCTGCAGCAGGAGGCTCTGACTCTCCTTCTGAACTCAGGGCTATTATCAAAATTAGAAATGTCATTTTCTCCATTATTTTAATGGAAAGTTACCTTTGGACGAATAAGTCCATTTTGACATGATATAAATGTTTTAAAATAAAAAAGCATTGAGGGAATCACAGAAACATTTTAGTCTTAATTATTCATAAATAGCTACCTCAAGTCCATTTGAACAAAATGTCAGTTGACCAAGAAACATGCTTATTTTGCATGAGAAAAAAGGGTATTTGGGCTGTAAGAGGAGGATTTATCAATGTAAATTTAACTTAAAATGAAACCTGCAAATCAGAACCAACCATCTATGATGAAAGTGCATTAGCATTACAGTGTTTGCTGCTGAAAATTCAGCAATATTATGAAATTTTAAACTAACTAACTAAAAAGGAAATGGCAAAGGACTCCTGCTACTTATCAAGAATTTAGCAGGAATTTTTGATAAATTGATCTGAAATATTTGGAGGAGCTTGATCTGCAAAAAAACCCCACCTTTAAAATGTTATCGTGGTAAAGTTTTGAAAAATAACTAACACTTTTAAATATTTGAGCAGCTTTGTATTCTTTTCCCCAGCCCTGCCCTTGAGGGCTGAAGTCCCCAACGGATGTTTTGATATACTACTGGGCACTTTGCTTTAAACATTTCCTTTCTATAAGGACATCTAGAAAAAGACATGCTATTGGATTCCTAAATGCAGTTCACAGCAATTGATTGTTTTGTTCTTTTTAACTATGCAGATTAAAGTAATAAAACCGGACTTTTTAGAGTTAGGGGAGGAATGAATTGTTCCTTTCAGCCCTCTAGAAGCCATAACTCTGTGTTCACGCTGCCCGGCGTGGCTGCCGCTGTGTTTGGATATCCAGGTTTCCTTGGCAGACCTACTGTCAGGATACATAATGCATGATTTTGAAACCAATTTGTTATTGTAATAAAATATTTTTCGGAATGCACGGCGGTGCTGGAGAGGAGGATGTTCAATTATACATGGCCTGTGGCCGAGCGCATTCATCTGGCGGCGGGCAGGTGAATCTGCCGGTGACCTTGGCACTGGCGGGGAGCGCGGAATAACAATCGCGGCGGGGCGGGAATCCCACCATTGCCAAATATTAACAACTTCTTTCAAAGGAAATGCTGATTTCAGCAGTTATGGTAATGGAAACATCAGTATATCTTTCAGAGAACTTAAAAAAAAAAGAGCCATGATCTTAATAGGATTAAAAGCCAGGCTTTTTATTTCCAAAATGCTAATTTGTTTTCTGCATTGTGTTTTCATAGCAGGTCTTGTTAGGCAGCGCAGGGATCTAGAGGACACTGAGAGCTGCCAGAAAGGCGTGGGTAATGATAGCAGAGCTACATAAAAGGTTTCTTCTGCTGGAAATTCTCTGCTCCTCACCAGCCTGTTTCCCCTCTCTGTGAGTTGGCTGGAGAAGCCAAAGGCAGAGACGCTGGTGAGGGCAGGGGGAGAGCATTCTGCTCTCTGTGGCTGTTTGGGGTGTTCTGTATTTATTCCTCTCGCATTAAGGAACAAACGCTGGTCACTAGAGGTGCATTAACTGCAACAGCCTGTGGCCCATGTTGGGAGATGGGCTGGTCCTGGGGAAGTTTGGCTGTGAGATCCCGAGCAGCCCGAGGCACCTGACACTGTAATCTGCTTATCTGGCCGCTTTCACAAGGGCTCTCCCACGGCCATTCATGCCGAACAGTGGGGTGTAGAGAGGAGGCCAGAACACAGATAATAATTTACCATGTAATTTGGTTTGAGATTCCTTTGATAGGTTTCAAACCCGAAGCATCCTGCGAGAGAGCGGGGCCTTTCACACCCCTAAGCCCAGGCGGTTGGTGCTGGCGGTGGCCGTGGCGTGTGCCCAGCGGGACGTGGCCATACCCAGGGGACACCCAGGGCTGCCCCTCTGGGGGGACCCTGGGCTGGGTGAGTGGCTGGGAGCCATTGCTGCTGCTGCTCTTGCTCTGCAGCCACAGCCGCTGCTGTAAATCTGGACAGCCCAGGGCAGGCTGATGAAAACCATTTGCAGCAATCAAGAGGGGCAGGTAATTTTGGAGGCAGATTTGTTTTGTAAATGAGGTGTTCCATTTGGGGAGCAGCACACCTGGCAGCCAGGGCTGTGCTGAGGACAGCTTGCTTTAATTCCCCCCCAGTTAGGGGATATTTCTTCAGCCCGCAAACTGCTGTTTTAATGCCTTCGTGGAGGCATAAAACATAACAAAAATTCAGGGATTTTATATTCCCAACTTCAAAACTTTCATCCAAAAGGGAAAAGGATCAAAAGGAAAAGGTGGTGTGTTTCATGTTCTCTTGTGGTTTTAATACTTGTTAACTGACCTATAAACTGAGTTTTCCAAGTAAAGAAATGTGAGGGAATTTTATTACAGAAAAATCTACGGCGAATCATCCCCAGCTGCTTGTAGAGATAGGAGAGGCTTTTCCAGTCCTGCTTCCCAGCGTGATGTATGGCACCTCCTCACCTTTCCTTTGTTTCCATACAACGTTCTGCATCGTGGCCGTGTTGCTCTTATTGTTTACTGTGCTTCTGAATATTTTTTCTCATTTAGAGCAGCTGCTTTGGCCTTTCTTTTTCAGCTAAAGGAGAGGGAATCACATCAAATCATGTCATCTTTGCTTGATTATTTTATTTGGTGCAGGCCAGTTAGTGTGATCTTGGTGCTTAGGAGTACCTTGCGTGTCCTTGGATCCAAAGGACTTTTTGAATCCTGGCTGTAAGATTTCCCAGGCGATCTTGGAGCCTGTTGATGTGTTAATCATGGGGTTGTATCTGGAAGTGGAAGTACAGGTGCTGGTAAGCTTCTAAATCTTCAGTACTGTGAACAAAGCCTAATTATTATTTGGATGCTAAAAATGATGAATGCAGTGAGCGAGGCAATACCCAGAGAGATGGGTCTGGGACCCTTTAGGCTGAATTTGAGTTCTTCTGATCTGTGTGGTGTTGTGTGTTCTGTACATGCCTGGCACAGGAACCCTGGCAGGGGCCTCTGGGTACCCCTGTAATGCAAAAAAATAATAAATCATAATAATGGACAAACCATGTTGCTTATGGAATGCACAGCCTTGTGCTGAGCACTTAAAATGGTTGTCGGGGAGCGCCGGCTCCGTCAGCTCCGTAATGGCAACCACAGCAGCTCAGGAGAAAGGCTGTAACAGTGAGAGAGCTGGGGCATCTGGGAGCACTGGGTTGTTTGGAATAAAGCAGGACAGAAGCGAAATGAAATCCCTGAGCTGTACCCCAGGTGCTGTGTGACTGAGCAGGCAGCAGGAGAGGTTCGTGCTGGGACCCGGGGCTGTCTGACCCCAGCACTGTCATGGTTTGGAAAGCTCCGAAACCAGAAGGAAAAGAGCAGTGCAGAGCTGAGAGGGCCCTTGTGCAGGGCGAGAAGGGCCGTGTGTGCACGGC
>JAOXXN010000162.1:560925-582209 GCA_026770055.1 Myrmophylax atrothorax | reverse complement strand
CCCCCCCCCCCCCCCCCCCCCCCCCCCCCCCCCCCCCCCCCCCCCGAGAGGGAAATAGCAGGCATATTACCAGTCCTGCATGTGGATCACAGAGCCAGACTGTGAGCAATCCCGGCGCTCCAAGTGCCTCCTTAGCGGAGAAGGGAGAGCGGGAGCCGCGTCCAGCCTTCACTCCCACCTGGAGAGCTCTTGTGCGTGCACTCGGCCACGGTGTCACAGGGCGTGAGTGCATTTTTCATTTCTTAGCCTTTGTGTGGTCTGCCAGAGGATCTGGATTCTGTCTGTATTTCCATGTATTTGCCGAACCGTGCTGTGTATTTTTATCCTGGATGTGAGCAGGCATTAACACGTAAATTCACATGCACTTAAATAGATGTAACGTAAATGGTTACACAGCGAAGATGTTAAAAATAGCCCGAGTCAGCCTTTCATCTGAACTGCCCACCTGGCAGTGCCCAGTGCTGTTCCCATTTCCCAGATGTGCAGAAATGGACTGTTAGTGGGAGGGAAGAGCTGGAACGGGAAGGGAGAAAATCTTTCCTTTCCGGCCTCTCTGATTAATGTTGGCCTTTGTGTGGTGTCAGGCCAGGGAATGTTGCTCGTGGTGATGATGCTGGTGCTGAAGAGCCACTGCTCAAATGGCTGTCCCGAGCTTTGCAGGGAGTGTATCTGCAGAGCTTCAGTGTGCAGGTGCCTGGGAAGTGAATCCAAAGCAGTCCTGATGTGCTGAGATGCAGAAGGATGGTGTGTGAGCATGTGGCATCGCTCCCTGTGAGTGAGCTCTGCTTGCAGCGTGTGCTGGGACTGTCCGGGGAGGAGGAGGGGTCTGCACCACGTCTGCAGGTCACATCTGTGCCCCCGCACACGGGGCACACGCTGCTCAGGGGCTGCAGGTCTGGGAAATGGTGCAAACTGCTCTGCCTGTGCCACAACTCACCCTGGACTCAGCCTGATCTGGCGATGGAGAGAGTGAGATTTAACCTCAGCTCTTCCCACCAGATTTCCAAAGCTGTGCAATTTGTGGACAGAGAGAGGAATCTTAAAAAGAAGGGCCAAAAATGCAGCAATTCAAGAGTAAGGAAGTATCAAACAGTGTTCCCAGCTCCAAGTGGTAATCCTGTGCCATAAGGAAGGTCTATGGCTAGTGTAGCCTTTTCATGCGTTCTTACTTTTCAATTTTTATTTTTTTGGGTTAACCAAAATTAGGTAAAGGAAATGCCAAGAATGTTTCAAATCCAGTTGCTAGTGGTCTCTCTTGGGGAGGAGGAAAGGGCTGTTGCGACAGGGTGGAGCGTGGCTTTGTACCTGCCAAACTGTGGGCACCCTTGGGGTGGGAAAGGCTGCCAGGCCCGGGGGGAACACGGAGTTTGTCTCTTGTTTGGGTGTGCAAAGGGTCTTGTGTGGTGTGTGTGTGTGTCTGTGTGCGTATCCAGGTGTTTGTGTGTGTGTGTCCACACGTGTGTGTGTCTGTGTGCACGTGCCTTTCCTGCGCAGCATCAAACCAGGGCCACCGCCTGTGGTGGCCTGTGTGACACATGTGCCCACCTTTATCCTGACCTGGGGACACGTGGAGCAGCTCCCACCTTTGGTACCGTGCCCTGTGGTGCTGCTCCCACACTCCAGTGTGCTCTGTAGTGTTAAAGGAGCACAGAGGGAAGGGAGGAGCACCTGCCTCAGGTGAGGAGCAGGAGAGCCTGGGCCCCTGGGGGAAGGGGCAGTGTGGAATGGGCAGCTTTCCTTTTTGTAATAAAACCGGTTTATTGACAGTTGTTTATTCTTGATACATATTCTGTATAATGATTTTTACCTGGATTTCGTTTGCAGTAACACTGGCTGGCCGTTCCCTTTGATCCTGCCCATGTTCAGAGGTGCCCCAGGAGCTGAGCGCCTGCTGGCCCCACACCAGGGCTGGGCTGCGTGTCCCACCTGTGCCTGTGCCACCTGTGCCTGTGCCATGGCACCTGGGGCTCACACAGCCATGGGCAGCTGGGCTGGGCCACGGGAAAGGGGGAACTGCTTGTTAATGTATTTTTCAGAAGGAGGAAGGGGATCAATCCGAATGATGCTGCTAGAAAAGTTAGGTTTGATTAAAAAATAAGTTATTCTTGAGTCTAATTAACAGCCCAGCCACTGTTGTTTGGCTGTTTGTGTCAATTCCCTCTTCCAGCTTTTGGTTCTTTTCTAAGTGTTTTACGGACGTTCCCAGGGAATTGTCTTGGAACCCTTGGTGGGGGATTATAAGAAGCAGGTGATGAACAAAAGTTTGTAGTTAGGGCAGAACTGCTATTTTTTTCTGCTGTCCTTTGAGTCTGTGAAGTGAAAAGTAAAAGGGAAGTCACTGGGTGTCATTAGGCCAGTGACACCCTAAAAAACCTGCAGCTCAGACTTAACTTTTATTTTTCTTAAGATTCCTTTTTGTCATAATGTATTGGAAATAGAAAATAGTGGTTCTGAAGAAATCAGTTTAGGAGCGTTAACGACCTAATTGGTGGTGATTAGCAGAGAACAGAATCACCTGGGGAAGTGGGGAGAGGGGGGAGTGGCCTGGCTGTTCCCCCAGCGGGCAGAGCCACAAGGGGCTGGGACCCTGCTGACAGGGATGGAGCCGGGAGGGTTCCTCTGGCTCAGAAATGCCGGGAATGTTCTGAGGAGTCTGGAGGATGGAGTTGGGTGTCCGATTCGAGCTCCTGATACCCCTGGGCCGCTCCATCCAGGTGCTGTCTGCAACCCTGGGCTCTGCTGTGAGGGGTAAGTGGTTTGCACCTCCAACAACCTGGCTGTGACTGAGGAAGGGGGAACGCTCTGGTGACCATTGTAAGGTAAAATACCAGGAGGTGTCCCGGTTTCCAGTGCTCCCCCTGAGCAGCTGGAAGGCATCGTGGTGGTGTGGGTGGAACAGTTGACATCAAGAACACTTGAGTGCAATTTTGCAGAGTTGTTGAGGTGACTTCATTTAGGTCAGCTGAAGCTGTGAATGCTGAGAGTCTTGGAAAACTGGATCCTTCTTGCTCAGGCAGATCCTGAGTATGCTGTCTTTGTTTAAGGTACTTTTGTACTGACTCACAAAGCTCAGACAGACCTGTTGGCAGCACCTAAGCATGGGGAAAATGAAGTGGTTTTCCCTTTTTCTGTTTGAACAGGTAGACCAAACACAGTTCAATGTGTGCTGTGGACTTGAGTGAGCAGGCTGATGGCCAGGTTTTGGGGGGGAAATCCGAGCTTGAGGTGGTGGCCAAAGACACCTTCTCTAAATAATAAGGGTAGATAACCCTGAGCTGTCTTTGCTGCCAGTGCATCCCTCCTGAGTTTGCAGCCTCCCCTCAGCTTGGCACAGCAGGCTTATTCCCTCAGCCCCACGGAGAGTGGGGTGTGCAGAGCTGCTTTGGGAAGCCTGAGCTCCTCTGGGTGCTGGAGCTCAGTTACTGCTCACAGACAGGGCAGGGGCAGGGGCAGCAGCACCGTAAATGTGCACCAGTCCCAGTGCTGGGAGCAATGAATCTGTGCACTGGTGGGACACAGCACCAGAGAGGCACAATGGCAACATTGCTCTGGTTTGCTCTGAGAATAAGCAGGATTACAAGCCGTGGCTGAGGGAATGGCACTGGGAGGTTTGTGGGCTGGGCAGGACCTGCACTATTTACAGCAGTTCCTTGGAGGGGCATCATGGCAGAGCAGTTGGGTGGTGGCTGTGGCTGTCAGAGGGGCTTTTTTTCCTTAAATATGAAGCTTTTAAAACTGGCTGGCTGTGTGCCCCTAATTTATTATTGTTCACATTATTTGTTATTTGCTTATCCTTGCAAGCCTGTTAATCTTGGGTGGCTGTTTCTCCTTCTGTCGTAGGGCATAATATTTGTCTGCCTTTATGGACTGTCTGAAAACCTGAGAGAAGGGCGATAAATGTTCAAAAATGGTTTATTTCCATTATTGCAGCAAACAGCCAAGCACCAAAAGCGAGGCTGCACAGTGCTCTAGTACTTCCTTCTGGCATTCCAGGTGGGATGCCCCTCCAGTAGAGCCTCAGCCCCATGGGGTGTGGGCTCACCTGCTCTTTGGAGCTTCCAGCTAGGAGGGGTCAGAAGCATCCAACTGCTAAGGGAGAGGTGATGTTCCCAAGTAGCCTGGCAGCACGGGCAGCTGGAACCATGTGGGGCCTCTCAAGGGCCAGCTGGAGACAGAAACAGAAACTCCCCCAACTGGGCTGCTCCAGCCAGATGGTGAGAGCTGTGCCAAGGTGTATTCCCAGGCAGGTCACCGTAGTGCTGGTTATCATGGATGCAAGAAAAACAACTGAATGGAATTTTTGAAGGGATTCCTGTTTATATTTAGTTGCTGTGCTTCAGACTCAGATTTGCTTGTGTGTTCACTGTTCAGAGTGCCTGAAAATGCACATTGACCCTTCTGGTGTTTGCTGGAACCGCAGTTAATAACCATGGTTATTCCTTCTGTGTCCCTCAGAGAGGCTGTGACAGAGAGAGGGGGGTGGATTTCCTTTGCTCAGGACCTGCATAAGGGGTTTGGGATCACACAATCTCCCCTGTTGACAGCGGCAGCTTCGAGGTTTGGGGCTTTTTTTGGTTGTGTTTGCTATTGAAAGGCACTCCCCATTCCGATGGCTGATCACATGGAGTCTCCTCTCTGACTGATGTCAGTGTCTGGAAATCAGCTGGGATTCACGGAGAGGATTTTCAGTTTTTCCTTTGTGGTGAGGCAGGAGATGTGGTCAGGAGTGCCCGGCAGCTCCTGGGGCAGAGACGTGGCTTTTGGGTTTGGAGAAACATTCATCTTGCAGAACTGTTTTGAAAGGGCTTGGGGGGAGATGGGCTTAGATTACTGAAGGTTCCAGTGATGGGCCAGTGCGTGTCCTGGTGTTTGCTCTGGGTCTCTCCAAGGCACAAACCTGCAAACCTTGGGACTATTTTTTTTTTAATTTTAAATTTGCTCTGGAGCCGCACAGTTAGTTGTGACCAGCAGTGTCTCGTGCTTCCATGCGGTGTAAGTCAGTGAGTTATGGCAGGGAGGAGGGACAGCATAAAACAAAGACTCAAGGGAAACTTGGGGCGAGAGCACAGGTCATTTAAACCAGGAAAGAAGCACCTTTTGTGTGCCCAGCCAGTGGATTGCTGGAAGGTGGGGTGGTGGCAGTGAGTCTGGGAGGTGCAGCCCCAGCGAGGTGCAGAGTTGGCCCCTCCTTGCCAGGCACCGTTTATTTTTCAGCGCTTCTGTCTAATTAATATAAGGCCTGCTCAGGCACAGCCGCCCTCATTGGACGTGTCACTCGTTAATCATGCGACCCTCCTAGCCTTGGGTAATGACCTTGAAAGAATATATCAGCCCATGATGGCGGGAGTGAGGAATTAAATTGTTTCTCTGAGTGCTTATGGTCATTGCTGACAATTTATATGACACAGCTGCCCCGAGCCGGCCGTGCCGGCCATTGTGCCGCAATCATTTTCCCGCTGGGAAGGGGCGGCTGGGCTGGCACCGGGCTGGGCTGGGACTGGGGCTGCTCTTTGTGTGAGGAGGAGGAGGGTGTGCAGCCTGGAAACCCGGGCGGAGGGTCCCGGGGAGGCTTCTCTGCAGCCTCTGCCTGGGGTGTGCAGCGTTGCCATAGGGGGCAGTGGCAGCGGTGCCATCGCTGCCCGTGTTGCCAACCTGGGCAGGGGCTCGGGGGCAGGACGGAGTCTCTGCCAGGAAGGGCATTTGTAAGATTTGGCATCTCTGGGAAACGGGCAGGACAGCTTGGATAGGGATGAGATTTGGGTGAGATTCAGGTACAAACGTATCCAATAACAGTGTGGTTTGTCTGTGCAAAATTAGGCAGGTCCTTTAATTGCCATAAGAACCCATCTGATACTCTGTGCATCCACGGAAATCAAGAAGTAAATTTTAAGATACATGTAAGCTTAATGTAAGCATTTATGGGTTAACATCTGTATTTTTATATTTTTGTCTTTTGCTAAGTGTTAAATGTACTTGGGAAGGTATTTATTATTTGCAGATAATGAGTAAATGGCTTTCTTAGTTGTTATATATTGGTATCTGCTTTTAGACTGATGAAATAATTTGTTACAGTTCTTCAATCATATTATTTATAGAAAACATGTAGCTGAGGATCTAAACATCAGATTGTTCTGCTATTGCCATATGGGCTGCTTTTATCTAAATATAAACAGTTGATAATTATCACTAGAACTATTGGCTAAAATCACAAAATAGACCAAGAACAAACAGCAATCTCATTCTTCATTAACATTTTAAGAATGAAAGAGATGTACTTGTTTATGCCTTCAGTTAATTTGGCTCTGCTTTTACAGAACTGTAAATGAAGCAGAACATTTGTTTTGTATAATCTATACAATATTTTATATGTGTATTTGTATTGGTGAGCTTAGGCTGCTGGATTTTGAGAAGGCTGGTATGTATTCGGCTCCATAGAACAGTTTTAAAGTACATTTATTAATGTATTCATAGAATCATGGACTGGTTTGGGCAGAAAGGGACCTTAAAGCTCATCTCATCTCATCCCTGCCATGGGCAGGGACACCTCCCACCAGCCCAGGCTGCTCCAGGCCCTGTCCAGCCTGGCCTTGGACACTCCCAGTGATGGGGCAGCCACAGCTGCTCTGGGCAAATATTGATTGTTTCCATCTCAAATTCCTTTAAAATGCTTGGCTTTCTCATTGGCTCTAGTGCCTTATTATTCCTTTCCTTTTCAGTGTTTCTCAGTTTCTCTGGCACCTCCATCTGTGTGTAGGTCACAGCTAAGGCTGTGCAGTTGCCACCTCAGTACTCTGCTGGTTTGAAAACCTCAGGGAAATTACACAGGTCGGCAGCAGCTGCATAAAACTTACCTGTAAAATACAGACAAAACCAGGCAACAAGGCCAAGTGAAGATGGTGACTGGGAGGAAATACTGTCTTCGTATGGACACCCCTTTTAGTATGTGCTTAGAGCAGAGAATGAGGGGGTTTGTTATGCCAGTGATTTACTCTGTGGAAAAAAGAGATTAATTTGTGCTGTTATTCCCATTTCTGTGTTTAAGTAGAGTTAAGAGGACAATAATAGTTCAACATCAATATTTCATTGACCTGATTTAGCTTGGTTCTATTTTGCCCTTTCCAAAAGCTCAAGCGGTTCTTGTGAACGGGCTGGGCCCATCCCAGGTGAGGAGGGCAGGCTGTGGCTGCAGGTGCCACCTGCCTCAGGGCGTTGGTGGCATTGTTGTGCACTCCTGTGCCATGGCTGTGCTCTCCTTCCAGCCCAGCCACGTCTGTCCTGTCCCCTCAAGTCCCCAGTGCTGTGTCGAGGTGGGGACGTCGTGTCCTGCCCCGTGTGTGTCACACCTGCGGGAGGGCAGAGACCGGCACGTCACGTACACGGTGTGCACACAAAGAGCCTTCCCGAGGCACAGCTGGGGCTCCTCTGAGCTGGTTCTGGCTTGAAGGTGAAGACCAAGCTGGTGGGCATTGGTCTGGGTGTGACTCCGTGGCTCCACATGGGAGAACCAGCTCGTGGCTGGGACCTGCCAGTAGGAAGAGAGCCCTAAATGCCTCCTCAGCTCAGGCACTCGGCAAGATGTTGCCTTGCCTTATTCAAATTCCCTTTCTGATCGGCTGAAGGGCGAGTGCTGCAGCCCGGCCCCACTCTGCGCTCCCCACGATGACGTCAGCCCTCTTGTGCGGCAAGGATATTTTAAATTTGTTTATCTCGGTGATATCAGGTGGTTTGGCTGCTGGCAGCCCACATTAGCATGGCAGAGCAGCAAATATGTACATATATATTTATATTTAGCATTTTTTCTGGTATGTTCAGCTGAAAAGGCTTGGCTTGATTAATATTTTCCGCTGTCCGGTAACCATGGCAATGGGGTCAGCAGATATAATACTTAATTTAATCTTCCAACTGCCTCAGTGTGCATCACCAGTGTCCCGAATAATAGAAAGCCTTTTGCTTCTCTCTGCCTTCCTCCCTCTTTCCCTCCCCTCCCTCCCTCTCTCCCTCTCGTTCTCTGGCTTCATATATTATTATCTTTGCCAGTGGCTCCCTCATATGACCCAGAAGGAATAAATGGAGGTTTTGCATTCCACGTATGTAGCTTATAAAATAAAAAATGCACTAAGCCATTTGAAGCCCCACTCGCTGCCCAGCCAGGCAGGTTCCCCCCAGCCCCGGTGGGTCCCCCTCCCCAGCGGGGATCGGCTCGGGCAGCCAATCTGCAGGGCCGTGGGCAGGCGCGGCTCAGCTCCGGCCCGGCCCCGGCCGCTCTCCGGCCCCAAAGCCCAGCGACTGGCCCTGCTCTCCAGGTGGGTGCAGCCCATTGCTTTGTCTTCACCCAGCCCACGTCCTCCTTCAGGGATTTCATTTTGCTCTTTTGGCTTGATTTGATTTTTTCAGTTGTTTGTTTTGTTGTAAACCATAGCTGCCTTTTTTCACAGCGAACGGCGTTGCTTTTGGGTTGGTTTTGGGGAAGGAGATGAACTGTATATGTGCTCCCAGACAGTCTTAGTCATAGTATTTAAAAAAAAAAAAGGGAAAAAAAGAGCATTTTCTTGCTCAAAGCCTTTTTTGAATTGCTCAGAGACCAGGGAGTCTGACCTGGTGCGGGTCAGGCTGCTGCTCTCCTCTTCACATCAGCCCCATGTGCAGGTCTCTGATGGAAGGAGAGGAACCTTCTCAGGAGTTAGAGTTTCCAGAGGTGGAAAGGACATCAGAGTGGAGAGATCCTTGAAATCTCCATAACCAAAATTCTTCCTCGTTATTTTGTTAGTCAGTTTATGTTTTAACCCATCCCTGAATTTAATCAAAGAATATTTTGCTTTTCTTTTTCTCTTTTCCAGTGTGATATTTGGGAGACAGAATGGTTGTGACCCCAAAATGGGTAAATGAGGGTCCTTTTCCTTTCCCACTCCATGGGAATGAGCTGTGTGTATGGTTTTGCCTCCAACACCATTGCTGTGGGCACAGGGACTGGGAGAGCCCCTCAGGGTCTCGGCAGAGCTTTCACTCTGCTCGTGCTCTGTCATTTGTCGATGCCCGTCAGACGTTGTTGGGACTTGGCTCTTGCCCAGGTGTTTAGTGATGGCTGGAAGGGCTAAAGCTGGGAAGGAACTGAAGTTCATCCCATCAGCCCAGATGGGAGCCACTGATTTGCCAAAATATTTGATGGCAGGCAGTGACTGCTGCAAGGACACGGCACCCCTGCCCATTTCTGGAGCGTGTCCATCCCTCCTCCGTGAGCGCAGGACCATGGCCATGGTTCAGGCACTGCTGTTGGCCTGGCAGTACCAAACCCCAGCAATTCCACTAAGAAATCGCCCAAATTGATGTGGTTGCCTGTAGCTGAGGATGTGGTTTAATGATGGATGTGGTGGTCATACTGCATTTGGACTTGATTATCTTAAAGATCTTTTCCCACCTTAACAATTCTATACATTAAAACAACCCCAAGACAAACAAAATCTTGGCCCTCCCTCATGTTTGTCTGAAGAACTCAGCTGCTTTGTTGGGTAACACGTTCCCTTTACCTTTCGTGTGTGGCCTGGCTTATGGTGCTGCTTCAGGATGCTCTTTGGTCATTTCATCCTCTGGAATAAATCCTGCCCACGTGTTTGAGTGGAGAGAAGGCCTGAACTGGGAAAGCCGCTCTGCCCTCCCCAGGAGGGAAGGGGGAGGCAGGACAGTGTGGGGTCCAGATCCCAGGGAGGCCGCGGGTTAGTGCAGGGCTTCCTAACAATTGAATAAATAGGCAGTAACCTTTGCAGTAACTACACCTCTTTTTCTTCCAGAATATTCCATATATCCCACTTTTTCTTCTTTTTTTGCCTTTCTGTGTCACCAGCAGAAGTACCAATACCTGCATAGGCTTCGCGAAGACAATTATTGAGATGGGGTTTTAGATTTGATTTCACCTTTTTTTGACTATTATAGCTCAATGATTTGTCTTCTTTTAATATTAATTTGAAGTGTTTTCTAAAGTAGCTTTCTATCCCATGAATCTACTACATAACCTGCCATAAATGCAACTCAGATAAAAAATTACAAATAGAATTTTTTTAGTTTAAAAAGTCTCTAAAATTAATATTTTTTGGTACTAAAACAGCCTCAATGTTAATGTTATTTCTCAGGGACATCAGGAACGGAGAGAAAATACCAGATCTGCTGGAAAACAGTCTTTCTCTTGTGAAAAATTCAGCTCTCAGCTACCGTGAGAGACTTAACTGTTGCATCTCACTGGGTAAAGTGGCCCGAACAAGCTTGTGTTAAATGCATTTTACCCCATGTCCCTGTATGAGATCCCGTGGGTGTCGTGGTCACACTCTACAAGTGTGTCAGTGTAAGAGCTCTCCCTCACAGGCACATCTGTGCCATAGCATTAAATATTGTGTGCACTAATACCTGAAAATGTAGGAACACAAGGTGTAAATGGGGGTCTGAAGTAGCATTTTCAGTCCTGGAGCAGCTTGGAGACTTGGAGCACGGGAGCTGTTTGTAGTGCTGGTGCAGAGGAGGAATTTCTGTGCTCCAAAGGGCAGGAATGCCCTGGAATGGCAGGGCTCATCCATAGGATTTGTGCTCTGCCCTTTGTCTTTGTACAGTCATGGAAAACAGGTTGGAGGAGGCCTTGGGAGATCATTTATTCCATATTTTTGTCTGAGATGTGATCTATCCGAGCCAGTTTTGGTATACAGAAACCACTTACTGTAATAAATAGCAGCAATTTTCGCCAAGTTGAGGTTTGCTGACATTTCCCAGATTTTACACTTCAGGCAGTGTATTTAAGTGACTTACAAGGTGTAAATTGCTGCGTAGCTGCTGTTCAGGTTGTGGGGTTTACTGTTTGAAGCAGCAGCAGTGACATGCGGGAGGAGCTGTGGGGTGTGACAGGAGCTGGGGGCATCTCACAGAGCAGGGACACCTGTGGGAGGTTCTCCCCAGGACGCACACCTGTAGGTGCAGTGCTGCCCCAGGGCCTCGCCCACCTCAGCCTGTGCTGGTGCACTTGGCAAACTTGGAGATAGTTCTTGTTCTGAAGAGTCTGTGTTTTGTTTGGGACCAAAAAGAAAAATCTTAAAGAAAAAAGTTGTTATTGGAAAGGAGAAGCTTAATCCGATATTGTTCATTGCTCAGAGTTGTCCTCTGTTAGCTCAAACAGGAGCCACCTCCTGCTTTTACATTGATCATAATTCTCTTGTGCTGTAACAGAGAATTAGCAAAGGGTATGCTTTGCCGTAGTGTGAGGTTGTTGGTAGGTTGGTGTCCTCGACCTTTTGCCGTTCCTGGTTTGTGCCCTGTATCCAAAGGCAGCGCAGAAGGGAAGGACCAGGAGTGGTGCCAACAGACAAGGGCAAAGCAGTGGCTGCAGTGAAGGGGCAGAGGTGGCTCTGGCAGTGCCCAGGGAAGCAGAGTCGGTGTGGATCCCGAGGGCTGCTCAGGAGCGGGGCAGGAACAGGGCCCGGTGCCCGAGCGGTGCCGCCCGGCCCCTCTGGGGGTGCCTGGCTGAAGGATGGGCCGTTCAGCAGCAGCAGCACTGGTGGTGTGTGTGTGTGTTTGTGCTGCCAGCCCATAACCCTGAGCGAGCAGCCCCTTCAGACTGCAGACATTTGCTTTACGTAAAGCAGCTCCTGCTCTGCGAGTATTGATGTAGACATTACCACAAATCGCCACTTAGGGACCGGCAGGAATTGACTAACTGGTTTCAGATCCAATACACATAACCTGATCAGACGCAAACTTTAAGTACACTTGCAGTCGTGCCAACTGCACCGGCGGGGAAGTGACTCTTCTGCCGGCGCTGTAAAGAGGCCCTGAGGGGAAACCTGGAAAAAATAAAGATCTGGGGTTAGGACTTGTGCTGCAGTGGTTTGAGGAGGAACAGTCAGGCCTAGCATGAAGAATTAAAACAGGACTGTTCTTTGTGAGATTTGTAATTTTGTCATTATTTTTTTTTATAAAACTCGCTGATTTGGGTTTTACAGGCACCACAGTGAGTGTGGATTCCTGAAGTTGTTCTGAATCTTCTTGTGTTGAAAGTCCTGGATACTCTCCAGGCACTTGGAAGGGACTGTTCCTGCTGCCAATTGGGCAAAACGTTGGATTAGAGAAGATGTATAAAGCCAGTTGAGACCTAATATTCCTAATTGTTGTTGTCACTGTGGTATTTTCTAAAAATCTTGGTGTTTGCAGGACAGTATTTTTCCCAGAACAGAGGCTGGGGCTGAGCTTGGCTGATGGCACGTGTGGGTTGGTCTCATGGCTGTGTCACAGTGTGTGGAGCTCACCAGGATCTCGGCCAGGAGGGATCGTGGGGACGGTGAGCTTTGCTCTTGGGGTGTTAGAAACAAAAGCATTTAATGTGTCTGGCATTGACTTGTGGTGTCACAGCTAAGAGCTCCTCTCAAAAAGTTGGCAGTTGTGAATTTTTCAGTAGATCATAACAATCAAACAGGATTCCCTGTGCTGGGATTGAGAACTATGGGATGATCAAAGGAGGTGGGGAGAGTGAAAGACAAATTCAAATCATTAGTGGGAAATGGAGCCTCTTGTGCAGCAAAGTTGGGTGATTCAGAGAACAAATTTGTGTTTAGCTGCGTGACTCTCGGGGAGGGAGGGAGAAGGGCTGGTGCTCTGTGGCCTGTGCCAATAGGAGGACCAGCTCTGGGTTTCCATGCCAGTTGTGGTTCCCGTAGCCGAACCGGCGCGGGGCAGTGTCGGCGCTGTCCGATTGACACAGGGCCGCTCGGGGGGCTCTCGGGGCAGTCACCACTGAGCTGCCTGGCCCACAGTTAGTATTCCCAGAACTCAGTATTGGCATGGAAAGCCCAGGAGGGTCCAGCAGGGCACCGAGGACTGTTCTCTTATTACTAAACAGAGAGATATTAACAACACAATGTAGGAATAAAAAAAAAGCAAGCAAGCAAAGCCAAGCTGGCCGCCTGCTCCTTTCTTCTCGGCATTATTATTTGTGACAAAGCCTTTGGTCCATTTTTCTTCATAATTTGCAGGACTCCTAATGGGAACAGCACCTCCCAATTACCATGGTTGCCAAAGGCTAATTTGGTTACCCTCAGGATCCACAATAGAGAAACTGTGTCGGCCCTTTGTAGATATTTGCATACTATACATACCGGGAATGTAAAACAGCTGCCCGGGCCCTATTCCACTATCATGGCAATTATGGGTCATTAGCTTTTTCTTTTTTCCTCCCTTTCTCTCTCTTCTTTCCTTGTTCTCATCTTCTAAACTCTGCCAGGCAGCAGAAGCAGCTGATGGGTTTGGAGGGAGCAGCAGCAGGACGAGGAGCTGCTGGTGCCCTTCAGGGGCCGGTGCTGGGACTGTGCCCTCTCTGCTTGTTCTGCTGTCGGGGTGTCCTCCCTCCCCAGGGGCTCTGGCAGTGCCCGGTGCCCTGTCCCCACTGCCACGGTGGCACCGCCGGGTGGGCATGTCTGTCCCCACCAGACAGACCCCACTGTTAACACCCCACTCCTCGGGGACACCTCCCCACACTTCCCAAACTTTTGTGGGCTCCCAGGGGCCCAGAAATTAAGGAAGGGGACAAAAGGGAGCTCCTCATAATTCGGTTGGGATTCAATTTGTTAATGGCTGGAGCCTTTTAATAGTTTATCTCCCTTTTGTTCTGGGCAACCTTTATAGTCTCGGGTGCAGTTTACAAGGAAGTGATGGTTTTGCATATACATTAATTTTTTTATGAACTGCTAATTTTATTGACAGTAAGGATAGATTGAAAGACCCAAAGCTTTTGTGTTGTTTTGTTAAAGCAAATAAGTAAAGCACAAATGTAAATTACATCTCCAGGTTCACATTAGAGGTTTGCAAATAATACTGAGCTAATGGTTATTGCTAAGGAAAATAGCACTGGGATCAATATTCTATACAGTAGAACGCAATACCTCTCTCTCTTTTAATCACCTCATTGCAGAAATGGCATTGAAATTTGAAATCTCATTTTCTCCATTTGTACAAATTGAACATAAATCATTGTGAGTGAGGGGAGGTTTCGGGCAACTTCACTCTTTGTGGGATTGCATTGCTAATTAGTGCTGGAGGGAAGGGGGATAGGCCAGGGCTCCACTGGACTCTGACCTGCCTGAGGATGGGTCAGCAAGTGAAAAAATGGAGGGAATAAATGGTGGGTGCCATCCTCTCTACAAAGGCAGCACTTGTGATATTGGTTCCTTACTGCCATAAAAAATGGATAAATAATGAAGAACAGAGTGCTGACGTGGCGTTTGCTGGTGTGGAGTGTACCTGGTGCTGTACAGAGCACAAACTCCATCTGTAGCCGCTTCCCAAGGCGCCTGGGAGTGAGTCTGGTGGTGCCTGGGGAGCTGCACCCCAGTGTGTGTCCCAGGGGCTGGGGCACTGAGGGCGAGGCTCACAGTGGTGCTGTTCCTGCTGGTTAGGGGAAAAAAACCCTGGTCTGCTGTTCCACTGCCTCTGATTTTAGCAAATCTTGTTCATGAGGGAAATACCAACAGAAAAGTCTTTGCTGCCAACTTTAACCCCCTTTTCCCGTGGGGTGGGTGAGCTCTCCCGTGTCACAGCATGTGTGTGCCCCCCACAGCCCCGGCTGGTCCACGGGGACCCAGCACAGCAGGACACTCAGGGAAGTGGGAGCTCTGGGGCCCAGTGAGGGGACACAGGCAGAATAAAGAGGGGGTTATTTGTCTGTATGGAGAGGACACTACTGTGAGTGTTATGGAAGGAGAGTTCAAAGTGTCTGGGAAAGGTTCCCACAGAGCAGGTGGTTTCCAAGCATCACCCCGTGGATAAAGACTGTTTTAAATTATTCACTATCAGTCCCAGAGGTTTATCACTACACCTGTATTTTTCCATCATTTTGGAGCTTTCTGAGCCACTACAATAGGAGATAAATAGGGAACTTTATGGGAGAAACTGTTATTAAGGCTTATTATAGAAATTTGTTCTTGCCGATTTCAATAGCGGAAAGTGAAGAAAATAAATAAAATACCCTTGAAAGTGAAGCACAAACACTGAGCTGGCAGAGCTGCTTGCAGAGAAGAAATCATTTTAGAACCTTGAGGACAGAAAGGTCAGACTCAAACCAAAGGATGGTTTGGGCCTAGGCTGTTTAAGAGAATGAAGAAGAGATCAAAATTATTAAAAATGTTGATTTCAAATCAAGATGTTATTAAAATGCATTTTTAGTCTTAAGGAAAGATCAGGATAAATGACAGAAGTTAGCTCATCCTTGGCTTGGTCTGTGCTGCCAAGCTGTGTGGCCTTGAGAAAACATAAATATATATGTTTAAAGGAAAAATAAGAGTTAAATAAAACTCTTCTGGGAGAACACTCTTATCAGGAGACTTTTTCCCCCTGGATTTCTTCCCCTGCCCACCTGAAATGTCTTGCTTCAGAAGTGATGGGCTTCAACTTTAGGTGGCTGTCAGTGCTGGAGCAGTAGGAAAATGGGCTCTTTAACCAGTAATTATGCAGAGATATAAATTTTTCTATTTATTTGGTGATTGACTGAGAGATTTGCTGTTTTGCACATAGTACATCTTATTTTGAAAACACAAAAGTAATTGGGAAGTTGTGTAATTTGCTCACCTGTTGGCAGCTGCAGAACCCCACGGACTCCCTGAGGAGCACCAGATGAGCTGCACTCTCCAGGCTGGCGGAGCTGGTTTGCTCAGGACCACTGGGGAGAACACGATGGAAGGGATTTGCTCTCCCTGAAGCCTTGGCTCTTTGGGATTGCTGGCAGGAAGGTCCAGGGCAGGGGACCTGGATGAGGGACAGGGCTCTCAGCTCAACAAGGCAGGAGATCGTGTTCTAGGAGTTGGTATTTTTCTTCTGAATTTATCATCTCATGCTCTGCAATATAAATGTTTATAAATTAAATGCATTCATAACTAAGTGCATGCATAAACAATTGA
Organism: Myrmophylax atrothorax; assembly: GCA_026770055.1. Taxonomy (NCBI): domain Eukaryota; kingdom Metazoa; phylum Chordata; class Aves; order Passeriformes; family Thamnophilidae; genus Myrmophylax; species Myrmophylax atrothorax. Next base: position 566,292 of record JAOXXN010000162.1, on the reverse strand, counting down.
TAAATAACTGCAGGCTGCGTGCACAGACACGCTGGTGGGTGCGCCCGGTGTGGGTGAGGCACCGGCGGCTCCTGATGCTGCAGAGGGGCTGTGAATTAGCTGCTCCTCATATTGATGGGATATTTCTGGAGCATAAAGATAATAATTAAAGTGTCACTTTTTTTAGTTGCATTCCTTATGAAGATCTGCTCAATATTTTATAAGTTGTATTTAGCTTCACTGGTGCCGGTAGAGAGAATTCATTTTGGGAGCAGCGGAAACGAGAGCTGCGATATTTTTAAAGAAGCTTCCAGGGCAGGCAGGCTCCAGGAATCCCGGCCGGCACGTGCCTGGAATGCTGCGTGCCTTTGGTGTAGGGGAGTGTTCCACAGAGCAGAGTCCGTGTGGGTAAAGGTCTGGCCCGTGCCCAGACAGGCGCCCTGGGGGAGCCCTGGGGTGTCTCAGACAGGAGTCCTGAGCGAGCCCAGAGTCCCCTGGAGGGCAGAGCAAGGGATGCTCTGGGTACACAGAACGGCTCCTCGGGGTTCGTGCCTCCAGCCTGGAGAGGAGGCGCAGGGGAGGAGGAGGAACGGGCTGTGGGAGGGCAAGGCCCTTCCCAAGGGTGGCCTCGTGGGAAAGATGCTCCTGCCAGGCCGTGTCTGCAGCGGTGCTCGGGCACAGACACAGAGGTGTTCCTGACCCGGCACAGGGCAGCTGGCAAGGGGTGGTGGTGGCACAGCCAGGGCTGAAGGGCCTGCCTGGGCGGCGGCAGGAGGAGCAGGCAGCAGGCAGGAGCAGCAGCAGCAGCAGGAGCGCTGCCCAGCCCTGCTGCAGCACTGCCCATGCCCCAGCCACCCACAGACCAGCTTGGCCATCCCCTGCCCCGACAGCCCCTCACCTGTGTGATGGAAGAGGTATTTAGAAACCTACGGAGCCCAGAAGGAGAGAATTATTGTATGAGTAATAATAAGCACTTAAATAGCACTTGACAACTTGATTGATACAAACATTAACAGATTAACTCCTGCAGGACCTGGTGATGGATCTGCATTTCCCTGTACTGCAGTTGGAGAAACTGAGGTGCAGAGGCAGATTAATTTCCTTGCTGACCCACAGTGTGTTGCTGGCAAAGGCAGAATTAGTTAGAGACTTCTTAATGACCAATTAGCAAAATTATGAAGCAAAAGAACCATATCTCTGACAGTGACCTCTGGGATCAGCACGAGAGGACACTGCATATCCTCAATGTCCCATCCCTAAGTAGTAATTTTAGTCAATTCATAATTGTATCTAGAAATTAGGATTATTTTTATCATGCGTGTTGCCTTGCATCAATCTAGTTCTCTATTTCACGTCTGCAGATTCTGGCTTTACAGATATTTATCTATATTTAGATGCATGCAAATATGGCTGTAGCAGCACAGCCGTAAAATACAGCCATCCATAAACTCACTGGGATATATGACTCTCTCTGCTATTCGCACTGCACTTTTGGGTATGTACATTAAATATGTGTCTATTTTACTACCTGGAGAACACAAAATGAGTGAAATCCAGCTATTTGCCTATTACTCTTTGACTGAAAAATTGTGTATGTTTATAGTTGAGATAGATACACAGTTCATGCTCAGCTGGAATGGAGTGAAGGTGTTACTGATGAGTTTGGGATGAGGCAACACTCAGGAGGAGCGAGGCCCTGCATGACTTACGGGGCTCATCCCACACTAACGCCAATAAATTGTTTGTGTCACGCCACGTCTCGGTGTGTTTGGGGCATGCTGCATATTTTACAGGCAAACTATTGCAGAAAGATGTTGGGGACTTTTTAAGAAATGATTTGTACCATTTTTCATAGATTTCTCCATGTGACGTTACCAGGGCTCCGAGTCGTACAAAGATGACTTTAGAAATACGATTTTTGTGTATATAATAATGGGAGGTTTTTAAGATAATACCTACCTTGAACTTCCTATGCATAGAGTGCTCTACTCGCTCTGTAAAGTCTCAGTGTCCTCTTTCTGTCCTTAGTGAGCTGCAGAAATACTTGGTGGCCAGTATTCCATCCCCAGGGCCTGGATGCTGTTCTGTGCCTCACCTCACAACTGGGCTTTGTGGATGAAATTTTAGCAGAATTTTGGGGCATTTGAAGTGAAAAGGGTGGAGGAGGGTGAACGTGCAGAGTGCCGTGTCCACACCTGAGCACCTGCACAGCAGCCCCTCTGAGGGCAGTGCCTGGTGCTTGGGATTGGAGAGGGAGCATGGAAACCGTCCTGTCAGGTGTCAGCCAGTATTCACTGATGAGAGAAAATCCTCAGTTTCTGGAGTATTGACCTTGCTTTTGGACTGTGTGGGTCATAAAGAGCTGAGCTTTAAGTAGTTGATACTGGAATTGTGTTCAGTGTTCCCTGCTCTGTGTCCTTTCAGGTTGGACATGAGGAGGAATTTCTTCATGGAAAGGGCTGTCAGGCCTTGGAACGGGCTGCCCAGGGAGGTGGTGGGTCCCCATCCCTGAAGGTGCTCAAGGAATGACTGGACATGGCACTCAGTGCTCTGGTCTAGTGGAGCAGATCCTGGAGGTGGTGCCACCCTTGGTGCCCCGAATCCCGCCCACCACTGGGGTTTGGGCTGAGCCCGGTCCTTCCCTCTGCTGCCCACAACATTCACCCGGCTTGGGGCATGGGCAGGGAGATGCATTTCAGACATTGTAGGTTATTGAGTTGTAGTTTAAAGAATTCCCAACAGTGACAGGTAGTGACATGAGACCGGAACTCTGATATGGGCCACGAAGCCTTTTCCCAGTGCTCTAGTGAGGGATCGAAGGAGGCCACAGCACCAGGAAATACTTCCCTAAGCTCCCTCCTGATCCGCACACGAGGCCCTGCCCGTGTTAATCCCTCGCGCTGCTGAGCTGGAGGTCGAGAGTGGGCCGGGAGGGCACCGACCCAGCCCAGGGCAGCCGGGGGGGGCTTCAGGTGCCCCTGGGAGGGAGAGCAGAGCCCAAAGGAGGAGGGGAGGGCACCCTGGCCCCTTGGCATGGCCATGCCCAGCCCAGCTGGGACATCAGCAGCCCGGCATTCGGAGCATAATAATAATTCTGCAGATCAAAGCAGCTCTTCTTCAGACAATTACAGTAAAATTGAAGCTCTCCTCCAAGAAGAACGTGTGCCCTTGTTGTGGTTTCCCTTTTTTGCCCTCCTTTTCTTTCTTCCTGCCCCCCCCTCTTTTTTTTTTATCCTTTATGGGCAAATTGCTTTTTCAGGGCTATAGAAAGAACCGATTGGAAGCTGAAATCCTCCCTCTCTGCCCAGGGGTGGGATTCCCAGGGTTAGACATGTAACATCTGAAGGGTGATTTTTTTTAAAATTGATATCTGAGAATAAAAGAGAGAATAGTAGGAGAAGCTGATCAGGAATGAATAAAGTCTCCTTTTAAGCTGAAATAACCTTCCCCCCCCCAATTTTCCCTCCAGAAAAGCCGGACTGTAATTGCTTGCAATCACTCGGCACAAATTGTCTGTGCGTATTTGCTTTTTAATTTTGTATAATCTGGTCCATTTCGCTCTCTCTGCCTTTGAGCTTAACCTCTCTCTTTCTCTCCCTCCTTTTCTCCCTCACATGCCTTCCCTTTCTCTCCTGCTTTAATTCTTCGATGCTGCTGAAAAAAATTGTTACTAATTCACAGTGATCTTTGATGGCTTTTACTAAGGAAAAGACACTCAGAAAAAAAAAGAGAAACTGAGTGGACATGTGCTGCAACTGGTGAGATTTCCTTGTTATCTTTGCAGTGTTTGTTTATTTGTCTGTTTATTTCCTTTCTGTGTCCTTAAGAGGCAGAGGGCTGGTTTGGTGCCTCCATGGGCTGTCCCTGCCGCTCCCCACGCACAGACACTGCGGCTGAGCCGGCGGGCTGGGGGCACCAGGGCTGGGTCTGTGGCACCCAGGGCAGCTGGTCCTGGCCATTTGGGAGCCCTGGCCTTGCTGCCATCCTGAGTGTCCCTTCCAGGTGAACCTGGTGCGTCGGAAAAAAACATTCCTAGGATTTGGTGCTCAGAATTTCAGCCTCTTACTCAGATTTTGCACCAAGATTTTCTTCAAGCAGGTGCCTGTGGGAGCCAATCTCTCAAGGTTTGGCCCGATATTTGAGCAGAATCCTTGCTGATGTTCTGGAAAAAAAAACTTGTGTGTTAGAGGATGGTGCCAGAGGTGCTGGGGGTGAGAAAGTGCAGGGATACCCCCTGTCCTTCTGTCAGAGCAGCTTCTCATCGTTATAGGCCATTTCAAGATGAGTCCATGTAGTTCCAGTGGTGTCTCGGCACCAGGATGGGGATCCAAGGGCTGAAGACTCCAACCTCGTGGCAGTTTTTTATTTTATTTGTTAACAGCTCATGGCTTGCCTGCTCTGGCAGGTCCCTCTGCAGCACTGGGACAGCTGGATTGGATTGTCCTGGTCCCTGTGGCTGGAGCAGCATCCAGAGCAATGCTCTGCTCCCGGGCAGGTGGGCCCTCAGCCCTTCGGCTTCTCCTCCTCCTCTGCTTCCCAGAGCACCGTGTGGTGTCCTGCTGCCTGCCACTGCCTGGCAATCCAGCAGTTTTCCTGGGAGTTCTGGGGATGATGTGCTGTAATATCATACTACACAAATTAGTTTGGAATTCCTGGTGCAGTATTTGGTTGCTGTGTTTTGGGGTTTTTCTCTGCCCTGTTGTTCAGGGCTTGGTTTGTTTGGGTTTCTTCATTTTGACAATGAAAAACGTTTAAAAAACAAACCCCAGTGAAAATTAATACAGTGTCATGTATTTTCTTGTAACTTGAGGTTTTTTGCTTGCTCTTCCCAGAAGCAGTGAACTCACCCTGGTCGGATTTGGGTGGTAGGTTACGAATGCTCTGAATTGTTTACTTCAAAGGAAACACTCAGGCTTTGTTTTCTTTTAAAAATGAGTAGTTGTAATCATGAGCAGAGATACTTGTATGAATAATTACTTGGTCTCCCAGAACAACTTCAGAAAGAGCCCCATGTGCTTCCCCCATGTCCCAGGAGGGTGGGGGCTCCAGACCCATCTGATATCCTGTGGCTGCTCCTCCGAAGGGTCCCCCTTTCTGCAGATGAGAATGGAACCTCCTGTTTGGAGTCACTCTCTGGTGAGATGCTGCAGCAAGCCCAGGCTCTGCTTTCTCTTGAAATTTCTCCCACAGGTTAATTTTTTTTTTCTCTTCATAATATCTTTCAAGGTAAAAAAGAGCAGAGCAAGCCCATGGCTGCATAAGGAATCCTGAGAGGGTCTGGATTCCACTCCTCAAGCTCTGCAGGGACCCAGGGGTCCATTGCAGGCACTGGCCTGCGATGTAAACAAGTAAAGTGCATTTTAAAAAAGAAAACAAAAGGCAGCTGTA
>JAOXXN010000162.1:528316-560908 GCA_026770055.1 Myrmophylax atrothorax | reverse complement strand
GATTCCCAGCAAACAAAGCTGTAGGAAAAACCCAAGCATTTAAGCAGGAAAATTCCATGTGTATTTTTCTTGATGTGTTTTAGGTTTGTTTGTAACAGATTTATAATCCTGTATTATTCAGCTTTTCATTTGAAATTCCAATGAGCCGTTTGAATGGCCTGGTGCAGGCTAGGAAGTAAAGAGCATAAAATAGTCCCATTGACTTATGATTTTCTGCTGACTTTTTCATTGTCATCCCATATCTTCATTCTCTGTCAGCGCGTTCCGGGAACGTCCTGGGTTGCCTGTCTGATACCCTGCAGTACAGGAACAGGCTGAATTGCAGATGACTCAGTCATTTATTCACATGTGGTCTGTCAGCTCTGGGCAGCAGCAGAGGCAGCTGGAAACGTGCGTGGCGGAGGGGGGGAATTCATACAAGTTTTCTTCTGACTTTCTGCCCAGACCATTTTTCCTCTGACTTGCGTTGTCCTCCTTAACAGCAGAGCCTCATCCTGGAGGCTTCAAATTTATCCAGAACAGAGTGAAAAGATGGGAATGCCCCATCAGAGCAGCACCTTCTCTGTCTGTATGTCAGGAGCGAATGCAGCAACTCCTGGTGAAGCACAGGCAGAAGTCTGTGCAGTTGAGTGTCTTTTAGACTGACCCTCTGCTGTCAGATAAGACCTTGGTGGGAGGAGCAGGGTCTGTGCTGGGGCCCAGGGCCTGGGATTGGAGAGCCAGAGCTTTGGCTGGCTAAGGGTAAAGGTGCTGTGCTCAGTTTGAGGTGACTCTCACCCAACCCCTGTGTGAGATTCTGAGAGCTGTGACTGTTGGGTCCTTTTTGTTTCCCCGAGCTGTCTCTTCACAAAAGATATTTCAGGGTCTTTCAACCAGTTAGGAAAGTTCATTATATTTTTAATACAATGTAAAAAAATTAAAATAATGATTTGAAATACAGGCATTGATGAAAGATGTATTTTTAAAGTAGTAAATTAAAATCTCATTAATATTTCAGTGAGAGTATTTTGTGCTTATCTGTTTCATCTCTATTTTTGACCTATGGCTTGGAGTTCACAGCATGAAGGAGATGGTGAAATCTGTTCACCATAAAATGTTAATTATAAGTAAATTACAGCACAAACGTTCAATCAGCCACATTAATTCTACATAAAGTGAATTATTGTAGCAGAAAATTTTAAAATGTGACTGAATTTCATAATCTGCATCCTCCATTTTCTGCCTTTGCTCTCCGAGCTGTGCCTGCCCAGCATGGCCGAGCTCTCTGCGCTGCCGGGAAGTGCTTTCTCCTCACGTGGTGTCACAGACGGAAGTGCCCCATTCGAGCCACTTGTTTGCAGCTATTCATGTCTCTTAAGTGCAGAATATTTTCTTTGCCCAGCGAGACAATGTCCTGGCGTTGGGAAGGGTTGGGAGGGCAGGAGCTGTGGTTGTGGGGATGGGCAGGGCCGGGCACTGGTGGTGGCCACTGGTGGCCAGGCACTGTGTGACCTGGTGTGAGTTCCTGCAGCCTCCCCTGCACCTGCACAGAGCTGGGGGTGAGCTGTGTTTGTTCCGACCAGCGAAAGCCACGGCTGAATCCCCCCCATGTAGTCTGAAAATGTGGCCGGAGGTCCTGCTGGCCTCCTGATCCTGAGGGAAAAGGCTCCATCCAAATCCCAGGCTGGTCTGTAATGTCGCTGCCATTGTAAATCCAAGTGTGGCATGGCATTATAAAAGAGTTGCTGCCAAGATGCAGAAATTCCCCTGAGGGAAGGGAGCAGATTGGCTCATAGGAGGTCTGTGAGTGGATGCAGGAGATGGTGATCCCCCAGCCCAGGGAGACAACCCCCAGGGTACAGTGTGTGACGGAGGGGTTAGAGGGCTGACCCTGAGGGGACAGGAGGCACTCGGGACAGACGAGTCCCGCAGGCCTGGCCAGTCAGTGGGTCCGTCTGGAACCCGCTCCTCGGTGTCCTGTCGGTGCCCACAGTCTGGGTGGTGCCGCACCAGTCCCTGCAGGTGCCACTCCCTGTCCCTGAGCTGCTGTGCCTCCACCATCTGCATCTTTACCACCAGTGTGAGGTGTGGGCTCCAGAAAACATGTGTGAGTCACCGAGATCTGACCTGATGGGTGGCACAGAGGTCTTTGAGACAATCTCTCAACATTCATTGGGAAATGAGCGTCTCCTTTTGGTAGAGTTGGGCAGGAAAGGTCAATGAAACTCAGATATCTAAACCAAGTAGTGTGTGGAAAAAAGAATTATTATCAGAGATTTTGTTTGTATATATGTACAAAATATGTGAAGCTGTTGCTGTGGTAGGTGTGTCTGACTGGTGGAACTGGGAACGGTGACACCCAGTGACCTGTAGCCGTGGTGCCCACTCAGGGCCACGCTGTCCCTCCAGGTTTGCTGGGAGGTTCTGCATCCTCTGCCTTCACCCCCTAAAGGCTGTGCTCCCACAACTGCCTGGACACCCCCCTGTGCTTCCTCAGCCCCGTTCCCACACACTGGGTGGGATGAGAAACCCCCTCTCGTCCAGCTGCAGTGTGATCCTGCAGCTCCTTGGGATTGCTCCCTGCCCAGGCAGATCCATGGCTGTCTGTCTGGGCTTTGCTGACTTGCTGTGCTGGATAAACGGTGTCTCTGGACACACTCACCTCACCGGTGTGGTGTCCAGGCTCTCTGGGCGGGCTCAGCATTCAGCCTGGAGGAGGTACATGTAAGGGAACGATGCTCCCTCAGAGATGCGAAGTGTGACTGTAGGAATGGGTGTGGTTCAAGAAAGGGTGGGAAAAATGAACTCTCACAGGGACCTGATGGGTCACTGGTGCATTGAACCAGAGCAAGCAAACCCTGACATGTGCTCAATGTTCAGTCATTGAGAGGCACTGTACTAGGAGGACACCAAGCTCAAATGCAAAGGCTTCTCCTGGCTGAATTCTCCTTTTGTGATTTCTGTCAGGGCACAGCAGAGTGAAGTGATTTTGATTTCCTAACTTTCATTTGAAATCAAGGGTTTGGTTAGGTTTCAATCAGCTGCCCTTGTCAGCTGCTAATAAACACTTACTTGTGTCTGCTGCTGTCACGTTCCACACAGGGAGTTGCTGCTGGGGTAGGTGATGCCCCACATGTAAAGATGGGGTCTGGTACAGCTGAAAGGTACCTAAAGCCGCATTCAGGAGGGTGTTACAGAATGAGATGTGATCAGTGAAGCTCCTTAAGATGGCCAAGCACAGAGGAGCAGAAGTGTGAGCAGGCTGGAAGCTCCCAGCCCTGGTTTCCAGTAAGCAGCGTGATTGGCAGCAGGAACAAACACGAGCGGGAAGCTTGTGTATCAGTCTAATTGTATAATTGCAGGGTGCTTTCTGCCTGGTTTGATGTGCAGATTGTAGTGATGTGGAGTGTCTCTTTGGTAATTTGCTATTGAATCCTACACTAGGAAGTAGTTCAGTGGTTTCCTGGATGGATACCTGGAGTTTGTGACCTTTACCTGTTAGAGCAGGACCTGTGCCTGCTTCTCCTTTTCCTCTTGTTTTTGTTACCGAGTGGTCAAAGTTTTTTCAGCAGTTCGCCAAGGTGAGTTCGACGTAAAGGTCAGAATGTTACAACTCATTACCCAGTGTTGTAAAAGTCACTGCCAGGAGCTGAAAGCAATATTTAATTATTCCCTCTGAACTTGTACAAAGTATTGTTTTATATCTGTTGTAATCAGTACACTGGGAACATGGTCTGCCCAAACCTCGGTGCGGGCTCTGCGTGGAGCTCCCAGTGGGTCACCAAGCAGCAGGGGAAGGATGCTGCTCAGGGAAACCCATGCAGAAGAAAATGCTTAGGGTGGGAAAGATGTCAGATAGTATCTTTGATGGATGTAGAACAGAGCCACAAAGGGAGAAAACCCCTTCTTATTGGGAGACCAGCAGAAGGCTCGAGCCCTACAGGGTCTGATGTCCATCCGGTCGATTCCCCTTACCTTGGTTACAATTAATCAGCTGCTTTTCCAGTGCAAATATCCCTTCTTCAGTTCTGTGGGGATGAACTGGTCTCTGGCTGACAATCCTGTAATTCCACATCAGAGGTTCAGAACTTTATCTTGGAGCACTGGGTCTGTTACAGAGTGACAAAGATTTCATTCCCTGATTGCTTGAAGGATCTCCCCAAGTGTTTTGCTTCTTACCTGCCACTGGTGTTTTGTGTGATGGTGTTTGCATCCTCCTCTGGTTTTGTTGGGGTTGGCAAATGGCTTCTTAAAAAAAAAAAGCACAAGCCAAAGCCATCATGGCTTGCAGAGACATGGTTTTTAAAAAGTTCTGCTAAAAACATCCTTTGAAAGGTAGTTCTAAATAGATATTGCCAGGTCAGGAGCTTTCCCAGTCAGACAAGTATCTCCTTCTGCATTATTTCTGCCTTGTTACTTGCACCAGGGTTGATGTGCTTGATGATAGGATGGATTTTTTGGTTTATTGTGTTGCAGACTCACAGTGCACCAACAGGAAGCCAGCAATGCAATATCTACAATATTTCTCCGAATACAGAGAGTTGGTATCTGTTGACCTTTGGTCTCGCTCGAGTTGCAGGGGCTTGGTGAGACACTGGTGAGACGTCCTGCCCTTGATGCAGTGTCTGTGAATGGTGGGGGAATAAATAACAGCCACCTGTACGAGCTGGGATTTTCTTCCTCTCCCAGCAGTGCTTTGACATAACCTTGGTGCAGTTCTATCCTGCCTGGCTCAGACACTGATTGCATCCCCAAAATTTAACCTCTGAACTCCCAGGGTTACGCTCAAGCCAAAGATCACTGAGCTTTCAGAGATCAAGAGGATGTCAGTGAGGAGGGACGGCGCGTTCAGCCTGCAATGAGTTCAGACACTCATTAGTCCCCACTGAACGCCTGAAAATAACGAATTTCAGCTTAGTCAACAGCAGTGAAAGGCACTGATTGCATTCGGATTGCCTTGGGATGCTCCTGCTCGCTGGGGCTGGCAAATGGCATTATCCAGAGGGAAGAGCCCTGTGTGTGATGTTCCTGGGAGGACGGCTGTGTCCTCGCTCCTGCAAATACAAAGCGTTCTTGGCAAGCAGAGTTTAATTAAGGGGCCTCCCTGAGCCCGGCTGGGCTGGGCGTCAGTGGCCGCCAGGGGCCCCGGCACTTGGGCTTGGAACACCCTGGGAAAAGGCTGGATGGCTGGCAAATGTCAGCCCTGCTGCCTCCCTCTGTGTGTCCTCTCGTGCCCGTGTTTAATACGGCTGTGCTTTGTCTACCTGGAATATGCAAATAGCATTCAAATTAGAGTTCAGCCTTGCGACTGTCAGCACATACCCCCCAGCTTCCCTCCAGCAAGTGCCTAATGGGAACATGTGTTCTTGCTATTTTTGGGAAGCAGGGGCAGTGCAGGGAAGGAGGGTGGACCCTGCGGGGTTAAACCACCTCCTCCTCTCTCCTGGGGACTCTGTGGGCACAGCCTGTGGCAGAGGGATGGGGGACAGGGCAGTGCCCAGCCTGGGGGTTGCTCTCTGGACCCCTGTTCCTCGGGGAATGTCATGGGGCAGGGACTGCCAGGGGCCCCCCCAGCCCATTGACCATGCTGGGGGTGCCACAGGGATCTCCAGGTGTCCGTACTCGGACAAGCAGTTTGAGCCCAAACTTTGTCCATAATACAGACCCTCTTCTTCCTTTTTGCCTGTCCCTTTTAGTCACAATTATACCCATCCCTATATTTGTGAGCATTCCTATGGCAACAGCTCTAACTGCTTACACAGAAATGTAACGTCAGGAAACTCTTTAATGCTTCTGTGGATGTCTTAATGTGATTTAGCCCTTGGTGCAAGGAGAGATCCACCTTGCCTGGTGCTGAGCGCTGGCTTCAGGCTGGCTTTGGGCTCTGGGGGCTTCCCACCTTGCCAGGGCTCTGAGCCTGCCCCCTGTACAGAGCAGGACTTTGCCTTCTACTAATTCTGAAAGTTGGCCAGCAATAAAAATGAAAATAATAGCACACATTGCTCTTCTCAGGGGACTGTAAACTGAGCACTGGAGGCTCAGATACTGCGAAAGCTCCTGGTGGCTCCAGGCTCTCCAGTCTCATCCAATGTGCACTTGAAGTAAGGACATCTCATGTCATGCAGGAGCTGTGGTTCCTTGGGAAGTGCCAGCCAGGGTGGGTGTCATGGGCTGCTCTCCAGATCCACTGGAGCTACGGCACTGCTGGTGGTGTCACCATGAGGGGACAGCAGGAAGTCACCCCTGGTCTGTCCCGGGCCATGAGCAGGGTTTGGGTCATGGGGAAATAATGCCAGGAGATAATAAATGTCTGAATGCATCTGCAACAAGGAGACTTGCTTTCTTTTTCTTGCTTTGCAATATGAATAATACTCCTTTAACAAATATTTTTCCCTGTGAATTTTCCTAGCCTTTTAGAAACACTAGTACACACACAAATCTAGGATTTTCGTGTATGTGTTGTGACGGACACAGCAGGAACCTTCAGTTCCCAGTCAGCTGCTGCTGCTCACAGCAACAGAATGTGGGATACCAGGAGTTACTGCCCTCCCACTTTATGGAGTAGCCACAGGACAAGAATAAGACAAACTGTTTTGCTGTATCTCTCTACTTTCTGAGGGTAAAAGAAGATGAAGTTTTGGGAATCTTTGTTGGGCAAGACTTTTTTGGGAGAGAGATAGTAGAGGATTCTGTAGCTCTTTAGGAGGACTGAATGCAGTTGCTCTCTCATCCTGGCTGCACAAAGCTCTGATGGCTTCCAGCCCTCAAGCCTGGCTGGGTTAGAAGAATGTCTGTGTTCAACTGGACCTTGTGTATCTGAAGGGATAGCTAATGGTATTCTGAGGAATAATACTTTACATATTAAAAATCAGTTTATCTGCAGGATTGGACACTTGTCTTCATAATCCCTGCTTTGTAATTTAATCCTCTCTGTTACTATACTCTAATTAACCAAGGGATCCCTTTCAAAGAGAGGAAACAGTCTGTGTGTGTTGGACCAACAATGCAATGCACAGGTGTGAGTTTGTGCACGTGAAGGGACAAGACAGTTCCTAAGAGGAAGAGTTTCCTTCCCAGGCTGGGCTCGGTGGGAAGCAATGGCACCTTGTCACTGACTTTGTTACCTGCTCACCTGGCTCAGACATTGGAAATCTTCCTCTGATGCTGAGGGGCAGAATCAGTGTTTCCCAAATAGTTGTGGCTCCATTAAAAATCCTTCCAGGCTGTTCCAGGTCCGCTCTCTGATGGATACACTCACTGCCAGCACTGCCCCTGTGCCAGCTGGGCTGGGTTGGAAATGTGCACGTTTTGGGTGTTCAGCTTTCAGATGCAGATGTTTCCAAAGCAGGGTGCTCTCCCTGAGGGATGGCTCTCCAAGTCCCAGGGGATGTGCTGGTTTTCTCTCCCTCCCCTCCTGTTCTGCTGCTGCCCTGTCCAGCCTCACTGTCCCCACTGAAGGACAGAGCTGGGTGGCCCTGTTTGCCAGCTCGAAGCATGACCAAGGTGTTTCCTTCTGCTTTTAATAAGATTGTCAGCACTCCTTTCTGCTCTGGATGAGGAGAGGAGGGTGATTTAAGCAGCCAGAAGAGGAAACTCACTCTTCTTAATTAGCACTAATGCAGTGAAGGTTGTTTTCTGGCCCTGGCAGAGGGGAATGGTAATTAATATGGCAGGGAGACAGCAGAGGGACAGACGGGGAGTTCAAGGCCAGTGTGTGTGCCCCGACCCCGGGTCAGTGCAGGGGGGGCAGAGGCAGCAGAGACAGCACTGTCCCTGCCACAGGGACAGGCTCTGGCCAGGCACCCCAGCCCCCTGCCAGCCCCACACCACCAGCCACGGGGATCCTTCCCCTGCTGGAGCCTGACCAGCCTTTCCCACCCCCAGTTTATGTGGGTTTGTGTTCTAATGAACAACTTCCTTTGCACCTCTCAGTGTGACCTCGGGGTCTGTTCCCTCTGGGTGCCTGTTGGGGCACAGCAGCAAAGGCAAGACCGGAGGAGAGCAGGACTTCCCTATTCCCACCAGGAAGGTCCATGTCCCTGCAGAGCCCCAGCAGGAGCTGCAGCCCCAGAACCTCTGCGTGGTGACAGTGAGCACTGCCACTGGCGTGTGTGTCCTGCAGGTTCTCTGGACACTGTTTGGCTGCAGCTCAGGGGATGAGCAGCAGTAAGAGAATATCCCCGGTGAGGGAGAGGGGAGCGAGAGCACACTCTTGTGAGTGGAGTTACAGTGAGGGAAGATGAGAACACAAAGAAGTGTCTCCTGCAGGTGGGCTTGTGCTCCCCACGTGCTGCTGCCCTGGGCACGTGTGTCGCTGTGGGTGAGCAGTTTGTGCTGAGCTGGAAGGTGCTGTGCTAATTCTCTGTCTTGGTGCAAATGTTTGTTCAGAATGTTTATTCCTAAGGAATTTCTTTTGGCATGTTATGTCCCCACAAACTTGCACTGTGCTCACTCGGAGGGGACCTGACGTTGTGCTCAGGAACAGTGGAGCAGGTTGCCTTAATCTGATCCTCCTGGTTCTGTTGGAACATAGAACCTGGATGCTGCCTGGTGAAGGGGTCTGGAGTTAGTCATATGGTTTATAAAGACATTGAAACTTGTCATTTTAGCTGGGAGAGAAGTCAACTAAACCTCTAAAATGAGATTTCCCTGGAAGTTTCATACACCACACAACATACGTGCTACAGGGTTCCCTCCTTAAATGCTCTAATAAAAATGGTTTAGCTGAGGAATTGATTTCCTCAATTAAATGGCCTTGGAATCACCTTTTGAAAAGCCAAGTGAGGTTTGAAATAGTGAAGAAAAAGCAGTGAGTGGGGTGGCCAAGGTGTTCATGTACCTGGAGCAGTGTTCTTGGAAGCGGCTTGGGAAAGTCTTGCAGCAACGTGTTATCCCGGACAATGCACTTCTCTGTGTTGAATGACTGGAGGAGACTCTGTAACAGCAAAGAAACCCACTCAGGTTGGAGGTGGTTCAGATTCCACCACACAAGTGGCACCAGAGCAGTGTTGCTGCTCCAGTTCCTCAGCTCAGGCACGGAGGGCATAACTTGCAGCTGCCCTATCCCTGCTCCTTCTCTTGCCTGTGTGATACCCCTGAATGAATAAAGCAGTGCTTGCATTTGGGAGCAGAATAACCTGTGTCGCTGCTCTCCTGGAGAGCACCAATCGCTCTGGAGTCAGCAGCAAATGCTTCTTCCCAACACTGAAACCCAAGCAGTGGCTCGTATGTCACCCCTCCTGTTCAGGTTTTTGGCGTTGGGGGTTTTTTTTTTGAATTTTCTATTTTATTTCTTTGCCGTTTTAGGATTTTTCTCCTTACGTATCCCAGGGGGTTTGTTGGTATCCTCTGTTTGCCTGAAAAGGGAGGCAAGTGTTCTCCCCTGGGGTCCCAGGGCTGGCAGGAGGCATCTCCCCCCCTGCCCAGGCACCCCCTGCTCACAGCCCTGCTGGAAAGGCCCTGGTGTTTTGTCTGCCACAGTCCATCAAGGGCTGCACAGGGATCAGGAGACTCGTGTCACCTCAGACTCAAGTTGAAGTGAGGTCAGAAAGGTGAAAAGGCAATATTTTATCCATTAAGAAACCTGAGGATTTGGATTTGTTCCAGAGCAGCGAGTGCTAAATCATCGGATCCCAACCAGGGGATCTGTGGCAGAGTTACAAAGATGATAATTTATGTAAGCACTTGTGCTTAGAATTTTTTTCCCCCTGTTGATTCTTATTAGCATGGAATGTTTTACACTTTGTAAAGGTATCATAGTGAAAGAGGGAATGTTTGCAAGGGAATGTTATCCAGAATACACACATTGTTTAAAGGAGCTGCTCTCCAGCTTCCAGTGATGCAAATGTTTAAAGCAAGAGGCAGCACCTGATGTTTTATTAATCACATGTGCATTGGCAAACCTTCAATATCTCATGTTTGTAAATACAAGTAGCAGTTTAAAATCTTTTTGAAGCTAAAGCATGTCAAAATATGTATGTGCTCTCCAAAGCTGCCTTCAGGAGCAGGTCCCGGTGTGCCAGAGGGATCCCTCGCAGCACCAGCCATGCTCTGCCCTTGCTTGCTGGGTACAAGCTGTTCCCTGCTCTCTTCCATCTTCCACTGGTACCACAGATAGATTTTTTTAAATGAAAAGTGTTTGCATTATTGCTCCTTTAGTAAATTAGTGGGGGGTGTGTGCACTGGCTTGTTCTCAAGGGTCTCCTGTGAGGAGATCAGGTTTCTCCAGGCCCTGTCCAACCTGGCCTTGGACACTCCCAGGGTTGGGACAGCCACAACTGGAACTAAATCAGAGCTTTTGTTGGTGGCCTAAGTTCCCTTGTGCTGTCCAGGACAAACACAGAGTCAGTCCTGGCTGCAGGGGAGAGTGGTGAGACAGAGGTGCAGTGGAGGTGTTTGCTGGGCGCTGGGTGGGAGTGCAGGACCAGCTCAGGGAAGCAGAAGGCACTTCATTATGTGCTTCCCTTTGCCCTGACCAAGATGAATTCAGTGTATGTGCAAATTCAGCCCGGGCTTAGACCTTGTCCAGCTGCTTTCCCTGTACTGGGCCTGAAGGAACTGGTAGACCTGAAGTGTGGTGAGTTACTCCATGTGTACATCCCACCTGGTGACTTACACTCTGGGCGTGGTCCCTTTGCACGTAGATGCCACTGTGTGCTGACCTGCAACCACGGGTTATGTTTGCAAAAAGCAGAAGCCAAAATTTAAAATAGACATTTCCCACCATTTAGCCAATTCCTTCATGTGAAGGAAGCTGCAGTGAGAGGCCAAGTGCTTCTCCTTGCTTCAGACAGGAGACAGATCCTTGGGCCTGTTACTCCAGGACTGCAGGCAGCATTTGGTACAAAAGGCTTCCCAGCAGTGATGGTCTGGCAGAATTAATGGCAGCTGAGAAGATTTCCCACTTAGGCTGAGTCTACCCAACAGATTGATGTGTTGGATGTGAACTTGTACCAGGGAGTCTGTCAGGGTTTGTGTGCAGATTTAATCCAGTGTCTAAACATTTCCTCCTCACAGCAAACTCAACACGGCAGTTGTTACCATGAGCCAACGCTGTGGGTTTAGTTATTTCAGTCTCAATTAGATGTAGGTAGTACTTTGGTCCTACTGCACAAGCATCTGATTTTGAGTAAATTATTATAGCCTTAATCGTTAGTCAGGGCCTTGTGTGAGTCAGTGACATGTAAGATTGAAAGGTGGCAGGAAAATGTTGGTTGATTCTTCATTGGTTTGTTTGTCTTTCTCTGCCAATGACAGATTCTTCATTCTGTGCCATCCAGAATTACATGTGTATGAGCAGCAGCAGTCTAAAATGGCATTCCCAAAATTAATCTTAATTTCACTTTGCAATAGTTGGGTTTTGTTTGATTCTGAAAGAACTTCACCTTAAATTGGACCAACACTTGTGTCCTGCCCTTGGCCTCTGGGCCCCTTTGCTGTGGGTGGATCGTTCTGCTGCTGCTGTTGGGGGACTGTGGGTGCTCAGTGGCCTTCAGGGTGCTGCTCTGAGCCCCTGAAAACCCTTGCTTTCCAGAGGCTGAAGCTGGAGAGTGGTTGTGTCCTCTCCCCTGCCAGACTTGTGCTCAGGGTCATTTTCTCTCTGCTTCTGTTTTTGATGCCATCTCCAGGAACAGCCTCATGTTCCTGCTCTGTCTGTTCCAGCCCGACACAGTTCAATGCCACGGCGCCTCTGGGGGCTTGAAAAGAGCAGCCTCCCTGCCGGTTTTCCCCCTTTTTTTTGGCTGAGGCCAAATTCCTTCACCCAGGCAGAAGGATCGGCCGCTCTGAGGGCTTTTACTCTCAGAGAGCGTTTGCCGTGGCCGTGGCGTCCCTGCGGAGCCCGCGCCTTTCAGGGAGAAGGGTGCACTTTGTGCGTCTGCCTTTTGTGTGCCCTGAGCCTCTGGGACTGGGAGGAAGGGGAGGAATTGATAAAAGCAAAGCATTTTGCCATAAAAAGAACCGAAGAGGGCAATGGAAGGCCATTTGTGTAATTCCCCAGGCTGTGTCTCTCTGAAAGCGAAGGTCTGGCGCAGTCTGTGGAACCCGCTGACTTCGGAGCTGCCTTTGTCCTTTGCCACATGCAACCCATTCTTGTACAGGAATTAGAGATTAAAGGCAACTTAACCTGTATTTTTCTCTTTTTCTGCAGCATTCTTTGGTAGTGAAATGGTGAAGTGACGTTTTGGATCAAACGGGGGGTGGGTGTCAGCAGGTGGGGGAAAGCCCTGGCAGTTCCCCCCTCCCTGCCCAGAGCTGCTGTCTCACCATGTCTGGACACTGGGAAATGCCCTGGCAGTTCCCCCCTCCCTGCCCAGAGCTGCTGTCTCACCATGTCTGGGCACTGGGAAAATCCCTGGCAGGCCTAATGGAATTACTGGGATTCAGTCAGGGCTGCCTTTCTGGTGGATCTGCTGGTGGTTTGTGGTGCTCAGGGCTTTGCATGGGGAGTGGGTGTCTGGCAGAGCAGGGGCTGTGCCCAGGGGTGTCCTGCAGGGCCAGACAGCTCCGACTCCATCACAGAGTGCACAGACACACCTCAGGTGCCTTTTGCACCTGAATCAATCAAATGTCATGTTTTACATTCAAAATCAGCATTTGGGAGGGACTGTCCCTATTGTGCCCCCTCCACAGGTGAGAAGTAAAAGCAGAGGCACCTTCTTGGGGTGATCTCAGAAAAACCCCATTTGTCCCATGGTGACAGAGCAGTGGAGGCAGCATGTCCTTATGGATAAAGCTGCTTCCCAGCAGTGGAAGGTGTTCTGGAAGCTTCTGTGCTGCCTATGGACACCACACGAGGAGCGATGGAACCTCAGAGCGTCGTGCCCTGGGCACCACAGTCTGAAAGCATCGACAAAGCAGGGGGAGATTAGAGAGGAGCAACAAAAAGGATTAAGGGGCTGAGGGATTGATCTCTGAGGAAAGATTAAAGAGCTGAATGTGTGTAGCTTGGCAGAGAGAGGAATTCAAGGCAGCTTGATAACAGTCTACAAATGTTTGACGATCTAAACATGAAGGTCCCACAGACCTCACTGCCATAATGTCCCTGCAGAATCAATGGGCGTTGGGTGGAACATTTGCAGGCCTGAACCCCAACCCCAAGCCAAAATTAGTTAGG
The DNA here is from genome assembly GCA_026770055.1 of Myrmophylax atrothorax. Classification (NCBI taxonomy): domain Eukaryota; kingdom Metazoa; phylum Chordata; class Aves; order Passeriformes; family Thamnophilidae; genus Myrmophylax; species Myrmophylax atrothorax. Next base: position 547,815 of record JAOXXN010000162.1, on the reverse strand, counting down.
ATAATAGATATATTTATACATACATATGTATATAGGGAAGCGGAGGGAGCAATGGGAATATCAGCAAGAAATTTCCAACACTAATATGCTGGAATTGTAGATTTCTCCTGAAAGGGAAGAAACCAAGTCCTTCAGCCTGGATGCCTAATCTGCAAAGCTCCTTGGGCAGTGAGGGCAGAGTGATCCCAAGAGTGGAGGGGCAATGTGGACTCCTCCACTGGGCTCTCCTTTCTTGAACTGCTCTGAATGCACCTTGGAGTTCAGAATCCACACGAGCCAAGAGCAGAAATTGCTGTCAGGCGTCCCCTGAGGCTGTTCTTGTGGGGGAGTGTGAGGGGTGGAAGGCTTGGGTTGGTTTGGGTGTTTTGTAATACACAGTGATAAGTGGTTTTGTGTTGGTAATACTACACTGGATGAAAAACTCCAGGTTTCTGCCAGGGATTATTGGATGTTGGAGCACCAGGATTAGTTTCCCTTTCGGTACTTTGAACTGTGGCTTCTGTTTGCAGGTGCAGAACATGAATGTGACACCTTTCGATAAGGTAGTGAAATGTCATGTTTCTCCTTGCTTATTTTTTTTTTAAGATTGTATTTACCTGGCAAAATTCCCAACTGTCACCCTGAAATTAATGTTCCCAACTGGGGCAGCTTCCAAGCTACTGCTCACCCTTCTCTGAGCTGGCAGAAAGAATTATGTTCCTTCCGTGTGCTCAACAAGTCCAGCTATTTCCCTTCATTTCCAAAAGACTCCAGCTAAGCATAAATCTGTCTCCAACCCTGACAGCCCCCAGTCATCTGTTTACCAAAATAAACTTTAAGCATATATTGAAAAATAATTTCTATTGAAATATGCATCCCTATGGCATTTGAGCTCAGTATTTAATGCCTTTTTTATGGTTAATAATGCATCAAAAGCATTTTGAGTCTTGAGCTGTCATTACATCACATACTTGATGTGCCGGATGCGTTTAATTGACTAAAAAACTTGGAGTCAGTTTTTATTTTAAAAAATACTAATACATGATTACCAAGTCCTACTTCTCCTGATCTGTGTCTTTCAGTACATTGTCTGTGGTAGCAGCAGTTGGTGACGGTGCTCACGAGCTCAGAGAGGGACAGAGGTCACAGGAACAGGAAAAGCTGATTGTTCAGAGCCTTTTCCTGAAACAGAGTTTGCTGCTTTTTGATTTCTGCAAGGGGAAAGCAAGTTAATGCGGGAAAATAATATTACCCCTGGCACATGCTTAAATTGGAACACTCTTGGCCTGAGACCAGAATAGGAGGTTCTGCCCATGGGAGGGTTTTGCTCCCACAGGATTCCAAGGGGTGTTGTTGGAACCACACCTGCACACTTGTAGTTTTGGGTTGTACAGGACAACTCTCTAAGCTTTCTTTTGGTTTTTCCTATTCCTCCTCTACCTGCCCATCTTGGTCCCACTAGCTCCTCATGTCTTGGGAAATATTTGTACTCTCTTGCAGCAGGTTGTTTTCTGTCCTCCCTCCCCTGACTGTGGGGCTCTGATGTTGTTCTCACATTCCCTTATGTCCTCTCTCAGTTCTCCCGTGGTCCCAGTGTGGGACAGCCCACAGTGTGGGGCAGCCCCGTGGTGGGATGGCACACCCACAGTGTGGGGCAGCCCCGTGGCAGCACAGGGTGTGCCCCCAGAGGGACAGACACGAGTGCCACGGCCCCCGACTCGCCCCCGCGTGTGCAGCCCACGCTCCCTCCCTGCCGTGTGTGCAACTCTGGCATCGTGTTGGTGTTTCCAGGTCAGCACTGGCAGGGGACTGACTGTGAAGGGCCAGGCCCTAATGAAGCCCTCTGGGAGCTCCCTCAGGTGTGACAGTTTCTCTCCCTGGGCAGGCAGGACGCTCAGCCCGTGCTGTTTCACTCCCTCACTCTCCTCCGCCGCCTTTCCCGCCTGCTCCCTCCACACAGACAGACCAATTATCGATGGACATACAAACTGGGGCCTTTTTCCTTGAAAGCTCCTCCAGTCTTGCACTTAGCCAAGTTTCACAGGCACACATCAACCTGCATTTCTTTGTGCCCCTTCTCTGTTTGTCCTGCCTGGCACATGCCAACTTACCCATTCCCAGCTACACACCTTCACAGCCAGACCTGGCACTGGCTTTTGCAGAAGAAATCAGTATGCACGGGCACGTGGGCTCTTACACAAGCCCAGGACAGAGAGCTGGGCTATCTAGATTTGACTTGCAACCTTCTGAGGGTGCATATGTGTCTGTGTTCCTGTAACACTGATGTTTCACACAGTGTGAGTTGACAACTCTGGTCATCTGGGGTCCCTGCCCAGCTCTGGAGCTGTGCCATGAGAGGTTGGTGCTTTGTGTGGGGAAATCTGGCATAGTGTGTATTTAATACAAGAAAGGAAAACTGATCAAGTCTTCCCAAAGTGCATCTGTAGTTGAGCTTCCCTTCACCCCACACTGCCCACCTCCAGTAGTCCAGCTGGTCCAGACATCTCAATAAACTGATCAACCCCCCGAGTCTATGAAATCATCTTGGAGAGTGCTGGATGCCAAAAGTGAGAGGTACCTGCAGCAAACCAATAACCTTCCTAGAACAAAAAAGATGAGGTGAACTCCCCAGAATCTTTCTCAGCTCCTTTTAAAAGTAATAAAATGCCAGGGACACCCAGACATGGAGGAAGTGTTGTGCAGTGTCTCAGATGATGGGCAGAACAGCTCTTGGAAACTGGAGGGGAGGAGGATAATCAATAAACACAGGGGGTTTTCCAAGGGGATAAATTGAGCAGGAGCGATGGAGTCGGGCCTGTGATAAAGAGTAAAGCTGTGCATAGATGAAATAGTAGAGTTAATTAATGTAGAAATATGACTCAGTGTGTGCAGTTCCTGACTGTCCCTGCTCATGCCAGAGCTGCCAAGGTTCAGTTCTGGAGCTGGGGTGTCAGGGAAACACAGAGTGCTGCAGAGAGGGGATTCTGTAAATACTCGAAATGGCTTTTGTTTGACACAACATCTCAGAGAGAGGATCGGGAAGGATCTCAGGAAGGACAGAAGGGCTCAGAGAAGTGTGGATGTGGCACCTGGGCACAAGGCCAAGTGGGGAACATAGTGGTGGTGCTGGGCTGACACTGGATTTGGTGATCTGATAGATCTTTTCCAACTTTAATGATTCTGTGATAGTTTTGGTCTCTTGCAGTGCAGAGGACGTGGTTTAGGCGGGAACTGTTCACAGCAGTGTTGTAAGAAAAAAGCCAGAAAATCTGACTGCAGTGAAGTCTAACTGTGAAAACTACATGAAAATGAAGGGGGTGACTTTATCTTTTGTTTTTGAAAAGAAAACATCCAGAAGGTTAAAATGCTTTAAGTGGGATGGTGGCAATTCAAATTCTCAGTATCAGAGCAAAGGAAATTGTTAAAAAAACAACAACAAACAAAAGCAAGAGTCAAAAGTCATATGTAAAGAAAAAGGGGGGAAAGGAAAAACATAAGCTTTGGCAATTAAATATAAAATCATGAAATTACTAAGGTTGGGAAAGACCTCCAAGATGATTAAGTCCAGCCTTCATAAAATCGTGGTGCCACCAAACACATAAAATTACACATATAATCACTGTTGTCATGTCATGTTTTAGGAACAAATTGCAGAAAACATCAAAGGTAGCACTAAAAACTTGCCCAAATCCACCAGAATTCCCAAGGAGTTCTGCCATGAAGTGAGAAGGGGGGCTGGAGGACTCTGCCTTAATTCTGGGATGAGCAGTTACAGGACTAAAGCAGGGAGAGGAGCTGCCATCGCTCCTGGCTCTGCTGGGCACTCTGGGAGAGCTCTGAGAGGGGTTCCATGTCACAGACTTTTCAGTGGGAATAGATGTGAAAAACTCTCAAATTAAAATGTCAGGAGAAGGTTTTAAACCAAATCAGTAAAACCAACTGCAGCAAATTGTCAGGACAAGATGCCAGCTGTTAATGAACCCAAATTTAGAGCACCCAAATCACTGTGTGGTGTAACCTGTACATGACAGTGGCCCAGCACTGAGGGAATAGACTGCGATTACAGGTCCTTAGAAAGGCTCTGGGGTGACCTGAGGAACTTCAGAGCAGGAAACTTGACTCCTGTTGTGGAAACACGGGGATCTCACAAATGGATTTTACAGGAACACAGCGAGTCTCGATATGATGGAGAGGAATCAGCACAGCTTTGGTAAATGGAAGTTACTCAGTGCAAAGCTTGAAACAAATCAACACACACATAGGTCTGAAGTGATGGAGTGTAGAATGGATTAGATGCCCCGTCCCTGGAAGTGTCCCAGGCCAGGTGGGACAGGGCTTGGAGCAGCCTTGGACAGTGGAAGGAGTCCCTGCCCATGGCAGGGGTTGGCATTGGATGAGCTGTAATGTTCCTTCCCACCCAAACCCATCTGGGATTCTGTGCCGTGTCCTGGTGTGGTTCTGCTGGGTGCAGACCCAGGGGCTGTGGCGGTGGGAGGACTGGCAGGTACCAGCCCTGGCTCCAACAACCACACGCTCCAAAAACCTCCTTCAGAATGGGCTGCCTAGATAAGAGTCGTTCTATCAGTAGTGAAATTCCTATTTTAATGTAATTTTACAGACCCTGATTCACTGTCCCTTAACTGCAGCTTGTTATTTCTGGCATTAGAGGGTAAAAAAAAATAGCTTCTGGGCATGTGACACTATTCACAGGCCTTTAATGTCAGAAATAATGATCATGTTAAATTGGAGCTCATTACGACGAAATGAGACCTCATTGAGCTCGCTTTTTGGGGGGTTGTTTAATGATTTTCCTTTTTCTCTCCTTTTTTCCTTCTAAGTAGCTCTGAATTGGTACACTGGGGGAGAAGCTGGGAGGTTTGGTGGTAAATTTAAATCGCAAGAACCATATACCTTTAAAATATATTAAAAAAAAGGCTTGATTTTTCTACTGTTCTCCCCAAGTACTCTGGTCCTTTGTTACGTTTTTAGTTATAGAAATTTCTTGCACCTCTTAAGGCCGCTAATAATGGTGATATCTAAGGCAGCTCCAAAACACATTTCGGACTTTATTTCAAGCACTACTTTTCTCATAATGAACCTGAGGATCCCATTTTCCAGTCCTTTCTCTAATCACATTCAGAGGTGCTGAAGCTCCTCCTGTGAGAGCCGCGCTGGGGCCGCTCTGTGGTGGGGCTGGGGCTGTGTGTGAGGCCAGCCAGGTGCCCACACACCTGGCCTGGCCAGGGGCTGCTGGGTCGCTGTCACTGCCACATCTGGAGCATTTCTGGGCACGTGGCACAGTTGTGTGTCCCACCCTCCCTGCCCACAGCTTGGCTGCTGCTCCTCTGGCAGAGCTGTTGGCATCCAACTGTCAGCACCGTGCTGCTGCCAGCAAGGTACCAACAGAGCAGGTACCTTCAAGGGGAAAAAACTTTATTCTCCTTCCTTCTCCCAAACACATCTTAATTTTATGGCATTCTGTCTGATTTGCTTTCCTCCTCAAATCACTTGACAGTTGAACTGGCTGCTCTCTGAACACCCCCATGGGTTTGTGGAGCTCTGCTTCTGCCCTTGGTTCATCCCCTCCTCCCACTTGCTGGGATTTATTTACGTATTCCTCGATTCCCTCATGTTTTCACTGTGTTCTCTGTGGTGTGTTTGCTGTGCTTTGTCCACACCTGCAGTGAGCTCTGATGAGCTCAATAAGCAGCACATCTTTACCTGAGGCCTTTCTGCTTTTGGCCATTGCCATACCCTGGTTTTGGTTTCTCATAAAACAGGCACCAAATCTTTAGAAGCTGGAAGAAATTTGATGAGTTCAGAGTTGGTTTTATTGCTTGATCCTACTCTGCTTCCCCAGCCCCCTGTTTTGGAAGATGTGCTGCAGTGCCTGAAGCTCCTGAGCACTGTCATGTTTGTTCGTTAAACCTCCCACCACTTGGTTTGCTAAGGAGATCATTTGGGCTGGGCTGGAATTCTGCTGGGGCAGAAGGAAAATCCCCATTTGTGTCCGCATCTCCATTTCCTGTCTGTTGTTCACACCTCCAGCATTAACACGGGTTCTGTCCCCATGGCTGCTTTCCTGTGAGCCCCCCTGGCCATCACACCTCTGGGTCCTGCTGTGCCTCTCCAGCCCTCGTGGCTTTGCTGTGTTTCAGGGCAGATGTGCAAGGGAGAGGCTGCAGTTCAGAGCAAAAGCTGTTTTGATAAAGTGGTTGGGATAAAACCAATCTCTGCCCAAGGGGTTTCCTTGTAAAGTCTGAGATGAGTGACAAGTGTTGCTGAAATCCAGAGGTGACCCACAAAAACTGGGGGACGTGGGATGGTGATCAGCAGTGGGCTCTGCACAGCCAGCACCACTGCAGCCAGCACAGGAAAGGAGAGCTTTCCTAAACAGCCAAAAATAGGGGGCTGGTTTTACGAATCTTCGAGAAGGCCCAGTTAAAGGAGCACATAGCAGAGAACAATAAGACTGAACAAAATTGTGATGGAGGCTGATGGAAAGTACAAAGGTGGAATTAGCTGCTGGATACCAATGGAGAAGTGTAGAGAACAGATCATAAGGGAATATAAAGGAGAGGGATAAATATGTTATGTATGCACTAAAAAGGAAGCACCTGTAGACAGCTGCAATGTCATAGTGATAAACCTGGAAGATTATCTTTGCCCCAGCTCTCAGAGGAATATGAAGCCGTTAAGACTAGAGGAAGGATGTTTTCATTTTGTGTGTGACAAGCAATGGGTGTCCAGGCAAGTATTTTAGCATGAAGATATTTAGTAAAAGATTTTTAGAGAAAGAAAGCCAAAGGTAGACAAAAATCTGAGTATGAAAAGCTGGAGTGAAAGCTGATGGCTGAGATAGGGAATTCAGTGTTAGAGTATTTGAGGAAGCTGAAGGGAGAGACTGTGCAGGGCAGATTAGGACCTCTGCTCCAGCTCAGTGGGGTTCCTGATGTGGCAGACAAATTTTGGATTACATGTTTAGACAGAGGGGATGGCCCTTCAAATCCTCACAGGGAGGCGACTGTGTTGCTGGTGGTGGTTGGGAACATCCCTCTCCTCCCATTCAATAACGTACATGTGTATTTTTATTATATGAATAGCTATGTAAGATGTGCAGGGAGTTTTGTTCCAAGGAATCTTAGATTACGGAGAACAGAAAAACTGACCATTCGTGGTGTTTGGTGACTGGGAAGGGGATGGAGAAGGTCACCTTCCAGCTGGTACCAAGATTTTGGGAGCCAAGTGACAGCTTGTTGTGTGACTCCTGACAGAGACTCTCTCGTGTTAAGGCCCATCCTGCACACTGGCAAGTTGAGGCTGTAGCGACCTGTCTGTCTGTCTGTCTGTCTGCACATGCTCTGAAATGCCTCAGAAATGGGCATGTTTTGGAAAATGACTCCCTGTTCCTGCTCTGCTTTGCCTTGGCATTGCCAGTGACACTGTGACTGTTATTTAGCTCAGGGAAAACAACCTTTGAATTGTTCAGTATCTTCCAGTGTAAAGAAAACCCTGAAGATAATTATTTGTATCCAAATTATTTTCCATTCTTTAGCAGGTGTTTTCAGACTTCAAATATGTTGTTTTCTGCAAGTGCTGCATAATAAATTAATTGTTTAATTAGTAATAGATGTGTCACTCCTGGGAGCAAATTCCTTACTTTGAACAAGTAAACCAGACACCCTTTCATGTTTAATATGTTTGGCTTAAGACTTTTACCTCTTTTTAAATACATGCACTTCCATAGATCAGATAATACCTTAAACTATTGTCAGTGATTATCTGAGATCTCACAACACAAAGTGGAGCAAACTACAGACATTTCTTCACTTTAATCAGCAATAAAAGCAGGAAGAAATTAGAATTTACTTCCCACCAGTAGATTTCCTGCACGTGCTCCATCTGCTCTAAGTGGTCCTCATTACCACAGATATTTATTATATATTTATATTTTATTATATTTAGTGATTTAGCTCTTTATAACTACAGAGTTCTCAGCATGAGTATCTAGTGATTCCAGGGAATCAATTCAGACAGTATTGGTATTCCATTGAATTGATGCCTTGCTTCTGCCTTGCCAATAGGAATTCTCAGTTTCATCAGAATGTTGTTCCTTATCCCACGGGATATGGTCCTGGAGAGAAGAGGGGTACAGTTTTAGGGACTGCCTTCTCCTGAGCTGGAAGTCCTGGAGTATTACGGGGATAATATCCAAGCATGCAAACATGGGCTGAGGAAAGCCAAAGGCACCTGGAGCTCAGCCTGGGAAGGGAGTGAAGGGCAGTCAGAAGGGTTTCTACAGGGGGGACCTTCTTGCTCTCTGCACCTCCCTGACAGGAGGGGGGAGCCAGGGGGGACTGGGCTCTGCTCCAGGGAACAGGGACAGGACAAGAGGAAACCTCAAACTGTGCCAGGGGAGGGTCGGGTTGAACATTTCTGCATGAAAAGGGTGGTCAGCACTGGCAGGGGCTGCCCAGGGAGGTTTGGAGTGCCCAGCCGTGGAGGGGCTCAAGGCAGGCACTCAGTGCTCTGGGCTGGGGGACAAGGTGGGCATCGGGCACAGGGTGAGCTCCGTGGGCTGGGAGGGCTTTGCCAAGGTGGGCATCGGGCACAGGGTGGGCTCCGTGGGCTGGCAGGGCTTTGCCAAGGTGGGCATCGGGCACAGCGTGGGCTGGGAGGGCTTTGCCAAGGTGGGCATCGGGCACAGCGTGGGCTCCGTGGGCTGGCAGGGCTTTGCCAAGGTGGGCATCAGGCACAGCGTGGGCTCCGTGGGCTGGCAGGGCTTTGCCAAGGTGGGCATCGGGCACAGGGTGGGCTCCAGGGGCTGGGAGCTCTTCTCCAGCCTCAGGGATTGTGTGGTACAGGTGTATCAGCAGCAAGAGGAACACTAGCGAGAATCTGGGTCTGCTGTTGGCTATGTCTGCTTGTGCATGGAGGTGTCTGCAGTGTCCATAGGAGCCCCAGAGCATATCTGAGACTTGAAATGTATTTTAGGTTTGGGGAACACCAAACTCAAAGAGAAGGTTGTGGTGAGAGCTGAGCAGGTGGTAACTTAGAGAACAAAGGTTCAGTGTGGTGATGTGTTGGTTGAAGGACAGCGTTTGTTGCATGTCAAGTTTTTACAGTCAAATGTGTTGGCAAAAGGAGGAGGGGAGAGAATAAGGAAAATGGCCAAATTTTAAGGAGCAGTTCAGAATTCACCAGGTGTAAAGGAATCCAGAGAGTCCTGGATCCCTCCCCTGCTGTCAGCTTTGCACTGCCGGTCCTGGTTCTTGGTGACCCAGGCTAGGACAGCATCACTTCTGCAGGGAGGCTTGGCTGGGATGGGGTTTGCAGGAGGGACAGCTGCCTGATGCCAGGAGTCAGGAGGCCAAGAAGTCAGTTCACCAAAGCCACCGAGCTGAGTTCTCATGAACCATCTCCTGTGGTTGGTGTTCCCCAGGCTGGATGCTCACAGGTGACCGGGCAAGAAGCTCTTTGTTCCATCGCTGTCCCCGTGGCACAGCCCTCTCCCCTCAGCTTTGTTATCTGTCCAAATTGTTAGCAGCAAAGAGAGATGTATGCAAAGCGCTTTCACCGAGCCCAAGCTGGAACAGCTGTCAGAGATGCAATCCCGCCTAGTTGGTCTTCATAAAATGCGTGCGGCATTTTTAAGAGTCTGGATAAAGGGTAAAGGCAAACTGCGCCCATTTAGCAGGAGGCAGCATGTGACAGCTGACAAAGTGACAGTGGGCCCCTGAACAGCCCATGTCACTCTTCAGCAGGAGGCCCTGAAATGCCCATTTTAATTTAAATGTTATTTTCAAATAAAATTGCCACTTTGGGATAATTGCTTCGTACTGTGTAACTTTGAGAACACCGTACCGAGCAAAGTGGGTGCAGCTTTCCTGATTGTTGTTCTTATTTGTTATTGTGCGGCACCATATGGGGCTGCGGCCCCGTGCTCTAGGTGGTCCCCAGCCCTGCCTGCTGCACAAATCAGCCTTTTGTTCCGGGAGCCGTTGTTTTAAAAAACAAAACAAGCCCCCAACCTCGCCCAAGGTGAGGGCCGGGCCCGGGGGTGTCGCAGCCATGCGCGTTGTTCGGGCGGTTGTTGGCGCAGTTCGCTGGTGAGCACGACCACATCCATGGGCAGGATGGAAACACCTGGTTTCCTTTGTGCAGAACGGCTTGGGAGTCCTTTCGTTTGAAAGCCCCACTAACTACCCACTTCCCCTTTTCCCTCTGGCTGCCAGAGCCTCCTGGTACGGCACAAACCAGAGGCAGAGCCAGTTTCGAGCTGTTTTGTAAATGCAATCGACGTGTTTACAAGTTCTGGTCATTCAAATCCTCCCCCCATTTAGAGAAGAAAGTGTCCCTTTAAATCCTTACCCACCCACACCGGTTGCGGTGGGCACATGGGGTTCTTTCCCTGTGTTTGGGTTTTCCATGCCCTGAGGCTTGGGATGTCGTGGTAACGGAGCCGGGGTCAGGAGAAGAGCGGTGAGAGACTCCATCTAATTCACACCTTGGCACCAGCACGCTGGGGCTGCCACGTCCAATTTGCGGTGGCACCGTGTGACAGGTGTCAGGCCTCGGCAGCGCTCAGGAGCACACCCGGCTGCGGAATCGGGGAGAGAGGGATGATTGAACCTGCTGCAAATGAGACACCCAGGGAAGGAGAAACACACGCGCACCCGCACACAACAATTCAGTGGGAAATCTGGGCTAATTAACGCCTGCTGTTGCCTGATGCGTGGCACGGCCCCTCAAGGACTCTTTGCCATTCGAGAGTTGAAAACATGTCAGGAGGCTCCTCTTTTCTCTTGCATGAAGAATATGATGACATTTTAGTGATAAAAGAAGTTACAGTAAGGTTCTCAGTTTTCATAGCAAGTTGTGAAACTTCAGGAAGTTCAGCCGTACCAGCTCCATCCCTTCCCTCCCAGCCTTAAGTGTAATCAGGTCACTTGCCAAGATACATCTCCTGAAATCTGGCCTAGGTATCAGTGGAACCCCCTCCTGCATACCTGGCTGTGTGCTGTGCTTCCCTGGGCACCTGCAAAACAAGGGCTTTGCCTTCCATGCTGGTGGAAGAAGTGATCCTTTGAAATTTCCTGTTGGCACCATTGGTCACTGGCTTTTGGGGGATGGCTTCCCCAACAGGCTGGTGGCCAAATGCCATGGGTGTTACCTTTTCCAGCCAGGGAGGCAAAGGCTGCAGTAGTTTGGGACTCTGTTCCTGGGTCTGAGTTCAGCCTCCTTACTGCATCCAGCAGTGTGTGCTGAGAGCAGCACCCTTTGCAGCTGAGGAAAATTTGCTGAAGAAGTGCGGAGGCATTTCCATGGTTCTAAAATTCTGGTGGTGTTGGGAAAGAAGCACTTCCCGAGTACCTGTTGGTGCAGCACCCACAGCACAGCCCTGGCTGCCGAGGGCTCGGGGAGCCTTGGGATGCTTCTGGTGGCCATGAGTGTGGCTGTGAGGGACAGGAGGGGCACAGAGGCTGTGCCAGCCCCTGCAGTGAGGTTTGCATTAGTGGCTCAAGAGGAAGATTCCTAGACCTTATATTTGCCTGGAACATGAGCAGTGCAGCTTTATCCATGTTCTCCATCCTCTGACCTTCCCTTCCGACCTTCCCTTCGCTGCGGTGTGGCTCGGGGGCTGCGTGGAAAGCTCTTTGCTTTCCTGGGACTGAATTTCAGAGTGGGTTAGCAGTGGGGGACTGCGATGTCTGAAATTTGTCTGCAGTGGGAGGAGCCCATCGTTTGGGGAAACAGCTCCGTACAATGTTGCAGATCAACGGGACACAGGCTCGTCCTGCTGAGAAAGTCAGCGGAGCCAAAACCGAATTTAAAGGAAGCCTTTATTATTATTATTATTATTATTATTATTATTATTATTATTATTATTATTCATGTCAGGGCTCCATTGGGAAAATCTTTATCTGCATTAAAACGTACATAAGAAGAGGAAAGAAGAAAGGGCAAGAAGAGGGTGTACTACAAAGCGTCCCTTTGAGCTCCGCGCCTCGGTGAAGTTCCTTGCCAGGCTCTTTGCAGGCAGAGAATTTGGGTTCAAGGTTGAGCTGGAGACGTTTCCTGGCGGAATGTATATCCCCTGATCGCACCTTTAGGAGATTATCCCGTCATTAAATATTTGTAGGATAACAGGAGAAGCCTAATTTAGTTTTTGTTTCTTTTTCTCTGTGGTTTAATCACAGATGAAAGAGACTAATAGCACTACAGAGCTTTCTGGTGATCAAAGGCCAATCAATCCTCTTTGTGGAGTAATTAACTATTTGCTAAACTTGCAGAATTGATTTCCATTTAGGGCTAAGAGAGAGGGTTTTAAATGAAGACCGATTTACCAGGCGTGAGGAGGGAATCTCAGCACTGATGCCAGGAGATACTCAGAGTGATGAATTGGAGCCTGCTAATTGGAGGATGAAAAATACAGCTGGAATCTGGCCCCGTTTGGTCCTACTTTGGGGAAAGACAGGAAGAGGGAAATCAGGCTGAGAACCTGACAGATGGCTTTGTGCAAGAGCGGGGAGAGCAGAGTGTGGTTAGAGCAGCGTCTGCCTGGCTGGAGGGAGCACTGCCAGAGCCAGCCCGGCACTGGTGCTGCCAACCCACCCTCCAGGTGGGTGCTCTGTCAAGGAATGGGTCTGGCTGCTCAGGTGCAGCTGGGGCTGGGGGCATCTGCACTGCTTTCCTCAATCCAAAATCACTCAGGAGCTTCCTATGGCTGCAGCTTTAGTTTGCCAAGAATTTTTTAGCATCGCAGAGGAAGTTGGGTCTTTGTGAAAAGCTGAGGTGTAGAATATCCTTTGGCACTCCGGAGTGGAGATACATGAGGGGTGGGCTTTGTATAAGTGCTGCAGCCTGGCCAGGGCGATGGGGATGATGGGCCTCACCTCAGAGTGTCCAAGTGGGCAGCTGAATTGTCTCAGGCCATCAGGCTGGTTATGGATATGGGGCATCTTGCATGAGCAGAGAGTGGTGGGTGGTGGGTGCAGAGTGAGGGTGTCCCGGGTGGGCAGTGCTGGGTGGTGGGTGCAGAGTGAGGGTGTCCCGGGTGGGCAGTGCTGGCAGGAGCAGCCCCTGTGCGGCAGCGCCGGGCGTGCGTTCCTGCAGTCAGTGCTGGTGTCGAGATGATTGTATTTGCTTGTTATAAATTGAATTCGCCTATTAGAGAGCTAAGACTTGATTTTTTTCATTAGCACAGAAAGCTGGAAGGGAAAGTTTCTTCTGAGGTCCCTCCAGACCTCTTTAAACAGGGCTATAATGATTCTCTGTTGAGAAAGAGCAAAAGGAATTCCAGAGCTGTTTAAACAATTGCAAGCGGAGCCGTGCCGGCCCCTCCCGGCCCGGGGCCGCTCGCTGCAGGGTAATTGCGTTAGGGACCCGCTCCCCGCCTGCGAATCAATTCTGGTGGGCCGGCGTGTTGGCTGCAAATCCACTCAGGCGATTGAGGAGTCCATTAGGCTGCGGGCCCCGGCGCTGACCTCCCCAGGATTGGGGTTGACACTTGAACGAAGGCGTTTGTCCAGCTAAAGGACAGTGCTACCAGCAGACTCTTATCTCCCTAAATTGGATTACTCAGATCTGCTTGTTCTCTTTAGAGATAGCTACTTCAGGTTTTTTCCCCCTCTCTTTCTGTCTGTCCGAGACAGTTACCTGTGATTACCATTAACATCCCCTCCTCAGCCATTCCCAGGCCATTCGCATCGGATACCGCCCTGCAGGTGGAGCTGGCTTGGACCAGGCAGCACCTCTCCAACACTTCTCCAGCAACAGTCTCTTCATGGAATCACAGATTGTTTTGCTTGGAAGAGACCTTAAAACTCATCCCATTCCACCCCCTGCTATGGGCACGGACACCTCCCACCAGCCCAGGGCGCTCCAAGCCCTGTCCAACCTGGCCTTGGACACTTGCAGGGATGGGGCAACCACAGCTGCTCTGCCCAACCTGTGCCAGGGCCTGCCCACCCTGTGAATAAAAGAAGTAAAGGGTGATAAGACTCACCTTAAAATGCTCAACCCATAAAGTCTGCAGAAAGTCCCAGCATTCTTGAACAGTTTTATGTAGGAAACTTTCATTTTGTGTTTTTAACTCCAGGAACAGCTGTTAATGGACTCTTACAGTGATTAACCTCAAACCTCTCCATGTGGAGCAGGTTATCAGCATGTTCTGTCTTCCAGTGCAGAAGATGTTGTATGTGTACATCAAATGGAAATGTTTTCTTGCTTTCCTCCTGAAACTGTAAAGGGAAAAATGGGCAATAAGTTTGAGGAAGAAATAATTTGTTTCAAAGAAGAACTTTTTGCATGTTTTGTAAATTATATCTGAGAAGAGAAGGAGAAAAGAGGGGCAGGGAAGGGCTTGGGGAGGGTGTGTTGTGTTAGTGCACTTTGCTGTAAGGGAACGTCCAGAAGAGTGTTCTCCCAAGGGCAGGGAGCAGCGGGGGGATGTATGGACACTGCAACTGGGGATAGCACCATTGCAGTGGGAAGGTCTGCTTGAACCTGTGGAGGAAAGGCACTGCACATCATGATTCAGTGTCACTTTTTTGGTGCTGATAAAATGTTTCCAGAGCAGTTTGAAAATCTCGCTGTTTGGTGACGATGCACTGAGGTAGCAAAAGAATCCAAGTCTTCTCTGTGTATGCAGCATCTGTATGGCAGCTCCTGTGGGAGTCAAAGTTCTTGCTTAGCATACAAAGGCTTAGGAGTTTTATAGTGCTCAGACTCTTAATCTACAGAGCGTAATTTAATCCTCTTTTATCTGGCTGAACCACAAAGCCCCACTTGTAAATAAATCGTATGGTGGCTGCGGATGCAGCTGCAGCTTCTGCTTCCTCACCTGTACACCGTAAATATTTCTGCAAGCCAGGTGAAATTGGGTGGTGTGAGCAACAACTGAAGAGCGAGGTGTGCAGAGGGGAGGGCTGAGAGCAGCAGCAGAGCTTAAACACAAGTGATGGCTGTGAGTGGCTGCTCAGCCACCTGCCGATAGCAATGATCCCTGAGCCCGGCTCTGCAGGGCTGGGGAGGGTGGGAAGGCACAGGACTCCTCCAGAGCAACATTTACAAACATTCCCCGTTGGGAAATGGGGTCAGATGGGAGGTGAATTGATCTCTGCTGCATAAAGGATGGCACCTGGATAATGCCCATCCCGCTGTGTCTGGGTTAGATGCCCAACCACAGTCCAGGCCTGCCCACGTCATGCAGTGGTCATGGCTGACCTCTGAGAAAGGGTTTATTTGCATATTAAAATGGACAACATGCTTAACTAGAGAATAGTCTTTCTTAATTCTTTTTTTTAGCACTATTGTCATGGCAATGGCAGTTTTCCATAGTGCCAAGATAAATGCAATTAGGATAACTCAGTAGTTCCTAAAATAACTCTTCCCAGCTACGGAGAAGAAACTTCCATTCCACAGACAGTAAATTGCCTTTCTTGGATGAGTGTAGTGGCTGAGGGACTGAAATTAGAGGCCAAACTGGAGCCAGCATTTAGGAGTGAAACCAGAGGGACCTCCCTCCGTGCTGGAGAACGTGCAGCCCGATGTGTAACTGGGAATTTTCATGTGAAGCGATTGTGCTCCCAGATCTCTGCTACTGTACCTGGGCAGGTTTCTGCTGGGCTCATTAAACCCCTGAAAGCTGCTGAGGTGGGATATGCTGCCTGGTGGGCTGGAGGTGGATGTCAGGTGAGACCAGGTCCCTGATTACCTGTGCAATCACACACACATCATGTTTGTTCCCTCCAAGTAGGAAACTGGCTCAGGTTACTTCAGGTTCACTGTTCTCCTTGGACATATCTCACCATGCTTTCAGAAAGCAAAAGTTGAAGAAAAAATAAAATAGAAAAATTGCATTTTCCTTCAAAACTATTCCAAGGAGGGTGAAACAGCATTGTCATCATTGCCCTCACTGGGGAAGAAAGGGGACTTGGGACAGGAGAGGGAGATTCAAACAGTGATGTTGAGCATGAATATTTTGATGAGCACTTGATCCTCAGAAGCTGCTGTTGTAGGAGCATTACATCATGTCTTTGTGTGCTGTCCTTGATTTCCCTCCCTGGCCCTGGCCTTGGCCCTGGCCCTGGCCCTGGCTGTGCAGCGTGGCCCTCGATGACCTGCTCTGGGGCCATAAGGGATCCCTCCCCAGACAGAGATCCCCTCTCTGTGCTGCTCTCCTGATGACAGCCTCAGTGCCAGCAAAGGGGAATAATAAAAACTGCTGCCATTGGTCCCAGAAGGGCCTTGGAGGAGGTTTGTTTCCGAATAATGAGTATGGAAATTCTGCATCCGCAATGAACTGCGAGCAGTCTCCCGACTCACTCGTGCTGAAAATTCACCCTTGCCTTTCCCATAACTTGTCCCTTTTCTTTTATTATTATTGTTCAATATGTAAACAAGGCCAAGAAACTCTTTGTTCCTTTGTGCCTCCTTACATTTGTCCATTAATCCCGGTCTCCCTCCCCTCCCCCAACACACACAGGATTACACAAAGCAAAAGTCATTAATTTTTATCTCTTGACTATCTGTGGGCTTTTTAATGTGGCCTGGCTTGCTTATGCACCAGCAATTACATGTCATAAGTGCTTGTAGATGCTGGAGCAGTACCGAGGGCTGATGAATCACTGCCTTCCCCCTGATTAGTATGCGAGGGGCTGTGCTCTTCTTTGAGCAGCTGGCATGCCAATGAGGATCTGGCTCTGCTGGTCAAGGCATCTGGACATGAATTCAATATGGATTGCTTTAATTAAATGGCTAAGCACACAAGGAGCTAAGGAACAACTCAATCATTGAGTGAAACTTGAAAATAAAGTCGGCGTGAGAGTGGAGGTAGCAGGAATTGTTTGAACACCTGTTGGCTCACTGGTGAACCTGCAGGTTCCTGTTCCATTAATGAAGTTCCTTCAAGTGGCTGAAATTCCTTCCTGATTTATCCCTCAGATAAATCTTATTTCTAAAACCAGATTTATCCTCAAAAGTCTTGGAATCAGTGAACTGGCTTCCATTTTTCTGCTCTTTATAGGAATTGTTATTTTTTTAAAATGTCATATTATTCCAGTTTTAGAAGCAGCTGTTTTAAGGAGGGACTGGGCAGGTGTTTGGAACCACTGGGAAGAGGAAAGTAGCAAAACATCTCTGAATGTGCCAGAGTGGAGCAGGAGGAGATGAGAGAACAGCACTGTGAAAGGCTTTCTGTGCCCACTTTGAAAGTCTTGAATTAGACCAATTGAAATAAATACTGTGGGTGTATTTTGGTGTTGGTCTTTACAAAATGGAAGGGTGGAATCTGTTCTTTACATTCAGATTTTCTGGTCAGTTATAGTCTTAACTTCTGTACTGAACATGGAATTGCAGTTCTGGTTAAAGCAGTGAGTTGTGCTCAAAGATCCCAAGTTCATTTGAACTGTGTATCAACTAAACATTTTTATGGACAAAAATGGGCCCTCATCTCCACTGTATGGAGTTAGAATCCCAGGCTGTTTCCAGACCGGCCCTTATCCCCTGTGTTGCTGTGGGGCCTGTCATATTGACTCATGCAAAATATGATACTTACCTTAAACCCACAGATTCCCTCTATTGTTTGAAAAGCCCCTGCACTCAGAGAGTGCAGATGTGGCTGTGCAGAGACAGCTGCACTCCAAAGGGTTCTGTCCCACCATGGCCATCCCAGGTGCTGCCAGGCTCTCCTCCTGTGTGCCCTTGGCTGTGCCCGTGGCTGTGCCCATAGCTGTGCATGTGGCTGTGCCCGTGGCTGTGCCCGTGGCTGTGCCCATAGCTGTGCCCGTGGCTGTGCCCATAGCTGTGCCCATAGCTGTGCATGTGGCTGTGCCCTTGGCTGTGCCCGTGGCTGTGCCCATAGCTGTGCCCGTGGCTGTGCCCTTGGCTGTGCCCGTGGCTGTGCCCATGGCTGTGCCCATGGCTGTGCCCTTGGCTGTGCCCGTGGCTGTGCCCATGGCTGTGCCCTTGGCTGTGCCCATGGCTGTGCCCTTGGCTGTGCCCGTGGCTGGGCCCGTGGCTGTGCCCTTGGCTGGGCCCGTGGCTGTGCCCTTGGCTGTGGGGCCCAGGGTGGGCAGGGAGCCTCTCTCCAGGTGGGAAGGGCTCTGTGCTTGCCAAGCAAAGCCAAACTTCCTGGGCACAGGTGTGTGCAGAGCAAAGGCAAACAGCAATGAACGCTGAGGGTTGGTCTGTGATGCCTTTTGGTTGGGAAATCATGAGGTTTAGCCCAAGCCCACCTCTGGGATTTTCATCTGCTTAATGATTTCAGGCCCTTTGTAGCTGTTTTGGTCCTCAGGAGGGAACATGAGTGTGGCTGCCGTGGTGGCTTCACAGACACCAGAAGGGGTTGCCTTTCTCTTTCTCCATGTGCAGTTTACCATCCTCACAGGCCGTTACCATTCACTGTGTTTCGGGGAGTGAAGCTGTTGTTCCATCAGTGATAGAGATGAAATGAATCCTGCTCTGCTCTCACATCTGCTGAAATCCAGGGCCTCCATGCCCTCCATGCTGGGGGCTCTCAGCATAGCCTCCAAAGCCACCTCCTCACCCGTGGTGAGCCTCACTGCACCCTTGTTCTCTAAGTTAAACTAAAATAGAGTCTGTTTTAAGGGTATTTTTTTCTCATGTTTTATGTTTTAAGAGACTTTCTCATGTCTGTTGTATGATGTACAGGCTTCATAAGCCAAAGGGATTCATCCTGTCCTTCATCTAAATGAGGGACAAGTGGATGATGAGTTCCCCAGCGGTATCACAATTTTCTCTGCTATCAGAGGAGGTGTTTAAATCTGTTAAATTAAAAGAATTGCAGAAAACCCACCAATAACATGGCAACAGGGATATATTTTTGGCAATCTTGGGTATTCATTGTGACTAAATAGATGTTGCACAATTTCCCACTTGCTAGTTGTTTGTGATTTTAATGTAAATGACAAACTACGTGATTGCATTTCACTGCTGCTGCAGCTATTTCTCAAGTTTTGTCTTTACCACAATTAGTTTTGTGTTGATGGGGTCTCCAGTGATTCCACCCCTTTCCCAATTCATTTTTTTGTCTGGCTCCTCGAGGTCAGTTCCTGAGGCAGCTCAGAGCACCCTTTGGCTTCTGCAGGCAGATTTTATATCCAAGTGAAATTTATCATCTGTATGGCTGCCATTTATCTCTGATACACACCTAGAACTGGGTTTATCCCTCTTCTTTTTTCCCCCAAACTGCCCTCTCCAGCTTTGTTCTTGTGTCCCTCCTCCCCCGCTGGCCCCGTCCCAGCCCCTGCTGCAGCGGCTGCTCCCACACACACACACTCACTCACACACTCACACACTCACTCACACACTCTCACACACTCACACACTCTCACACACTCACACACTCTCTCACTCACACACTCACACACACACACACACACTCTCACACACACACTCTCACACACACACACACACTCACACACACTCACACACTCTCTCACTCACACACTCACACACACACACACACACTCTCACACACACACTCTCACACACAC